>JAANYP010002553.1:0-26123 GCA_020465985.1 Centrapalus pauciflorus
AAAAAAAAAAAAAAAAAAAAAAAAAAAAAAAAAAAAAAAAAAAAAAAAAGAGAATATCAAAAAAAAAAAAAAAAGGAGTTAGGTCTTAGATACATAGGTTCAAAGTGACGAAAATTAGCACAGTCGTTACAGACTCTAAGTGTTTAGCCTTTCACACATAATACAACTAAACTCTAAGTGTTATACTTTATTTAGATTGATGTGTTGGTAGGCATAATACATATAGGGAATCTCAAGGCTAATAAAATATTCTAGAAAAAGTCAAGCGTGTCACTAACTTAGATGTACGACCAATCGGTCTTAATTTTTATGTACAAGACATACAAACATTGAGTCTAAATGAGGTATGCAAACATTCTGGGGATGTATGGAAACATCAAATACATCTTAAAATGGAATGAATAGAAAAATCATATAAAACTGAGAGTCGAAAACATGCAACTCTGTTGTACGTAAGTACAGACCTGTTGTCTCTGTTTAGATTCGGGTTAGCAGACATGTCGCTTTGTTGTACGTCAGTACAGACCTGTCACCGCTATCTGCTAACTTTAAAAATAAACCTTAAGTCGAACTAAGACACTTTGTTGTATGAAAATACAGACCTGTGTCCGATGCTTGTCTTTTAAAGAAAGTTTGCAAATACCAACAAGTTAGAATCTTTGTCTGTGTGCCTTGATCATAAAAGTATGTCTATGTCTGCGTCACGTAAGATAATTTCCTGATAAATAAAAAGGCCAAGGGATATTCCGAAATGTAGAATGTTTAAAAGGGGCAAAATACCAACAATCGGCTAAATAGGTATGTCACGACAAACAAACAAAGGAATAAAAATTCCTAAGTGTGAAAGTTTAAGTACTGAAAGTTAGTATCAGACATCGCTATCTGATTGAACCTTTCTTAGACTATACTCATCAAAAATATGTTGTTAAGTATTTAGCTTAGATTGTAAATTTTTCTTAAGTCTAGATTAAATTTTTTGGTCAAAATTTTATTTTACTCTATTTTTACCTTAGTTTATTTTATTTCATTTTAGTTTAGTTTAATTTTTACTTAGGTAAAAGGTCAAAAGTTACTGAGGGTGCATTCAAAGTTGAATAAAATAAACATTGCGTGAAATATTTGTTGCTTAGGGTAAAAGAATTGGCATAGTTTATCTACTTACACAATACCGTAGAAAAAACTTGGAAAAGTTGAAATTATTTCAAAATTTTCGAAATTTTTCTAAGTATTGGTGGTTTCGAATCTAAGACAGACTCGAAGCAGTAAGACTTCGAATCTGTCAGTAGATTCGAATCTACACTTAGACTCGAAGGTTGGTAGTATATATAGGTCAACAGTGAAGTCATTTAATACTTTCTGTTGTCGAATCTATACTCTCGAATCTATATTGGAGATTTCGAATCTGTTCTCGAGTCTACCGTTTCTCTCCTAAACGACATTTTGTCGACTTTGAAGACGTTGTGTTCGATTCTACAGACACTTCTAGGTATAATCAACCGGATTGTACAAGATTTGTGTAGTTTTATACACAATTTTAGGCTAAAACATCAAATTTTGAAGTTTTATAGGTCGAATTAGGGTTTTTGCTAAATTACCAAGATTGGACCTATAAAAGATCAAATTAAAAGCATAAATCAATGATTAGAACCTAGTTGAACTAATGTATGTGATTTACCAAGTTCAAAATGGTTAAAATCTTGGGTTTTTGTTGAAAACAAAACCGACGGGACTTCGAGTCTATTCCTGGACCTTCGAATCTGTTCATGGGTTTCTCGAATCTGTCATTAGATTCGAGATGACCATGATATTCGAATCTGTCCATTAGACTCGAAGAGGGACTCTTCGAATCTGTCCATTACACTCGAATATGGACACTTCGAATCTGTTATTTTCGAATCTGTACTTTATTTATTTTGATTAATTTAAATTTTATTAAACTTGTGAAAATTTAATTGTGTTAGATTTTGTATTTAATCAAGTACAAAATAAAACAAATTTGAATTTAAACAAGTTTATTGATTTTTAATGACTCTAACAGTTTTATTTATTATGCAGATATGGCAGTTCGCGCTTTTGTTCCTAAACATAATATGGTCCTTAATCCAGACATGAATCTTCCTGAGGCGCAGGGATTCCGTGAAATACTGGATTTTCTAGCTGAATCAAGGATCTGACATGCACTATGGCATAATGTGCAGCTAGTGTTACCCTACATCCGTCAATTTTATGACCATTTGCAAGTAGACTGCTCGGTCACTCCGACAGTTCTACGCACGCGCATTGAAGGACAGCCGTTAGTATTTTCGGCTGATATGATTCGTCAAGTGCTGCAGTTGGGCACTCAGGAACAAGAAGCTGGTCCTATAGAATTTCCAATGAATATAAGGCAAGCGGCCTTTCAAAGAATGGGGTACAGCCTCGATGTGACAAAAGTGTCATACATGAAAAGTGGATTGATAGGACAATGGCGATTTTTGGCGCATGTATTCATGGTGTGCTTTGCTGCGAAAAAGGCAGGATTTGACTATATTGTCGCGAAGATTCAATCAGGGATTGTCGCAATGGTGTATAACCGCCCATATAGTTTTTCAGAGATGATCTTTTCGGAGTTTGTTCATCAGATCTCTGCTCCCGAAAATCAGCAGTTCTTGCTATCCGAGATTCATTATGATGTTGATCAGACACTTTTTGCCGAACTTGCCAATAACAAATGACTTTCAGAGTGTTGCCATCCTGGACAAAAGGATTTTTGCTGATTGTTCCTCACACCGAGGAAGGTTGGCTGTTCCTGTTGCTCGTCCATTGTTCGGAGCTATAGTGGATAGGGATTTTCAAGCCCCGGAAGTTGCCAACTGGGCAGGGGTCGTTGAGTTTCCACAACAACAACAACAGCAACAACATCAACAGCAACAACAGCCTCGTGCTCAGCCGCGTGACCCAAGACGCCGACAAAGACCAGCCGCGAGTCAAATTCAGGCAACCAGGCCTTCGACAAGCCAGCAACCACAAGTTACAGAAGCCGGGCCCTCAAATATTCAAGAAGCTGGGCCCTCAAATATTGCGAGAGAAGCTGAACAGCTAAGCCAGACGCTTAATGAAATTTGGGAGGCAGGGCCTCATGCCAATGAAGACGTTGCAGCAGCACTGGTTGGTGAGCTGCTTAGTCCACCAGCAGAGGAAGATGATATTTTTAGAGACGTGGAGGAATACGAGCCAGAAGGGGCAGATGACGGATTAACATCCTCGGAATCCGACTCAGAATCCGCGAACGTTCCGGCAGCTGCAGTTCCAGATATTCAAATTGGAACTTATGGTTCAAGATTGATTATAAATGAGGGTGGTTCGAGGAGGCGCGTGAACAGGGAATTGGAAGAGTCTGATTTTGAAGAAGAAGAAGTTCCTCAACTAGTGACAAGGCAACGGGCCAAACGTCACAGGTTCATGCAAGGATCGTCTTCAGCTCCTGTAGATCAACCAGAAATTCCACAACATCAAGAACCTCAAACCACCACTCCACCACCACCACCACCTCAAGATGAACCGTATATCCCATCACCGTTCATTCCTACTCCTATACAGTCCATTCCATCTGCCTCGACCACATACACTGACAATCAAAGGTTTCTGCAGCTTAAAGCTCGCGTTGACTTCCAGAATGTCCAAATCTTAAGCCTAACCAAGGCGATCGGAGAAATTCAGACTCATAATGCAAATCTTGATAAAGAAAATGCCGATTTGAAGAAGATTGTGGAGCAAGTCCAGGAAGAGAACGTAGAAATCAAAACTTTTGTTTGCGATCAGGCGGCTGAGATAAGGTCGATGCGCTCCCTAATTGAGCAGTTAATGAAAAATTTACAGGCTCAGGGGGAGACATCGTGCCGAGATCAAGAAGTGCAGAGAAGGGATGATAATGAAGGCGATGATCCCGGTGCGAATAAAGAGTTTGAGTCTGTAGATTTTCCTGCAGCTCAAGTTACACAAGTTGAGGGGGAGCCTAGTCAAGGAGAAGGAGAAAGGGGTGAGGCTAGTTCATCTAAACAGCCTACAGACTTTGAGATCAGCGAGATGATTGAAGCGCTCATGGATCTTGAAGATGATCCACTGGATGTAGGTTTTGATAACGAAGATGAAGAGCTGGAAGAAGGGGAGTTTGTGCCAGAGGAGATAGTCGACTGGCGGTCGGATGATGAAGTACTTGCTGATGAGGATGATGAAGCTGACGAGATAGTTGTGCAGCAGAATCCTATCACGGATACTTATATGATTGATGGAAATAAAATTGTCGATGCAGATATAGTTAATGTTGCATTGAATCCTCAGCCATCGACAGAGGAACCTGCAAGAGAGTTAACTAATGAAGAAAAACGAAAGCTATGGTTCAGGGCTGAGGAGAAGGAAGCAGCAATTAAAAAGACAATGAGAGTGCCAGGTACTGGGAAGCTGTCTGAGCGAATTCTAAGCTGGTTCTTTGACAGAGATCTGCAGCTATTTGTAATAAAAAGAAAAGACGGGCTTCAGTACATGAGGCGAACTTTAAAAGCGTTCAACTCCCTGCCAAAGATCGAAATCACTGCGCTAGCTTGGAAAGATCTTATATACATTGGCAATGATCCCTACGCGAGCGTAATCGAAAGAATCATAAGAAAGGAAGGGAGATCAAGGAAGTTCGAACGTTTGAATCCAAGGGTCGGGAGAAGAGTAGAGGATCCGTCACGTATTGATCCTCTAACTGGACGACCTTGGATGAGGATTCACTACAAGCCGGCTAGATGTCTTAGGAGGGTTCCTCTCAAGCCAATGCCACAAAATATTCTGAAGAATCTGAAATGGTGGTATGCTGACACGGAAACTGGGGAAGCGGTTATGGAAGACTTGGAAGAAAATGTTATTCTTAGAGTCTATGACCTGCTTCACCTGGTAAACCTATCTAAAGAAGATCTGCAGATTTTGTATAATTGTAAGATTTCCAGTGACGCACATATGGATACTGAAGCTAGTAAGTATGAAAATGTGGTCAAGGTATGCGTAGAGAAAGGTCTGTATGCTGGTAGTGTTTTGAATCAATAAATAAACAAAGTTCTTAAATCAAATGTGTGAATTATTAGAAGCTATCGTCAAGGGGGAGTCTGTTGGTACATCCTGTGTGACGACAGCAGTCTAAGTGATCCTACATTGTGATTTTAGCAAGTGTGTGATATATATGTTTATATATGGTTGATATTTATTAGTGTTTGTATGTTTGAACTTGATGTAACGTATTACAAGAAGTTCAAACATAAAGTACAAAGATAAAATCAATCATAAGTAATAACGTAAGGTTCAACACGTAGTTGTTTATGTAAAAGGCTAGATTCGAATTATATATGGGTTGACATTCGAATCTGTGATAGATTCGAATGTAACCATAGATTCGAAAATAGGCTAGATTCGAATCTGTCAATATGGACAAATTCGAATGGGCCTTGGGCCAGATTCGAGGTTGGCCCACAACAGACTCGAATCAGGATCTATAATTAGGGATAGACTCGAATCATTAAGTGACTTTTTGCAGAATTCATGAGGAATTAAGCAAGAGGCGATCTCGAGTTTATCAGCTAGGTGAGTACCGTTTCGGAGAGAATTAGTACGTAGGATCATTCGTGTGTCGTTCGTTCAGCGTCTAATAGTCTCCGTGTTCCGTTGGTTGAGAGTTGTCCGTCTGACCGTCAACGAGGATTCCGCACTCGTTCACGGATCCGCGTCTAGATAGATCTTGCAGTCGTAGACCTTACATTTATCATCGACAACAACACAGTGTTGTTATTTAAACTACTCCTAGTCCTGACACCCGCATTAGGATTTCGTATGATGCTTTCTATAGGATGGTTTTTGTTGATCCTAGATGTCTCTATCTCGTCAACTCTCAGATTATCTCCTAAATTGGATCCTATTTCACCTAACGAGGGAACGACCTCAGACTCCACATTCTCTTCCTCGTGGACAGTTTCCTCAGAGTTGGAATTTGTTGTTTGAGTCTCACCCTCGTTTGTAGGTGCTTCAGAATCAGTTAATTCTTGAGATCGATCTTTAGTTGAAGTAGGCTCAGAAGTTGATTGAAAAGTGGTCCTCGGAAAGCTATGACCCTCGTCATGCAGATTCAATGACGCCAAGTCCTTTTCGATAGTACCTGCATTTTCATCCAAATGAATGTTAAATGACTCAAACAGTTTGTCATAGTCAAATATCCATTCCGGACCAGTTTGGGGTTCATGTGTATAACTTGCGACTTCAATGTTATACACAATCTCTACTGTACCATTAGTTTTGTTAAAAACCCGTTTGTTTGGTGAGTTCGGCACATAACCTAGGAAGTATCCTTTGTCAGCCTTTTTCACCAAACTTAGGTTGATGTTTTGTTCTCAATAAAGTACATGGTACCCCAAAAGGTTCGAAGCCAGTTAAATTAGGTGGTCGTTTAATCAAAACTTCATAACAAGTTTTGTTCAAAGATTTGACAGTAAGGACTCGGTTTAAAATATGGCATGCGGTATTCACTGCCTCCCCTCAAAACATGGTAGGAAGCTTTGAATCCGATAACATGGTCCTTGCTGCCTCAATCAATGTCCTGTTTTTCCGTTCGGCCACCCCATGTTGTTGTGGCTCATAAGGTGCACTAAATTGATGCACTATGCCCTTTGGTAGGCCACATACACCAATTACAATGTTTTTAAACTCTGTTCCATTATCACTACGAAGTCGTTTAACCCTTGTTCCATATGAATTCTCCACTTGGTCAAAGAACCTGATGAGCTTGGAAGCCGTCTCGTCCTTTGTACCTAGAAAGAAAACCCAAGAAAAACGTGAGTAATCGTCAGTAATAACTAAACAGTACCAACTACCACCTATACTCCTTTTGTTGATTGGTCCGAAGAGGTCCATATGCAACAAATCGAATGTGGCAGCGATGGAGTTCTGAGTCTTGGACTTGTGTGCCTTCTTGTGTTGTTTTCCTTTCTTGCACGGTAGACACTTATCCTCGAACTGAAAACTCTTCATCTAAACACCTTGCACCAGTCCGTTTTTCGTAATGTAGTTCATTTTCCTCAGGTGCAAGTGTGCCATGCGTCTGTGCCATAAAACCGATTCTGTCTCTGAAGCTTTAGATAGCAGACAAATTGGACCCATTGAAGATTCTGGCTTGTTCATGTCGAGCATGTACAGCTCATTCTTCCTTGGAGCCCTCATCATTATCCACTCTTCAGGTATTTTGAACCCCGGTTTTAGCACCAACGCCTCAGTATCAGTGAACAACACTGAATTCTTTTTATCACAGATTTGAGATACACTAATGAGATTGTGAACCAGTTTATCAACGTGATAAACTTGATCCAACTTGATCGTCCCATTATACTCCAGTACCCGTGATGTTTCCTCCTTTATTTCCAGCGAATGATACAAAGCCCCGTTTTCCTCCCTTGAAGTCTGTAAGTAGACTTCTTTCCCTGTCATGTGCCTGGAGCACCCACTGTCGACGAACCATTTGTTGTTTAGACCTGTGGTTATCTCCTGCACATGAAAGAAAATAGATTAGTTATCACGGAGAACCCAAAGCCATAACTGACTTGGTAATACCATTCTCGTCCACATACTTGAACTCTTTCAAATACCCATCTCTCCTTTCAGGTGACTTGGGTCTTTGAACTGGAGTTTGTTGTGGTGCCGAGTGATTTAAGTTCACTCTTTTCCTTTGTGTAGGCATTTGCTGTGGAGCTCTTGAATAATTACGATTATGATTCATTTCAGACTGATATGCCTGAGCTTTACCTGGTGTTTAATGTCTAACAAGAGTGTGTGACCTAACGGGAGTGTAGGCTCTGCTAGGTGTAGTACTCCTATATTGTTGTTGCAGTCCAGACCTAGATTGATTAACGACTCGATTTGGTGAGTTAGTCTTAATCACTTCTTTTGGTCCAGCTTTTACCGGTGTTTGTTTCACAGCTGATTTTGGTGTAGCTTGCACAGTTTTCTCGGTACTCTGAGAACTACTAGTGCTTGCAACACTTGTAGAAGGCTTAACTTGTTCTGGCTTCCCTGTCTTAGGTGTATTGTCTACTTTTCTATGCGGACAGCTAGAAGCAACGTGCCCCCTTTCGTGACATCAAAAGCAAGACATTTTATCAATTGACTTTTTGTGCGTGCCCTTTGATTTAGGTGTCTCACTAGTGTCTGGCGCTTTTGGTTCATCTATAGCGACTGGTTCATCATCCTGATCATTAAAGTCAATTTTGTGTATTCCTACAGGTTTATCACTAGAGGATGGCACAAACTTAACATTCTTAATCTTGATATTAATATCAGTCACCTTAGTTGCATTTTCCTTCACAGGTTCAGACACTGGTTCCGGTATTTCCTCTAAGTCTCCTGATTTCTCAGTTTTCTCCTGAGGTTGAGGTACAGAGTTATCATTGAAAGGTGGAGGACTCTCATGATATCCTAGACCTACAGGCTTTTTAGATTGACGTTGTGCATCTAAAATTTTCCCTAGGTTAAGAGATGAGTTCCTAAACTTTTCAAGTTTACTATTTGCCTCAGCTACCTTTACCTTAGACTCAGCTAGCTCCATGTCTTTGGTTTTTAGCTCCTTGGTTAATGCCTCAACAAGTTCATACATGAGTTCTAACCTAACACACTGTTCACTCAGTTTGTCCTTTAGAACTATAACATCTTGTGCATCAGCCTTAAGCTTACCCCTAAGATCTTGCTTTATATCTATTAGGCTAGCATTTTCTAATTTTAACGTTTCATTCCGAGCAGAGATTGTTTGATGTGATGCTAGTACTAAATTTAACCTATCGTTAGATGTAGCACATAAAACACACAACTCATGGAAAAGAGAGAAGTTCAGACTTACCTTGGTATGATGTGACATTAGAGAAGTTCAGACTTACCTTGGTATGATGTGACACGGAGACTACCACAACGATGTACGATCGACGACGAACGAACCTACGCGATGATTCTCTCCGAACAAACACAATATCATCTGATAAACTCGAGATCGCCTTTTTCTAATTGCTCACACGAACTCTGAAAAAGTCTACTAATGATTCAAGTTAATCACTAATTATAGAGACCATTTCGAGTTTGTCATGGGCCAAACTCGAAATAGGCCCAAGGCCCATTCGAATTTGTCCCCTTGACAAATTCGAATCTGCCTTATTCGAGTTTATGACAAATTCGAATTTGCCTTGTGTGTAAATTCGAATATGCCCTAAATTCGACTTTCACACTTTAAACTTCTATTTAAAAAAATGTTCTAACTTATGATTGAATTAATCTATGGACTTTATGTTTGAACTTCTTGTAATACATTACATCAAGGTCAAACATACAATCAATAACTATCAAACACATATGAACACATATATCAAACACTATTTAGTATTCAAAACCTTGTAACATGACTAATACAAAATGCCAACACACTTTAGACTGCTATCGTCACACAGGGTGTACCAACAGTGATAGAGGATGAGGACGATAATGTCAATGAAGTGATTATCAACTCACAACCTATCACGGAGTTATATGTAAGAAAAAATCACAATGTGATTAATATTGATGAAATCAAGATAGCCTTGGTCGAAGATTCTGAAGTTGAAGAAGCCAAGAAAGAGCCATCGATGGCTGAATTGATGAATTTTGTAAGGTCTACCACTATACGAGATCTATCTAGACGCGGAGCCGTCAACGAGTGCGGAATCCTCGTTAACGGGTAGACGGACAACTCTCAACTACGAAACACGGAGACTATCAGAGGCTGAACGAACGACACACGAACGATCCTACGAACTGATTCTCTCCGAAAGAACACACACCAAGCTGATAAACTCGAGATCGCTTATTGCTTAATCCCTCACGAATTCTGCAAAAAGTCTGATAATATCTCGAGTCTATCCCTAATTATAGACCCTGATTCGAGTCTGATGTGGGCCAAACTCGAATCTGGCCCAAGGCCCATTCGAGTCTGTCCACAAAGACACTCTCGAATCTGGTCATATTCGAATCTAGGCTACATTCGAATCTATCACAGATTCGAATGCCAAGCCTTGTATGATTCGAATCTAGCCTTTTACATAAACAACTAAGTGTTGAAACTTATGTTATTACCTTATGATTGATTTTGTCTTTGTACATTATGTTTGAACTTCTTGTAATACGTTACATCAAGTTCAAACATACAAACACTAATAAATATCAACCATATATAAACATATATAACACACACTTGCTAAAATCACAATGTAAGATCACTTAGACTGCTATCGTCACACAGGATGTACCAACAGACTCCCCCTTGACGATAGCTTCTAATAATTCACACATTTGACTTAAGAACTTTGTTTATTTATTGATTCAAACTACTACAAGCATACAAACCTTTCTCAACACATACCTTGACTACATTTTCATACTTACTAGCTTCACTATCCATATGTGCATCACTAGAGATCTTACAGGCATGCAAAATATGAAGATCATCTTTAGAGAGACTTACCAGGTGAAGAGGGTCGTAGACTCTAAGAATAATGTTTTCTTCAAAATCTTCCATGACCGCTTCCCCAATCTCACTGTCAGCGTACCACCAATGCAGATTCTTCAAAACATTCTGTGGCATCGGCTTGAGAGGCACCTTCCTAAGACATCTAGCTGGTTTATAGTGAATCCTCATCCAAGGTCGTCCAGTTAGAGGATCGATACGTGACGGATCTTCTACTCTTCTCCCGACCCTTGGACTCAGACGCTCAAATTTCCTCGATCTTCCCTCCTTTATGATTCTTGCGATAACGTCCGCATAGGGATCACTGCCAATGTTTATCAGATCTTTCCATGCTAGGTCTGTGATTTCGATCTTTGGCAGGGAGTTGAAAGCTTTTAAAGTTCTCCTCATGTACTGACGCCCGTCTTTCCTCTTAATTACAAATAGCTGCAGTTCTCTATCAAAGAACCAGCTTAATATGCGTGCAGACAGCTTCCCAGTACCTGGCACTCTCATTGTCTTCTTAAGCTCTAACTCTTTCTGTTCAGCCCTGAACCATAACTTTCGTTTTTCTTCGTTTGATAGCTCTCTAGCAGGTTCTTCTGTTGATGGCTGAGCATTCAATGCAGCATTCACTACATCTATGTTGACAATATTATCCCCATCTATCATGTAAGTATCCGTGATAGGATTCTGCTGTACGACTATCTCGTCGGCTTCATCATCCTCATCAGCAACTACTTCATCATCTGATTGCCAGTCTACTATCTCCTCTGGCACAAACTCTCCTTCTTCTAGCTCTTCATCGTCATAGTCAAAACCTACATCCATCGGATCATCATCGAGATCCATAAGAGCGTCGATCATCTCACTGATTTCAAAATCTGTAGGCTGCTTCGATGAACTTGCCTCACCCATTTCTCCTTCAACTTGACTGGGCTCCCCCTGAACTTGTGTAGCCTGAGCAGCAGGAAAATCTGCTGGCTCATTCTCATTAGGTGCATCGGGATCATTGCCTTCGTCATCTTCATCTCTACGCTGCTCCTCATGATCCCTACAACTTGTCTCCCCCTGAGCTTTTAGATTTTTCATTAGCTGCTCAAGGAGGGACCGCATCGATCGGATCTCTTCTGATTGATCTGCAATAAAGGACTTTAATTCTGTGTTCTCTTCCCTGACATTCTCCACAATCTTTTTCAATTCGGCATTATCCTTATCAAGATTTGAATTATGCGCCTGGAGTTCGCCGATCGCCTTTGTTAGGCTTAAGATCTGGACATGCTGGAAGTCAACGCGTCCCTTAAGCTGCATACACCTCTGATTGTCAGCGTAGGTGGTCGAAGTAGATGGAATGGACTGAATAGGAGTAGGGATGAATGGTGATGGAATGTATGGTTCATGTTGAGGTGGTGGTGGTGGTGGAGCTGTGGCTTGAGGTTCAGATTGGGGAATTTCTGGTTGGCTTTTGGATGCTGAAGAAGACCCTTGCATGAACCTGTGACGCTTGGCCCTTTGCCGAGTCACTAAGGGAGCAACTTCCTCCTCTTCAAAATCTGAATCATCAAATTCCCTTACTACTCTCCTCCTCGATCCTTCTTCATTAACGACCAATCTTGATCCATACGTTCCAATTTGAACATTTGGTTCTGTAGCCACTGACTCAGGAGCTTCAACCTCTAGCTCCTCCATTTCTTCCGACTCGGTTTCCGATGATGTCAAAACTTTATCAGCCCGCTCTGGCTCATACTCTTCAACATCTCTAAACACGTCTTCCTCTCCTTCTGGTGGACTAAGTAATTTACCTACCAGTGCTGCAGCCACATCTTCATTCGCATGAGGCCCTGCCTCCTAGATTTCATTAAGCGTTTGGCATAGCTGTTCAGCTTCGCTCGGAACATTTGAGGGCCCGGCTTCTTGAACTTCTGGTTGCTGACTTGTCGAAGGCCTTGACGCCTGAGTTTGACTCGCAGCTGATCGTTGTCGACGCCTTTGAACACGCTGTGGCTGTGGCTGTTGTTGTTGTTGTGGCTGTGGTTGTCTTGCTTGAAATTCGACTATCCCTGCCCAGTTGGCAACATCCGGGGCTTCAAAGTTCCTGTCCAAGATTGCTCCGAATAATGGACGCTCCACTGGAACAGCCAATCTTCCTCGGTGTGAGGAACAATCAGCGAAAATCCTTTTGTCCATAACAGCAACGCTTTGAATGTCGTTTGACGGCGGCAGATTTGGCAAGAAATGCCTGATGAACATCATAATGAACCGCGGATATAACAGAAACTGCTGATTTTCTGGTGCGGTTATTTGGTGAACAAACTCAGAGAAAAACATCTCCGAAAAGCTGTATGGTCGATTATAAACCATCGCGACTATCCCCGACTGCATCTTCGCAACCATATAATCAAACCCTGCTTTCTTTGGAGCAAAGCATACCATAAAAACATGCGCAAGAAATCTCCATTGTCCAATTAATCCACTCTTCATATATGAAACTTTTGTCACGTCTTGACTGTATCTCATTCTCAGAAAGGCCGCTTGCCTTATACTCAAAGGAAACTCTATCGGACCAGCTTCTTCTTCTTGTGTGCCCAACTGCAACACTTGATGCAGCATATCCGCCGAGAAGACCAGCGGTTGTCCAGCAATACGAGTGCATAGCATTGTCGGTGTGACCGAGCAGTCTACCTGCAGATGATCGTAGAATTGCCGAATATATGGCAACACTAGCTGCACATTATGAGAAAGTGCAAAACCGATCCTAGACTCTACTAGGAAATCAAGTACTTGTCTAAATCCCTGCACCTCAGGGAGATTATGATCTGGATGAAGCACCATATTGTGCTTAGGCACAAACGCTCGAACAGCCATTTCTGCACAATAAGCAAAACTATTAGATTCATTAAAAATCAATAAACTTGTTTAAATTTAAATCTGTTTTATTTTGAACTTGTTTAAGTACAAAATCCAACACAATTAAATTTCTACAAGTTTAATAAAATTTAAATTAAATAAAGCAAATAAAGTACAGATTCGAAGGAAATAGATTCGAATGTAACAGATTCGAATAAGTCTCTTTTCGAGTCTAATGGCAGAATCAAATGTTTTGGTCTTCTCGAGTCTAATGATAGATTCGAGAAATCGCAAGAACAGATTCGAAACCCCGTCGGCCATGATTTCAACAAAAACCCAAGAATTTAACCATTTTGAACTTAGCAACTCACATACATTAGTTCAACTAGGTCCTAATCATTGATTTATGCTTTTAATTTAACTGTTTATCAGTCCAAAATTGGTAATTTTGTAAAAACCCTATTTCGACTCTTAAACCCTCAAAAATCAAAGATTTGGCCTGAAATTGTGTATAAAACTACATGAAACTTGTACAATCAAGTTGATTATACCTAGATACAGTAGTAGAATCGAACACACTAGCTTTAAACTCGACAAATGTCGTTTAGGAGAGATACGGTAGACTCGAGAACAGATTTGAGATCGCCAATATAGATTCGAGACAGTAGATTCGAAAACAGTAAGAACTAAATGTCTTCACTGTTGACCTATATATACTACCAACCTTCGAGTCTAAGGCCAGACTCGAATCTACTGACAGATTCGAAGCCTTCCTCATTCGAGTCTGTCCAAAACTCGAAAAACCAAACACTTAGAAAAATTTCAAAAAATTTTGAAATAACTTCAACTTTTTCAACCTTTTTCTACGGTATTGTGTAACAAGATAAACTATGCCAAACCTTTTACCCTAAGCACAAGATATTTCACGCAATGTTTATTTTATCCAACTTCGAATGCACCCTCAGTAATTTTTGACCTTTTACCTAAGTAAAAATTTAAACTAAAGTAAAATAAAATAAAATAAGGTAAAATAAAATAAAAATAAAATAAAATTTTGACCAAAAATGTAATCTAGACTTAAGCTATACTTAGAAAATTTACAACCTAAGCTAAATACTAAACAAAATCTTTTTGATGAGTATAGTCTAAGAAAGGTTCAATCAGATAGCGATGTCTGATACTTACTTTCAGTACTTAAACTTTCACACTTAGGAATTTTTGATTACTTTGATTGTTTGTCGTGACATACCCATTTAGCCGATTGTTGGTATTTTATCCCTTTAAACATTCTACATTTCGTAATATCCCTTGGCATTTTTATTTATCAGGAAATTATCTTACGTGACACAGACATAGACATACTTTTATGATCAAGGCACACAGACAAAGATTCTAAGTTGTTGGTATTTGCAAACTTTCTTTAAAAGACAAACATCGGACACAGGTCTGTATTTTCATACAACAAAGTGTCTTAGTTCGACTTAAGGTTTATTTTTAAAGTTAGCAGACAGCGGTGACAGGTTTGTACTGACGTACAACAAAGCGACATATCTGCTAACCCGAATCTAAACAGAGACAACAGGTCTGTACTTACGTACAACAGAGTTGCATGTTTTCGACTCTCAATTTTGTATGATTTTTCTATTCTTTCCATTTTAAGATGTATTTGATGTTGCCATACATCCGCAGAAAGTTTGCATACCTCATTTAGACTCAAAGTTAGTATGTCTTGTACATAAAAATTAAGACCGAATGGTCATACATCTAAGTTAGTGACACACTTGACTTTTTCTAGAATATTTTATTAGCCTTGAGATTCCCTATTATTATTCCTACCAACACATCAAACTAAATAAAGTATAACACTTAGAATTTAGTTGCATTATGTGTGAAAGCCTAAACACTTAGAGTTTGTAACGACTGTGCTAATTTTCGTCACTTTGAACCTTTGCTTCTAAGACTTAACTCATTTTCTGATATACTCTTTTTTATGATTTTCTCTCTTTTTTCTTTTGTTTTTCATAAGAAATAGGATAACCTACTAACATACTAAAAATAGAAACTTACTAAAAATAGAAAGTTACTAAAAATAGAAACTTTCCTAAATTAGCAGACTACTATAAAGAAAGAAATACTATCACTATCAAAGAAAATAAACTACTACTACTAAGGTCAACTTACTCTGGGTTGCGCATTCCATTCAGTTGAATTAAATACTCAAACTCTGACTTATCAAACGCTTTGGTAAATAAATCTGCATTATTATCTTCTGTTGCCACTTTTACTAGTTTGATTAAGTTCTTTTCAGCACAATCACGAATAAAATGATGCCTTATGTCTATGTGCTTTGTTTTGTTGTGTTTAACTAGATTATTTGTTATAGCAATTGTAGATTGATTGTCTATCCTAATTGGAGTTTGAGTGTAAGCCAAACCGTAATCCCGCAATTGTTGTTGTATCCACAGAACCTGTGAGCAGCAACTACCAGCAGCAACATACTCGGCCTCGCACGTTGAAACGGCTACCGATGTTTGTTTCTTGCATTGCCAGGATACCAATCTCCCTCCTAGGAACTGACAACCTCCAGTTGTTGATTTGCGCGTCAAGCTGCATCCTCCGTAGTCAGAATCCGTGAACGCCTCCAACTCTAGATCTCCCTCCGCGTGATACCAAAGTCCCAGCTTCGTTTTCGACTTGAGGTATCGTAGAATCCGCTTCACAGCTTTCATATGCATCTCCTTCAGATTCGCTTGAAACCTAGCACAAATACACACAGCAAACATAATGTCAGGTCTTGAAGCAGTTAAATACATAAGTGATCCAATTATGGCCCGATATAAAGTCGGATCCACATCGGTATCACTTTCAGTACCCGGTCCGAGATTATGATTCACTTGAATCGGCGTGCTGAAATGGGCAGTTAACTTTGTTCCCTCCATCCCGAAACGTTCTAATATGTCATAGACATACTTAGTCTGATGGATAAACATCCCTTCCTTCTTCTGGTCAACTTGTAACCCTAAAAAGAAATTTAACTCCCCCATAGCACTCATCTCGAACTTAGACTTCATCACTTCTCGAAATCTTTGCACATCTGTTCGTCTGATGATCCAAAGATGATATCATCGACGTACACTTGTACCAAGATAAAGTGTTCTCCCTTCCTTTTAACAAAGAGAGTACTATCTATCCTACCCCTTTCAAAATCGTTCTCTAATAGATGGTTGGATAGAGTCTCATACCATGCCCTAGGTGCCTGATGCAATCCGTATAGAGCCTTATCTAAACGATATACTCTATCAGGATACTTTGGATCTGTAAATCCGGGCGGTTGTTCTACATACACCAACTCCTTCACTTTCCCATACAGGAAAGCACTCTTAACATCTAACTGATATACCTTAAAACCTTTGAAGGAGGCAAAAGCTAGAAACAACCTAATGGCTTCCAGCCTTGCTACTGGTGCAAATACCTCGTTGTAATCGACTCCCTCCTCTTGGTTGAAACCCTTTACAACTAACCTTGCCTTGTTGCGCGTGACTATACCTCGATCGTCTCTCTTGCACTTAAAAACCCATTTGGTTCCTATGGCAACTTCCCCTCGAGGTAATGGAACTAACTCCCACACTTCTAGTTTCCTAAATTGCGAAAGTTCTTCCTGCATCGCTTCAACCCAGGAGTTATCCTTACGTGCCATTTGCACATTCTTAGGCTCTACTTGCGATATGAAACATGAATAGAGACATGTGTGATATGCCTCGGAGTCGTTTATCATCGACAACAACACAGTGTTGTTATTTACACTACGCCGAGTCCTCACACCCTCGTTAGGATTTCCTATGATGCTTTCTATTGGATGGTTCTTGTTAATCCTAGAGGTCTCTATCTCATCAACCCTTAGATTATCTCCTAAGTTAGATCCTATTTCACCTAATGGGGGAACAGGCTCAGCTTCTACATTTTCCTCCTCGTGGACGTTTTCCTCAGAGTTGGAACTTGATGCTTGAGTCTGATTCTCAGTGGTAGGTGCTTCTTGATCAGCAACTTCTGGAGATCTATCTACAGTCGCAGTAGGCTCGGATGTGGATTCAAATGTAGTCCTCGGAAAAATATGGCCATCGTCATTCAGATGCAACGTCGCCATGTCTTTTTCGATTGTACCTGCATTATCATCCAAAGGAATGTTAAACGACTCAAACAATTTATCATAGTCAAATAACCATTCCGGACCAGTTTGGGGTTCATGTGTATAACTTGTGACTTCAATATTATACACAATCTCCACAGTACCATTTGTTTTGTTAAAAACCCATTTGTTTGGTGAGTTAGGCACATAACCTAGGAAGTATCCTTCGTCAGCCTTTTCACCAAACTTCGGTTGATGTTTTGTTCGTAAAAGAGTGCATGGTACCCCAAACGGTTCGAATCCAGTTAAGTTAGGTGGCCGTTTATTCAAAATTTCATAGCATGTTTTGTTCAAAGATTTGACTGTAAGGACTCTATTTAAAATATGGCACGCGGTATTCACTGCCTCCCCCCAAAACATGGTAGGAAGCTTTGAATCCGAAAGCATAGTCCTTGCAGCCTCAATCAATGTTCTATTTTTACGTTCGGCCACCCCATTTTGTTGAGGTTCATATGGTGCACTGAATTGATGCACTATGCCCTTTGATAGGCAATATACACCAATTACAGTGTTTTTGAATTCAGTCCCATTATCACTACGAATATTTTTAACCCTTGTTCCGTAAGAGTTCTCCACTTGGTCTATGAACCCGATAAGCTTGGAAGCCGTCTCGTCCTTTGTACCTAAAAAGAAAACCCAAGAGAAACGTGAGTAATCGTTAGTGATAACTAAACAAAACCAACTACCTCCTATACTCCTTTTGTTGATAGGTCCGAAAAGGTCCATATGCAACAAATCGAATGTTGAGGTTATAGAGTTCTGCTTCTTGGACTTGTGTGTCTTCTTATGTTGCTTGCCCTTCATGCACGGTAGACACTTGTCCTCGAACTGAAAGCTCTTCATAGGCACGCCTTGCACCAGTCCATTCTTCGTTATGTAGTTCATCTTTCTTAGGTGCAGGTGAGCCATGCGTCTGTGCGACAGTACGGACTCCGTCTCCGAAGCTTTGGATAATAGACAGATTGGCCCCATCGAACTCTCCGGCTTGTTCATATCCAGCATGTACAAGTCGTTCTTCCTTGGCGCCCGCATCAATACCCATTCTTCAGGAATTTTGAATCCCGGATTTAGCACTAACGCCTCAGTGTCAGTAAATAACACCGAGTTCTTCCTATCACAGATTTGAGATACACTAATGAGATTGTGAACCAGTTTATCAACGTGATAAACTTGGTCCAACGTGATTGTCCCATTAGTGACCACTCCGGTACCCGTGATATTTCCACCCTTGTTACCCGCGAATGATACGAATCCCCGATTTCCCCCCTTGAAGTCTGTAAGCAGACCTCGTTCCCCTGTCATGTGCCTGGAGCAGCCACTGTCGACGAACCACTTGTTGTTTGGACCTGTGGTAATCTCCTGCACATGAAAGAAAATAGGTTTGTTATCACGGGGAACCCAAGCCATGACTGACTTGGTAATACCATTCTCGTCCACATACTTGAACTCTTTCAAATACCCATCTCGCCTTTCAGGTGACTTGGGCCTTTGAACTGGGTTCTGTTGTGGTGCCGAGTGATTTAAGTTCACTCTTTGCCTTGGAGTAGGCATTTGTTGTGGAGCTCTAGAATAATTCCTATTATATGGCATTTCGGACTGTGATCCCTGAGCTCTTACCGGTGCATACTGTCTAACTGGAGTGTGATACCTAACTGGAGTGTGTGACCTGCTAGGTGTGGTGCTCCTATAGACTTGTTGTGGTGCTGACCTAGATTGATTAATGACACGATTCGGTGAATTTGTCCTAATCACTTCCTTTGGTCCAACCTTAACCGGTGTGTTTTTCACAACTTGTTTGGGTGTGGTCTGCCCAGCTTTCTCGGTACTTTGAGAACTACTGGTGCTTGCCACACTGGTTGAGGGTTTAACAGGTGTTGGATTCACTGTCTTAGGTGTAACATCTGCTTTCCTAAGCGGACAGTGAGAAGCAACATGCCCCTTCTCGTGACATCTAAAGCAAGACATCTTATCTTTGGACTTTTTGTGTGTTCCCTTAGATCTAGGTGTCTCACTAGTGTCTATTTCCTTTGGTACATCTACGGTGTCTGGCTGATCGACCTGATCAGCCTAGGCAATTTTCTGTTTTCCTGCAGGTATTTCACTGGAGGAAGACACAAATTTTGTAAGGTCTACGACTGCAAGATCTATCTAGACGCGGATCCGTGAACGAGTGCGGAATCCTCGTTGACGGTTAGACGGACAACTCTCAACCAAAGGAACACGGAGACTATTAGACGCTGAACGAACGACACACGAACGATCCTACGTACTAATTCTCTCCGAAACGGCACTCACCTAGCTGATAAACTCGAGATCGCCTCTTGCTTAATTCCTCACGAATTCTGCAAAAAGTCTCTTAATGATTCGAGTCTATCCCTAATTATAGACCCTGATTCGAGTCTGTTGTGCGCCAACCTCGAATCTGGCCCAAGGCCCATTCGAGTCTGTCCATATTGACAGTCTCGAATCTAGCCTTCTTTCGAATCTATGGTTACATTCGAATCTATCACAGATTCGAATGTCAACCCATATATATAATTCGAATCTAGCCTTTTACATAAACAACTAAGTGTTGAACCTTACGTTATTACTTATGATTGAATTTATCTTTGTACTTTATGTTTGAACTTCTTGTAATACGTTACATCAAGTTCAAACATACAAACACTAATAAATATCAACCATATATAAACATATATATCACACACTTGCTAAAATCACAATGTAGGATCACTTAGACTGCTGTCGTCACACAGGATGTACCAACAGACTCCCCCTTGACGATAGCTTCTAATAATTCACACATTTGATTTAAGAACTTTGTTTATTTATTGATTCAAAACACTACCAGCATACAGACCTTTCTCGACGCATACCTTGACCACATTTTCATACTTACTAGCCTCAGTATCCATATGTGCGTCACTGGAAATCTTACAATTATACAAAATCTGCAGATCTTCTTTAGATAGGTTTACCAGGTGAAGCGGGTCATAGACTCTAAGAATAACATTTTCTTCTAAGTCTTCCATAACCGCTTCCCCAGTTTCCATGTCAGCATACCACCACTTTAGATTCTTCAGAATATTTTGTGGCATTGGCTTGAGAGGAACCCTCCTAAGACATCTAGCCGGCTTGTAGTGAATCCTCATCCAAGGTCGTCCAGTTAGAGGATCAATACGTGACGGATCCTCTACTCTTCTCCCGACCCTTGGATTCAAACGTTCGAACTTCCTTGATCTCCCTTCCTTTCTTATGATTCTTTCGATTACGCTCGCGTAGGGATCATTGCCAATGTTTATAAGATCTTTCCAAGCTAGCGCAGTGATTTCGATTTTTGGCAGGGAGTTGAATGCTTTTAAAGTTCGCCTCATGTACTGAAGCCCGTCTTTTCTCTTTATTATAAATAGCTGCAGATCTCTGTCAAAGAACCAGCTTAAATATCGCTCAGACAGCTTCCCAGTACCTGGAACTCTCATTGTCTTTTTAATTGCTGCTTCCTTCTCTTCAGCCCTGAACCATAGCTTTCGTTTTTCTTCATTAGTTAGCTCTCTTGCAGGTTCCTCTGTCGATGGCTGAGGATTCAATGCAACATTAACTATATCTGCATCGACAATTTTATTTCCATCAATCATGTAAGTATCAGTGATAGGATTCTGCTGCACAACTATCTCGTCAGCTTCATCATCCTCATCAGCAAGTACTTCATCATCCGACCGCCAGTCTATTATCTCCCCTGGCACAAATTCCCCTTCTTCCAGCTCTTCGTCTTCATTATCAAAACCTACATCCAGTGGATCATCGTCGAGATCCATGAGTGCTTCAATCATCTCACTGATCTCAAAGTCTGTAGGCTGTTTAGATGAACTGGCCTCACCTCTTTCTCCTCCGCCTTGACTAGGCTCCCCCTCAACTTGTGTAACTTGAGGTGCAGGAAAATCTACAGACTCAAACTCTTTATTCGCACCGGGATCATCGCCTTCATTATCATCTCTTCTCTGCACTTCCTGATCTCGGCACGATGTCTCCCCCTGAGCCTGTAAATTTTTCATTAACTGCTCAATTAGGGAGCGCATCGACCTTATCTCAGCCGCCTGATCGCAAACAAAAGTTTTGATTTCTACGTTCTCTTCCTGGACTTGCTCCACAATCTTCTTCAAATCGGCATTTTCTTTTTCAAGATTTGCATTATGAGTCTGAATTTCTCCGATCGCCTTGGTTAGGCTTAAGATTTGGACATTCTGGAAGTCAACGCGAGCTTTAAGCTGCAGAAACCTTTGATTGTCAGTGTATGTGGTCGAGGCAGATGGAATGGACTGTATAGGAGTAGGAATGAACGGTGATGGTATATACGGTTCATCTTGAGGTGGTGGTGGTGGTGGAGTGGTGGTTTGAGGTTCTTGATGTTGTGGACTTTCTGGTTGATCTATAGGAGCTGAAGACGATCCTTGCATGAACCTGTGACGTTTGGCCCGTTGCCTTGTCACTAGTTGAGGAACTTCCTCTTCTTCAAAATCAGACTCTTCCAATTCCCTGTTCACGCGCCTCCTCGAACCACCCTCATTTATAATCAATCTCGAACCGTAAGTTCCAATTTGAATATCAGGAACTGCAGCTGCCGGAACTTCCGCGGATTCTGAGTCGGATTCCGAGGATGTTAATCCGTCATCTGCCCCTTCTGGCTCGTATTCCTCGACATCTCTAAATACATCATCTGTATCTACTGGGGGACTAAGCAGCTCATCCACTAATGCTGCTGCAACATCTTCATTGGCATGTGGACCAGATGCCCATATTTCTTCCAAAGTTTGAGCAATCTGCTCAGATTCAGGAATGGCACTTGAAGGCCCTGCTTCCTGTGCTTGGGGCTGTTCGCTCGTAGAAGGCCTGGAAGCCTGGATTTGACTCGCGGGTGGTCTTTGTCGGCGTCTTGGATCACGTGGCCGAGCACGAGGCTGTTGTTGCTGTTGATGTTGTTGCTGTTGTTGTTGTTGTGGAAACTCAACGACCCCTGCCCAGTTGGCATCTTCCGGGGCTTGAAAATCCCTATCCACAATAGCTCCGAATAATGGACGAGCAACAGGAACAACCAATCTTCCTCGGTGTGAGGAACAATCAGCGAAAATCCGTTTGTCCATAATGTTAACACTCAGAGAATCATTTGACGGCGGCAAGTCTGGCAAGAAATGCCTTATCAGCATCATAATGAACCTTGGGTACAACAAGAATCGTTCCCTTTCTGGAGCCGTAATTTGATGAACGAACTCCGAGAAGAACATCTGCGAAAAGCTGAACTTCCAATTATATACCAATGCAATAACTCCAGATTGGATCTTTGATACTATGTAATCAAAGCCAGCTTTTTTTGGCGCAAAACAGACCATGAATACGTGCACCAGGAATCTCCATTGCCCAATCAGGCCACTCTTCATGTATGACGACTTTGTCACATCTAAACTGTAGCCCATTCTCAGAAAGGCAGTCTGCCTAATACTTAATGGAAAGTCAATAGGCCCATCTTCTTGTTCTTGAGAACCCAACTGTAGCACTTGGCGCAACATATCTGCTGAGAAGACTAGAGGCTGGCCAGCGATTCTGGTTCTGATAACTGTCGGGGTGACAGTACAGTCCACCTGTAAATGATCGTAAAACTGGCGTACATACGAAATAACAATTGGAATGTTATGATACAAAGCATAGCTAATCCTAGACTCAGCTAGGAAGTCCAAAACTTCGCGAAAACCCTGCGCCTCAGGGATATTATTATCTGGATTAAGGACCATATTATGCTTCGGGACAAAGGCGCGAACTGCCATATCTGCACAATAAATAAAACTGTTAGACTCATTAAAAATCAATAAACTTGTTTAAATTCAAAATTTGTTTTATTTTGTACTTGATTAAATACAAAATCTAACACAATTAAATTTCCACAAGTTTAATAAAATTTAAATTAAACGAAGTAAATAAAGTATAGATTCGAAAGTAACAGATTCGAAGTGTCCATATTCGAGTGTAATGGACAGATTCGAAGAGTCCCTTTTCGAGTCTAATGGACAGATTCGAATATCATGGTCATCTCGAATCTAATGACAGATTCGAGAAACCCATGAACAGATTCGAAGGTCCTGGAATAGACTTGAAGCATCGACGTCTGATTTTTCAACTAAAACCCACGATTTTAACCATTTTGAACTTGGTAAATCACATTCATTAGTTCAACTAGGTTCTAATCAATGATTTATGCTCTTAATTTGATATTTTATAGGTCCAAACTTAGTTATTTAGCAAAAACCCTATTTTGACCCATAAAACTTCAAAATTTGATGTTTTAGCCTAAAGTTGTGTATAAAACTACACAAATCTTGTACAATCCGGTTGATTATACCTAGAAGTGTCTGTAGAATCGAACACAACGTCTTCAAAGTCGACAAAATGTCGTTTAGGAGAGAAACGGTAGACTCGAGAACAGATTCGAAATCGCCAATATAGATTCGAGAGTATAGATTCGACAACAGTAAGTATTAAATGACTTCACTGTTGACCTATATATACTACCAACCTTCGAGTCTAAGTGTAGATTCGAATCTACTGACAGATTCGAATTACTCCTCATTCGAGTCTGTCTTAGATTCGAAACTACCAATACTTAGAAAAATTTCGAAAATTTTGAAATAAGTTCAACTTTTCCAACTTTTTTCTACGGGATTGTGTAACCAGATAAACTATGCTAATTCTTTTACTCTAAACTCAAGATAATTCACGCATTGTTTATTTTATCCAACTTTGAATGCATCCTCAGTAACTTTTGACCTTTTACCTAAGTAAAAATGAAACTAAACTAAAATAAAATAAACTATGGTAAAAATAAAAATAAAGATAAAATAAAATTTTAACCAAAAATTTATTCTAGACTTAAGCTAAACTTAAAGAATTTACAAGCTAAGCTGAATACTAAACAACATATTTTTGATGAGTATAGTCTAAGAAAGGTTCAATCAGATAGCGATGTCTGATACGAACTTTCAGTATTCAAACTTTCACACTTAGGAATTTTTTATTCCTTTGTTTGTTTGTCGTGACATACCTATTTAGCCGATTGTTGGTATTTTACCCTGTTAAACATTCTACATTTCGGAATATCCCTTGGCCTTTTTATTTATCAGGAAATTATCTTACGTGACCCAGACATACTTTTATGATCAAGGCACACAGACAAAGATTCTAACTTGTTGATATTTGCAAACTTTCTTTAAAAGACAAACATCGGACACAGGTCTGTATTTTCATACAACAAAGTGTCCTAGTTCGACTTAAGGTTTATTTTTAAAGTTAGCAGATAGCGGTGACAGGTCTGTACTGACGTACAACAAAGCGACATGTCTGCTAACCCGAATCTAAACAGAGACAACAGGTCTGTACTTACGTACAACAGAGTTGCATGTTTTCGACTCTCAGTTTTACATGATATTTCTATTCTTTCCATTTTCAGATGTATTTGATGTTGCCATACATCCCCAGAAAGTTTGCATACCTCATTTAGACTTAATGTTTGTATGTCTTGTACATAAAAATTAAGACCGATTGGTCATATATCTAAGTTAGTGACACGCTTGACTTTTTCTAGAATATTTTATTAGCCTTGAGATTCCCTATATATATTATGCCTACCAACACATCAAACTAAATAAAGTATAACACTTAGGATTTAGTTGCATTGTGTGTGAAAGCCTAAATACTTAGAGTCTGTAACGACGGTGCTAATTTTCGTCACTTTGAACCTATGTAATCTAAGACTTAACTCCTTTTCTGATATTCTCTTTTTTTTTTGTATTTTTGTAATTTTCTCTCTTTTTTCTTTTGTTTTTCATAAGAAAAAGCAGTAAAATAAGCTAACCTACTAACTTACTAAAATTAGAAACTTACTAAAAATAGAAACTTTCCTAAATTAGCAGACTACTGTAAAGAAAGAAATACTACGACTCTAAAAGAAAATAAACTTACTACTACTAAGGTCAAATTACTCTGGGTTGCGCATTCCATTCAGTTGAATTAAATACTCAAACCGTGACTTATCAAACGCTTTGGTAAATAAATCTGCATTATTATCTTCTGTTGCCACCTTTACTAGTTTGATTAAGTTCTTTTCAGCACAATCACGAATAAAATGATGCCTTATGTCTATGTGCTTTGTTTTACTGTGTTTAACTGGATTATTAGTTATAGCAATTGTAGATTGATTGTCTATCCTAATAGGAGTTTGAGTGTAAGCCAAACCGTAATCCCGCAATTGTTGTTGTATCCACAGAACCTGTGAGCAGCAACTACCAGCAGCAACATACTCGGCCTCGCACGTTGAAATGGCTACCGATGTTTGTTTCTTGCATTGCCAGGATATCAATCTCCCTCCTAGGAACTGACAACCTCCAGTTGTAGATTTGCGCGTCAAGCTGCATCCTCCGTAGTCAGAATCCGTGAATGCTTCCAACTCTAGATCTCCCTCCGCGTGATACCAAAGTCCCAGCTTCGGTTTCGACTTGAGGTATCGTAGAATCCGCTTCACAGCTTTCA
>JAANYP010002553.1:27410-42410 GCA_020465985.1 Centrapalus pauciflorus
TAGTGTGTAAGAGCCGAATGATAAAGATAACTACCCCGGAGGGGCGTGAGATATGTATATATGGGGATAGGAGAAGCGGGGGTCTGTGTTTGCTGACTATTGCAAAAGCTCGAAAGCTTGTTGCAAAGGGATGTGATGCATACTTAGCATATGCGATTGATGCTAAGGCAGAGAAGAGAACTTTGGCCGATGTGCCGTTTGTTTCACAATTCCCGGATGTGTTTCCGGAAGACTTGTCTGGCGTGCCGCCTGAGAGACAAGTTGAGTTTCGAATTGATCTGATCCCCGGAGCTGCACCGGTAGCTCGTTCTCCTTATCGTCTTGCCCCAACCGAGATGAAAGAAATGATGACACAACTTCAAGAGTTATTGGACAAGGGCTTCATTCGGCCGAGTTCATCGCCGTGGGGAGCTCCGGTACTGTTTGTAAAGAAGAAAGATGGCACGATGAGGATGTGCATAGATTACCGGGAGCTGAATAAATTGACGATTAAGAACAAGTATCCTCTGCCGAGGATAGACGACTTGTTTGATCAGTTACATGGCGCTTGTGTATTTTCTAAGATTGATCTGAGATCGGGTTACCATCAACTGAAAGTTCGAGAAGAGGATGTGCCTAAGACAGCATTTAGGACACGTTATGGGCATTACGAGTTCTTGGTTATGCCTTTTGGGTTAACCAATGCCCCGGCTGTCTTTATGGACTTGATGAATAGGGTTTGTAGACCGATGTTGGATAAGTCGGTGATAGTGTTTATTGATGATATACTGGTATATTCTAAGTCTGAAGCAAAACATGCTGAACATCTGAGAGAACTGTTGGAGTTGTTAAGAAAAGAAAGGTTGTACGCCAAGTTCTCAAAGTGCGAGTTTTGGCTACAACAGATACAGTTTCTAGGACATGTTATATCTGGAGCTGGGATTTCGGTTGATCCAGCTAAAGTTGAAGCAATAAAGAACTGGGAGCCGCCGTGTTCAGCTACTGAGGTTAGAAGTTTCCTGGGGTTGGCAGGATACTATCGGAGATTTATCAAAGATTTTTCTAAGGTTGCAGTTCCTTTGACTGCTTTAACAAAGAAGAATGCACCTTTTGTTTGGGAGACCGTGCAGCAAGAGGCGTTTGAAGTTTTGAAGAAAACTTTGAGTGAAGCGCCGATACTTGCCTTACCTGAGGGCAATGATGACTTTGTGGTGTATACCGATGCTTCGAGGTTAGGGTTAGGCGCTGTACTGATGCAGCGGGGGAAAGTAATTGCATATGCTTCAAGGCAGTTGAAGCAGCATGAGAAGAACTACTCAACTCATGATCTCGAGTTGACTGCAGTAACATTCGCATTAAAGTTATGGAGGCATTATCTTTACGGGACTAAGTGCCAATTATACACGGACCATAAGAGTTTGAAATATATTTTCAGTCAGAAGGAGCTCAATATGAGGCAGAGACGATCAATGGAGCTAATAAAGGATTATGATTGTGAAATCCTTTATCACCCCGGAAGGGCTAATGTAGTAGCCGATGCCTTGAGTCGGAAAGCGTATGCTAAGGATTGCTGCTATATGATGACATCTACCATGTTAACGTCTACTATTATAGATGATGTCAAGGCCGCTCAGGAGGAAGCCTTGAAAGACGAGAATGTTAGTGCTGAGGATATAAGGGTGCAAATGAAGAATATGGAAACAAGTGAAACGGGTTTGAAAGGTGTGTACGGAAGAATTTGGGTGCCGAAATATGGTGGTATGAGAAATGTGATCGTTGAGGAGGCACATCAATCTAAGTTTTCTGTACATCCCGGGAGCACAAAGATGTACAACGACTTAAAGGCAGACTTTTGGTGGCCGGGATTGAAGAAGGATATCGGTCAGTATGTGGAACGATGTAGGACTTGCCGGTTGGTAAAGGCTGAGCATCAACAACCTTATGGCAGTCTGCAACCGCTTCCCATTCCGGAATGGAAGTGGGAGCACATTACTATGGATTTTGTTACGAAACTGCCGAAGACTAAGCGACAGCATGATGCGGTTTGGGTAATCGTGGATCGGTTAACAAAGTCGGCTCACTTCATACCGATTCGTGAAAGTTATTCGTTGGAGAAATTAGCTCAAATTTACATGAACGAGATTGTTTCTAGGCATGGAGTGCCTAAGTCCATAGTATCGGACCGGGACAGCCGGTTTACTTCAAATTTTTGGTCGGCTTTGCAAGAAGGGTTAGGGACAAGGATAGCAATGAGTACAGCTTACCGCCCGCAAACTGATGGTCAGAGTGAGCGGACCATCTTAACGCTTGAAGACATGATGAGATCGTGTGTGTTAGATCTCGGTGGCAATTGGGATGATCATCTGCCACTCATAGAGTTTTCGTATAACAACAGTTACCACGCTACGATCAAGAAAGCTCCGTTCGAGGCTTTGTATGGAAGGAAATGTAGGACTCCTACATGTTGGAGAGAAACGGGTGAAACACCAATCGCTGGGCCGGCCTTGCTTCAGGAAACAAACGAGAAGATACAGTTGATTAGGCAAAACATGAAGGCGGCCCAGGATCGTCAGAAAAGCTACTATGATCGGAGGCACAAGCCGATCAATTTTGAAGTGAATGACTGGGTCTATTTGAAAGTATCACCCATGAGGGGTGTTACTCGTTTTGTTAAGAGGGGCAAGTTGGCTCCGAGATTCGTCGGACCATTTAAGATAATCGAAAAAGTGGGGAATCAGTCATACCGTTTGGAATTGCCTGAAGAGATGTCGGGCATACATCCGGTATTTCACGTTGGGAATCTTCGAAAATCGTTTAACACTGGAAACGAGGATTGGGCCGACCATACTGAACTGCAGGTTGATGAAAGGCTCCGATATGTTGAAGAGCCGGAGTGTGTGTTAGACACTAAGATGAAGAAATTGAGAAGTAAGGAGATAGAAATGGTGCTTGTACGTTGGAAGCATCATAAAGGAGCAAATCATACATGGGAAACTAAGTCAGAAATGTTAAGAAAATATCCGAAACTGTTTGAGTCCGAGTAACTTCGAGGACGAAGTTGAGCGTGGTGGAGCCCATGTTGTAACATCCACGGATTCAATTTGATGTATTTTGACTAATTAAGTGGAAATTTATATTTAAAGTTGAATTTGGATGATTATTATGTATTTGGATATTTAGCAAAGTTTGTTGTTATTTTTAAGAAAATTGAACTCAGAATCAATTTTGTGGATTATTTTGAATTTAAAAGTTATTTATGATAAATTTAAGATTAAATCGGTATTTTATGAAACCGGTTAAGTCGGGTGATGAAATGTGCAAAATGACGAAAGTAGTATATAAAGGGCAATAGGCTTCATTTTCTAGTTTACTCTCTCTCTCTACTCTATCTCTCTAGAAATTTTCTCTCTACATCTCTCTAAGATAAATCACAAACCGACCGTCGGATTTTCGAGAATTATACGTCATCGGAAAGGTATCGAGGAGTACAACAGTAATCTACAAACGGATTTCAGATTTCGTGCGAATTGAGGTAAGAATCGAACCTTTTTAGTTTATGGTTTCGGTTTTAAAGTAACTAAGAATTCGAATCTATCATTTTATGCAAATTTAAGTTTGTTTTGCTTGAAATGTTGCTGGATTATGATACTATATGCATAGTAGAATCGAATATATGCATCATACATGATATAACACTGATTTTAGGCCTTAGAAATGAAGGATTTAAGTTGAAATGATGAACAGACTCGAATATGTCAAGAACAGAGTCGAAATGTAAGAACAGACTCGAGTTTGGTGCTAGATTCGAAGGTGTACCATCAGATTCTAAGGGGGGTTCGAATCTGATGATAGACTCGAAGGGTATGAGTTCGAATCTACCCATAGATTCGAAGTATGGTTCGAATCTGACCATGAGGTTCGAATCTGATGATTAATTTCGAATCTAACCCATTAAATTCGAGTTTAATGCCTAAAATTGAGAAATGTACTCTCTAAACTTGTATAATTTGAATGGAACTTATAAACAACACATAAAATGGCAAGAATTATTCAAAGGACAAGTTGTGAACTTGAAATGGGTTTCAAACTTAGTTATGGGTTAAATTTGAATGTAGACCCGAAATGGGGGAAAACGTTGCAAAACTTACGAGACTTGATTTTTATGAATTAAACGGATAATGATATGAGGAATTTGTTGTAATTGATATAACAGGTCCCTTGTGGTGTTGTTTAACCCACAGTGGGGTACTTGGTGGAATCCGGTTGAAAGCCCGAAGAGAAATAATATCGGTTTAAAGATAATACGCACCCACTGTGAGTACAGTAGATTTCGCATGATTATATCTGATTTATGTTAAGCTTTGCCTGCTGAGACCTGTTGTTTCACTTGTTTGGTTGGATTTCTACTAACTTGCGTAGATTTAGATGCACATTCTTACTTGTTGCATGTCCGTTCGATTGTTGTGCATCTAGTGATGGACCGGTGGGTCGCATCGTTAACTCTGATGTTACTGTGCTATATGACGCTGGAGCTGATCCCTCCAGGTCCGGTAGGCAGTATGTCATCCCCGATCGTTCGTTTGTCTCAGATGGTATGTGTAAATGCCGAGCTTTGGGCTCGAAGGGGCTGCGGCTCTGGTCCGTACTTGGTGTACGAAGAGAGTATACGACGTTTGTCGTCGGGGTTACTCTTGGGCTTCATAAATATTTATAATATGCGCAATCTATGTATTCACTAAGCATTCGCTTACGTTTTAGTTGTTGTATTTTTACAGGAAAGGGGAAATCTACTGCTGGACCTTCTAGTTAGGTCGATTTGGAAGATTTGGAAGATATCTGCTATTTAATCGGTAATTATGTTGTGGGACAAATGTTGTAATATATTCTGGATGATTGTAATAAATGTATGGGTGTGTAGACCTAGACTTGGTACCTGATAGCACCGTAGGGTGTTTAACACTTGTTGCACCACTTTATTTATGTTTTAATGCTTCCGCACTTAATTTAGGTTATCAGATCATTATGTTACTGTATGTTGGTGATTAATCCTGGGTGTATTGTAATTGGTGGTTGTTGTGGCAAGGGTGTCACATTATTCCAGGGACAGCGATCAGTAGATGAGTACGAGAAGATCTTTATTGACCTAAGTTTGTTCGCACTGCTTCAGATTAGTACAGAGTCGCGGAAGATTAATAGGTTCTTGATGGGGTTACGCAAGGAGATTCGAGAGTTCATTGATACGGGGTATATCCCGACTTATGCTAGAGCAGTATAGTTAGCACTGAGACGAGAAAGTGAGTTATCCTGTAGAGATCCTGTAGTAGAGCAACCGAGACGAGTTCAGTCTATGGAGTATTCTAGGGGTCTTGACCGGGATAGAGACAGAGATAGAGACAGCCATTCTAGTCGTTCTCAGCCTAGGGGTGATGATCGTCGACGTACGTGGTTAGAGGGAGCCGATAAACAAAGAGACAGATCTCCTCAGAGATATGATCGTGGATTTGATGATCGAGGTAGTCGTTTTGGGGACTCTCAGCTTAGGGAGGGAGCTTCCAGCTCCGGTTCAGTGATAGGAGAAAGGTGGTGTAGTCGTTTTGTTGTGGCCAGCCTGGCCGGTTGCACCTCTAGAGACCCGCTGTGTTTTAACTGCGGGCGGGTCGGACATCAAGCACGGGATTGCACGGAGCCGCGACAAGGAGATCAGGAGCAGAGGGAGTTGAGGCCACCTGCACAGAGTCAGAGTCCTGCGGGTTCGTCTGCACACAGAGATACCATCCCGCCAGCCAGATGTCGAGTCTACCAGTTGACAGCAGAGGAGGCTCGGGAGACAGCTGTTGTACTTTCTGGTACGTTTACACTGGGGAGTCATAGTGCTGGAGTTTTGTTTGAGTTTGGAACGAACCGTTCAATTGTTTCTTTCGCTTTTACTGCTTGCTTTTCTGTTCAGCCTGTTGAGTTGTTAGAGTTGTTGATCATAGAGCTAGTTGATGGTAGTATCTTTTAATTTATTATATTTATATATATTAAAAATATCCGCGTAATAAACTAGTTATCATTATTTGGATAAATACAAATTGTTGTTTTTAAAAGGGTTTATTATAAAAAAACCAATATGTTTTAACAATTTTTGTGTTTTCGTTCCTCTATGTTATTTTTTTTAAATAAAAGTCTTCATATTAATTTTTTTGTTTAGTGAAATTTGGACATTAGTTACCGATTATAATTAGTAAAACCGAGTTTTAAAAACTGAAAAACCGGATACTAATGTTCAAATTTCACTAAAGCAAAAATAAAAAAAATTAACTTGAGGACTTTTATGGAAAAATTAAAATGAAGGGATGAAAACACAAAAAATATGAAAGCATGTTAGATTTTCATAATAAACCCTTTTTAACAAGATAAATATTTTCTATTATATTTTAAATTTATAAATAATGAAACACATATACGATTATTATTTTTAAAAACATAAATACTTTTCTATTATTTTTTAATCTAATATATAATATACTTATTAACATCATTAATTTCACGTTCTACAATTGAGATACTTGTAGATAATAATTCACCATGTCGTGATCAACAAATATACCGTTCCATAAACCCATGAACTATCAAATGTCCTCTAACATCATTAAAATCTTCAAACAAACAAAAAATTTTAAAAATTTGACAAGGAAAACAAATTCCACTCGTTCCTTTATAAAGTCGATCTTCCTCAACAACTTTTATAAAACCAGACAAACAATTCCAGTATTCAGTTGAATCACGTTCCGTATCGTACATCCATCTGATACGATCCATTTGGGTTTAAACATTACTTAATACGTTGTATACACACATGATATGAGCACATATGAATTGGTTCCGGGTGATCAATCCTAACCCACTTTTTAAATACTCTGCCTCATATGTGAATACATATTGACAGACTGAGTATTTAAGAAAAAATCGACAACATTTCCCCTTAACTCCCCAAGCATGTACATATAAACACAACCTGTAGGAGCAAAGGGGAATTGGTATCAATTGTTTCTTAAATATTCAATTTGTCCATACGTGTTCACATCCTAAATGAGACACAGTATTAAAAAAGCAGTCCCAAAACGGGGACAATTCAAAATCAATCTCTACTAGATTAATTTCGGACGGGTATATTTCAATTAATGGCATATGAAATTCGATGCTTGCCCAACAATTGGCAACCCATTCTAAATGAATGTTATATATATATTAAATTGATATGCAGATTGAAAATAAAACTACCTAAATAACTTCAATGAAATAGATCCAACAATCAATGTACTCTGTGCAAACGAATTTCCCGATGCGTCTACAGTAATTAAAAAACATAAATTATATGTTGATATGTACAAGAACTATATATATAGAGGCTGAGGATAACGTGAGATTCGTGCTTAAAATAAGGACGGTAAGAACCAATAGAATTACTTTATTTTGTGAATCAACTAATAAGAAACAAGGTAATATAATTGTGATTAAGTTGAATATTACATGAGGTGGAATCTAATAAAAGTGCATTTTTGTCATTGTGCACCATGTATTTCAATTTAATTTCATTGGTTTTTAATGGTGAATTAGGAAACACTGATTTTAACAACACCACCGTGATTCACGACACCTACGATGATTGATGGCACCACCGTGATTCACACCTACGGTTCACAACACTATCGATAATTAATGATTCACACAAATTTATGGCTTACAACATACACGTGTGATTCATTCTCCGATGATTCACTAATGATCAACATTGTGATTAATATGGTTCACGATTCATGATTTTTATACACACTAGAAGTTATGATTTATAAATCATGAATTAAAAAAATATACATCATTATATAATTATTAATTAAACAAAATACATCATTATGATGTAAACATGAAACTAGTCTGTAAACAAAATTCATTAAAACAAAAATACATAGTTGTCCATTTTTTATACCAATGAGCAACTTCATTCTCGTGAACAAAATTCACAATAGATAAAAACAGCTGCATTAAATCATTGGTTAACTGTAACATCATCGGATTTAAATTGTTGTAATTGAGGTTAAATAGCTTAAATTTGTAATTTATGTAATCAAGTTGGATTATATAAAATTTATATATTTGGAAATTATGTATTTGAAAATTTAAAAGTTGGTTGCTATGTTAAGAAATTAAGAAATTTGAGGATTTCAATTTATTATTGAAGTATGATAAACTATAATTGTTAGTGATGATTAAAAATAAAGATAGAAATTTTATTTAATGAAATCAGATAAGTGGACGAACCACTTATGTTAATAGCCGAAAGTTTTGAATAAAAGACTCTAAAAGTCTTTCATTTGTCATTTTCATCTCTTCATCTCCAAACACACATACATAAGCTCTCTCTCTCTCTCTCTCTCTCTCTCTCTCTCTCTCTAAATTACTGCTGGAATTCAAAGATTTGGAAGCAAATTCATGGATTTATGCAGAATATTATCAAGAATCAAAGGAAATAAAGGTAAGAAATTATTTCTAAGTTTTGGGGTTTTATTTTGAGAGTTGAAAATATAAAATTTGGATTTTAGTCTGAAGAAATGTTGTTGCATGTTTGTTAAATCAGTTGGAAATCATCAATTGAAGTTCCTTGAAGGTCTAGAAACAAGAACCGTCCTTTGATTCGTCCTAAAAGGTGAGAAATATGAGTTTTTGTAAATATTTGTATTCTTTAGAAAATATCAACATTTTGGATGAATCTGGACAAATTAGTGTGTTAGGGGAAAATGAGTTAGAAATACCCCAAGTTGCGAGTGCAGAACTGTGGGTGAACTCGGCGAGTTGCCAAGAACAACAAGAGCAATCGTTAAAAAAATCGCTAAGTGTTGGACCCGAATTCGGTTGGGACCCAAACTCGAATGGACCCGACTTCAGAAGGGTCAAGATTCGGGTCACATATTTCGGGTATAATCGAATTTCGGCCAAGATCCGAATTCGGGCCTATACTCGGCGAGTTGGTTTGGGCAACTCGACAAGTTGGTCCCTGCTGATGCGAAATTCGGATAAGGGTCATGGGACCCGAATTTCTGGTATAATAAACACACTTTTAGAATAACTTTTGTGTTATATTAAGGTAATTAATGGCGGGTTCTTTGGGCATAATAACAAACCAAGTAATGGATTTTAAACGTGATTTCGGATGACGATTCCGAATGAGCTGCGACTTGTTTCCGTACTTCGTGTACGAAGAGAGTATAGAGCGTGTGTTGCTGGTGTTACTCTTATGTGCTGCATAAATATCTGTAGAATATATTATCTCTGTACTCAATAAGCTTTACTTACCCCGTAATTGCTCACATTTTTACAGGAAAAAAAAAAATCCGCTGCCGGACCTTCTAGTTAGGTCAAATTTGATGTCTTGGAAGATTCACTACTACTCAATCGGTGACAGAAACCATTAGAGCAATGTTGTAATATTTAGGAAGGTTGTAATAATATATTGAGTATGTAGACTTAGACTGGAACCTTGTAGCACCGTAGGGTGTTTAACACTTGTACTTTACATTTAATTTTAATTTCCCGTACTGTACTAAGTATTCAGATCATTATTGTTTATTAATGTGTTGTGATTAATCCTGGGTGTTATGATTGTGGTTAATGTGGCAAGGGTGTCACAGTGAATGGTATCAAAGCAGTAGCTTGAGATTCAAGTGTCCTTGAGGTCTTGGTCTCAAACATAGATGATGACATGTAGTGATTATAAGTAATGATCTGAACTAAGATAAATTATGATTTAGTAATTATAGGAAATTGACTTTCATACGGGACAATGGGTGGTGTCTTTAAATAAATGACATATTACTAAACAAGTTACATGTTTTAAATTTCAGAATATGTCTAGAGAAGGTATGACACCGCAAGAAACAAGGGAGATGATGCTAGCCATAATGGCTGAGCAAAATAAGATGATTCAAGAACAGTTTCGGACTCGAGATGAGGCCGAAGCCAAGAGAAGGGAGGATAAGAGGAAGAATAAGAAAATAGAGGGTATCAATGATGACAACCAAGATGACAATACTGGGCCATCCAATAAACCCAAGGGTTGTCGATTTAAGGATTTCAAAGGAAATGGGGCCATGGAGTTTAATGGATTAGGTGATGCTGTTGCTGCTCTAGTTAGGATAACAGCAATCGAACAAACTTTCCGTATCAGCGATTGTGCTGTGAAGGATATGGTTAGGTTTGAAACTGCTATGTTCACCAAAGATGCAGTCATGTGTGGAATTCAATGGTAAATTCGCTGACTCTGGAAAAGGTTTCCGTTATGACTTGGGCTGAGTTCACCGAGATATTCACTCAGCAATAGTGCCCGACAGATGAGTGCCGAAGGTTGGAAGCTAAGTTTATGACTTTGATGCAGGGGACTAAGTCTGTGTCCGAATATGCTGTGGAATTCACGAGGCTGAGTTTGTTTGCACCTCATCAAGTTAATAATGAAGAGAGAAAAGTGACCAGGTTTGAGGCTGGTCTTGACTTGGAAATCCGAAGAGCTATGGGCAACGTCCGCTATCCCACATTCGCTGGCTTACTGGAAGCTGCCAGGAATGTCGAACAGATTTTGACTTTGTCTGGGTATACAATTGGGTCTTCTGCTTCTACTAACCCAACACAGCCGTCACCGCCAAAGTGTCAACCAGAGGGAGGCTACTCGGGTTCTTCTCGTTCGTCAGAGTACTCACCTCAGCAACCTTATCGTCGATCTTCTGGTTCTTCTAATAGGGCTCGCGCGTATTCCATCAACACCGAGCCACAATACTGTAACAAATGCCATCTGGAACACTTTGGCAAGTGCAAATATGGACGCGCTTGTATTTGTTATGAAGAGTTGGGCCATTTTCAAAGTGAGTGCCCACGGAAAGCTGATGCCTGCCATAAGTGTGGCGTATGGGGCCTTATAGTAGAAACTGTAGAAAGAATGCTCCAACTGCTACCCCATCGTCAACTAGATCTTCTGGTGGATCAAGTGGTGGTTCAGTCAACCTCCGGAACCAGCAACAAAGGGTACCGACTCGTGCTTTTCAAATAACCGCGGAAGAGGCTAAGGAAAACCCGGAGGTGGTTACGGGTATGTTTATCATTAATTCTATACCTGCACGGGTTCTATTTGATTCGGGTGCCAATCGGTCTTTTGTGTCTACTGTCTTTGCTCAACAACTATCCATGCCACTGTCTAAGTTATCTGCTATACTTGACATTGAAACTGCTAGTAACACGTTAGTCAAGGTAGATCATGTATATCGTAATTGCACTTTAGTGATTGAAGATGTAGTCTTCAATCTTGACTTAATCCCGATAGAGTTCAGTGAGTTTGATGTGATTGTCGGGATGGATTGGTTGATCGAAAATGAAGCCCATATAGTCTGTTAGAAGAGAATGATAAAGATAACTAATCCTGAGGGGCGAGAGATTTGTATATATGGGGATTGGAGAAGCGAGGATCTATGCCTGTTAACTATTGCAAAAGCCCGAAATCTTGTTGCAAAGGGTTGCCATGCTTACTTGGCATATGCTATTGATGCCAAGGCTGAGAAGAAACTGTGGCCGATGTGCCTGTTGTATCTGAATTCTCGGATGTGTTTCTGGAAGACTTGTCTGGTGCGCCGCCTGAGAGACAAGTGGAATTCCGCATTGATTTGATCCCTGGAGCTGCCCAGATAGCTCGTTCTCCTTACCGCCTCGCGCCTACTGAAATGCAGGAAATGATGAAACAACTTCAAGAGTTGTTGGATAAGGGCTTCATTCGACTGAGTTCATCTCCGTGGGGAGCGCCTATATTGTTTGTAAAGAAGAAAGATGGCACAATGAGGATGTGTATTGACTACCGTGAGCTGAACAAGCTGACTATTAAGAATAGGTATCTGCTGCCGATGATTGATGACTTATTCGACCAGTAACATGGGGCAAGTGTTTTCTCTAAGATTGATTTGATATCGGGATACCATCAGTTGAAAGTTCGGGCGGAGGATGTACCGAAAACAGCGTTCAGGACTCGATATGGGCATTATGAGTTTCTGGTTATGCCTTTTGGGTTAACCAATGCCCCGGCGGTCTTTATGGATCTTATGAATAGGGTTTGCAGACCGATGTTAGACAAATCGGTGATAATATTCATTGATGATATATTGGTATACTCTAAGTCTGAAGCGGAGCATGCTGTTCATCTAAGGGAGCTATTGGAACTGTTAAGAAAGGAAATGTTGTATGCCAAATTCTCAAAATGTGAGTTTTGGCTGCAACAAATACAATTTTTGGGACATGTGATTTCAGGAGCGGGAATTTCTGTAGATCCAACTAAAGTTGAAGCAGTAAGAAATTGGGAACCGCCTTGATCTGCTACTGAGATAAGAAGTTTTCTCGGATTGGCGGGTTATTACAGAAGATTTATAAAGGATTTTTCAAAGGTTGTAGTACCTTTGACTGCATTGACCAAAAAGAATGCACCGTTTGTGTGGGAGGCTGAGCAACGGGAGACATTTGAAATTTTGAAGAAGACATTGAGTGAAGCACCAACACTTGCCCTACCTGAGGGTAATGAGGACTTTGTGGTATATACGGATGCTTCGAGACTGGGGTTAGGTGTTGTACTGATGCAACATGAAAAGTCATTGCATATGCTTCGAGGCAATTAAACCAACACAAGAAAGATTATTCAACCCATGATTTGGAATTGACAACTGTTACGTTCGCCTTGAAGTTGTGGAGACGCTACTTGTATGGGACTAAGTGTCAACTGTATACAGATCATAAGAGTTTGAAGTACATTTTTAGCCAGAAAGAACTTAACATGAGACAACGTAGGTCTATGGAGTTGATAAAGGACTACGATTGTGAAATATTCTACCATCCGGGTAAGGCTAACGTGGTAGCCGATGCTTTGAGTCGCAAAGCCTATTCTAAAGACTGCTACTACATGATGACTTTGACAACGTTAACTTCCACGATTATTGATAATGTAAAAAGTCGCTCAAGTGGAAGCTTTAAAGGAAGAAAATGTTAATGCCGAGGATATAAGGGTTCAGAAAAAGATTATGGAGACTAGCGAATCCGGCTTGAAAGGTGTATATGGGCGAATCTGGGTACCGAATTTTGGGGGCATGAGAAGAGTGATAATAGAGGAAGTGTGTCATTCAATGTTTCTATACATCCCAGTAGCACAAAGATGTACAATGAGCTGAAAGCTGATTTTTGGTGGCCCGGATTGAAGATAGACATTGGCCATTATGTTGAAAGGTGTAGAACTTGTCGGCTGGTGAAAGCCGAACATCAGAAGCCGTATGATAGTTTGCAACCACTACCCGCTCCGGAATGGAAGTAGGAACACATAACTATGGATTTTGTCACTAAGTTTCCGAAGACTAGGCGCCAACATGATGCAGTATGGGTGATAGTTAACAGGTTGACTAAGTCTGCTCACTTTATTCCAATAAGAGAAAGTTATTCGTTGGAAAGGTTGACGCAGATCTATATGAGTGAGATTATATCTAGACATGGAGTTCTGAAGTCTATTGTGTCAGATCAGGATAGCCGCTTCACCTCAAACTTCTGGTCGGCTTTGCAAGAAGGATTGGGTACAAGAATAACCATGAGTACGACCTACCGTCCACAAACTGAAGGCCAAAGTGAAAAGACCATCCTTACTCTTGAAGAATGATGAGATCTTGCATTTTGGATCTTGGTGGTAATTGGGACTATCATTTGTCGTTGATAGAAATTTTATACAATAACAGTTACCATGCAACGATCAAGAAAGCACGATTTGAAGCACACTATGGGAGAAGGTGTAGGACTCCTATATGTTGGAGGGAAACAGGAGAAACACCGGTTGCTGGACCGGCATTGCTACAAGAGACTAATGAGAAGATACAGCTGGTACGACTCAATATGAAAGTGGCCCAGGATCGACAGAATACCAAATCATGATAGGAGGCACAAACCGATCAATTTTGGAGTGGACGATTAGGTTTATCTGAAGGTATCACCTATGAGAGGTGTTACTCGTTTCGTGAAAAGAGGCAAGTTAGCTCCAAGGTTTGTTGGCCCGTTCAAAATAATAGAAAAGGTTGGGAACCAATCTTACTGTTTGGAGTTGCCTAAAGAGATGTCAGTCATACATCCGATATTTCATGTGGCAAATCTTAGAAAGTCCTTCACTACTGGAAATGAAGATTGGGCCGATCACACTGAACTTCAAATTGGTGAAAGACTTCAATATGTGGAAGAGCCGGAATGTGTTTTGGACACCAAAGTTAAAAAGCTAAGGATCAAAGAGATAGAGATGGTGCTGATACATTGGAAGCATCACAAAAGAGCCACCCATACATGGGAGACAAAGACTGATATGTTGAAGAAGTACCCTCAACTTTTTGAGGCTAAGTAACTTCGAGGACGAAGTTTAAGCGTGGTGGAGCCTATGCTGTAACATCCTCAGATTTAAATTGTTGTAATTGAGGTTAAATACCTTAAATCTGTGATTTATGTAATCAAGTTGGATTATATAAAAGTTATTTATTCGGAAATTATGTATTTGAGAATTTAAAAGTTGGTTGCTATGTTAAGAAATTAAGAAATTTGAGGATTTCAATTTATTATTGAAGGTGATAAACTATAAGTGTTAGTGATGATTAAAAATAAAGATAGAATTTTATTTAATAAATCAGATAAGTGGACGGACCACTTATGTTAATAGCCGAAAGTTTTGAATAAAAGACCCTAAAAGTCTTTCATTTGCCATTTTCATCTCTTCATCTCCAAACACACACACACACATAAGCTCTCTCTCTAAATTACTGCTGTAATTCAAAGATTTGGAAGCAAATTCGTGGATTAAGCTGAATATTATCAAGAATTAAAGGAAATAAAGGTAAGAAATTATTTCTAAGTTTTGAGGTTTTAATTTGAGAGTTGAAAACATAAAATTTGGATTTTAGTCTGAAGAAATGTTGTTGCATGTTTGTTAAATCAGTTGGA
>JAANYP010002553.1:47410-102434 GCA_020465985.1 Centrapalus pauciflorus
AGCGGGTTGCAAATTGCTGATGTGGATTTTATAAATATATGATTTTTTTTTTGATTAAGTCCCTCAACTAAATTATTTTGTCTTATAAATCCATCAACTAAATTTTTTGCCACGTAAATCCCTTATCTTGATAAAACTCATGTTATTTGTTGTTTTATCAATTTAAGTGTTCAATTGACACTCACGCCACACATACATGGATGCAAAAAAAAAACAAAAACAAAATGATAAATCAAAACGATCATTTTTTATTGTTTAAAGTTTAGTCGAGATGAATTAGTTAAATATGTTTAAAATTTTGGTATAGACAAACATGGGATCGAAATAATCATCTTTTATATCGAACCAACTTATGTTATCCGGAATAACAGACTTTTAAATATTATTTTCAAACAACCATCGTCATTTGAAAAAAACATTATTTTCAAACCAACCTATTTTGGTCTAAACAAACATGACATGCTCTATCATCGAAATAAACATTGTCGTTTTTTAAAGTTTAAAAAAAATTTGGTTTTATTTTATCGAAAAGTTAAAAGGCTTAAGTAGTTCGGGGACTTATCACGAAAAAAATGAAATGAGGACTTAATCGATAAAATTTTTTATTTCGATGGTTTTTTGCAAAATAGGTTTATACATGTTAACGTGTTATAACAGGTTAACAAACCAATTTAAAAGGTTTAAGCAGTTTGGGACTTATCAGGAAAAAAATGAAATGATGACTTAATCGACTTTTTTTTTTTTTTTTTTGTAATTTGATGGTTTTTTTTTTGCATAATTTTTACTTTTTTCAATATACATTCTGGTGCTTCTAAACAAACCGGGTACAAAATTCCTACCGCATACTTTTTTAATTTTTAATTTCCTCCGAAAGACGAAAAACCTAAAACCCTCAACATTTTCCTTCTGCCTTCTTGAACCCCCAGCCCTCCGCCTCCTTCAAGCCCAACGAAAACCGATCTCATTCATCGGCCTCCTCCTTCGCGTTGTCGACACCGTCTTTCTCTTCTCGTCTTCCATTGTTGCCGCTGGTAACCCCCTGCTTGTCGCCACCGTCTTTCACTTCTCGTCTTCCGTCATCGACCTCCTTTTTCACGTTATCGCCACCATCTTCCTCTTCTCGTCTTTCGTTGCTGCCGCTGTCATCGCCCATTTGTAATGTCTGAGTTTTTCACCATTATCTTTTCGGGTATTTGTATGAAATTTAATTTTTATATGAAAATATTCTGATTGAGTGGCTTTCAACATCTTTTATTTCCAATACAGGTGAATCTGGAAAAAAAGAAATTAGCGTCGATGCACAAAATCATGAAGAAGCTTAGAGTTGCGCAAATGAAAGCCCAAGAAAAAGATTTCATTAACTGCTGGAAGTCAGGCAATCAAAAGCATTGGTTAAAATTGTTAGTCAAGTTTTGATACTTTGAATTTTCGACCATGGATATTTAATATTTGTTTTATTATTATCTTCAGTATTTGTTAGTTTTGAGTTTTCAACCATTAAATCTTCAATATTAGTTTATGTTTTTCTCATGGGTAGTTTGAATTTCCAAACCCAATATTCTATATTTGTTAATGGCCAACGTTTTGGTTTCCAATGATAGTAAGAAGAATATTGAGTACTCTGGAACTCTTTGCAGATTAATGGAGCTAGGATAGGTTTATAGTTTTTTAAGAGAAGATTTCGTACATAGGACATTTGATAGGCTGATAGGCATAAGGCCATTTCCTTTCTCAAATACCAAAATTGAACTACTTCCAGATGTTTGTTATGGAAAATAATTCAACACTTGATATGTGTGATTCTTATAATTGTCATATCACATGTTGATTTATATTATTCCAAGCCAGTTGATTTCAAGTAAGATTTGATGTTGTTATTTATAGATTATAACAATTTCTAATTGTTATTACTTGTTTGATTTGCATTTGGCAGATTGTGATTACAATAAAGATTGGCTTTAAAAGTTTGGCTCACACAGTATTTCAATCAGGTTTTATCATTCTATGCTCAGTTACTATTTACATTATAAGTCTTAGTTGATTCTCTTGAATACTTGATTTACATTGTTTCCTGGAAAACAATCATTGGGTGCTCAAACACATACTCACTGCAGTCTTATGTCTACTAACCTAGTAAGGAGGGAGTAAGTCTCAGACTTTTCATAGTGAGTCTCGGAGTCCCTCCAACAGCACCAACATTTCTTATATATCTCTGTATAAGTCTCAGACCTCACACAAGTTGCAAGTCTCTGAGTCTTTGTTGCTTTAGCTGCTGTCCAGCATGGTGTTACCCACTCCGAGACTTATCATCGGAGTTCATCTCTAAAATTACACAACAGCAACAATTAGAAGGCACGTTTTATTGATTTAGGCAAAATATATTGCTACTCTTGTTAATTTCGGTCGAGTATGTCACTATGATTAATAATGTTTACGTTTATTATATCGTTAGTATTTATGTTATTATAAATGTAGAAAAATGTCTTTCTTTTGCTTGTAATTTTTGTTTTCCTTGTGATTTCATATGTTGATATTAATCTTATTATAAATGTAGAAAAATGATTACCCAAATAAGGAAGCTACTAGCTTAACCCAAACATTTGAGCGTACGTGTAAAAGGACCGAAGGACGTGTATATGTTGATACATATGATGACATGACAAAGGAAATTGTAAGTTTTTATTTTGAGATCACATAGTAGGTCTTTTTATAGATATCAAGTAGCCATTTTTTTGACAATATTTTCTCATTGAAGGAACAAATGAAGAACTACAAACCTCTAGAAGATGCAAGTGCTTTGGTAGATCCTTTTTCGATTGTGTTGAACAAGGAGCATGATGGATATCATGGACATTATGGTAGAGGTGTGACCAACAAGTTGATTAAAAGTGTGGATCGTGTTTTAAGATTATTGTGTAATTGGTGAAAGATTTTGATACATTTTAAATATTGTAATTGACATTTTTTTGAATTAGTGATGCTTATTAATTGTGTTCATGTAATAAAATGTTGTACTTTTTTGTAACTAAATTCATAAATGTTGCATTTAAATATAAAAAAAGTTGAATTTGAATGTAAAAAAGGTTGTATTTGAACATAAAAAGGTTGCATTTGAGTATAAAAAGGTTGCATTTGAGTTTAAAAATAGTTATATTTTAATGTGAAAAGGTTGCATTTGAAAGTAAAAAAAGTTGCCTTTGAGTTTGAAAAATGTTGCATTTGATGAAATTTAAGGTTGCATTTGAGTGTGAAAAAGGTTGCATTTGAGTATAAAAAGGTTGCATTCTAAAAAGGTTGCATTTCTATGATACATGCAACTTTTTCAAAAAAGGTTGCATATTGTAGCAAAAAGGTTACTTTAGACCTAATGCAAGAGGACATAATGCAACTCTTGGTAAAAGGTTGCTTTAGGCATAATGCAACTTTTTGCAGGCCTAATGCAACATTTTGCCAAGGTTGCAATAGGCTCGTTTTGTTGTAGTGAACTAAGTATTAACTACTTGGATTAATTATAGCCAATTCATGATGTAAATTCCATATAATTATTATATGTAAAACGATTCATTGCTCCACACTCAATTTTCATAACTCCCATACCATTCATTTGTTATTCCAACTTAAATTATTTTATTATTATTATTATTATTATTATTATTATTATTATTATTAATATATTTACGAATCATCAATCATTTCTTATTGTTTTGTATCTCTCTTGATTATTTGCTTGAATGTTCATTATTTATTGTTAAGTCCATTAATAGCACCGTTTGTGTCTTTAAACTTACTAATAACCCTTTGCATTAAGAATGTATAATGCATGCATTTTTTGAACTTCATTAATTATTTGTATGAAGTATTTTGACAATTCAAACTACCAAACCATTAAAATTTACCTAAGTAACTCTTATTCATTAAGCATGACAAAAGACCCACCAATTCATTAGTTTATTTAAATGCAAACCTCAAAGGCTTTTAGCATTCCGATTCATCACCCACCTATAAATATCAACTCTTTAGGCATGCATATCTCATATACATTTGTTTTACCATACGTAACTTTACACTAAAATGAGTCATGAAAAAAATGTTACCTCTAGCAAGGGTAAGAAAACGGTTACCATCTTTCTTGATGAAGTAGACAAGGGTGTTGAAGGCTCCATTACAGTAATGATCTGTCGTAAATGGGATGTAAACAATATCCATGGTAGATATATGAGCACTGATTTTATTGTCTCTGATGAGAAGGTACAATTTATAGTATAATGTTATGGATATTTGATCGCAACAATATATCTCTATTTTCAATGAGATATTAACATGCTATTTTCCAGGGAAATGTAAAGCATTGCACGACAAAACAGAATGTTGCACATTGTTTCGTGGGTAAGTTGATTGAGGTTTTATCTATTCCATTAGAGATTTTGTGCTACTACCATATAAAGAGGAATGTGAAGAGAACCTCTGGTAACGCAGATTCTTTCATCCGATACCCTTTTCAGTTTACTGCTTTTGAGAACATCCAACCTACAGACAAAAGATATTTAATTGGTAAAATATCATTTCCTCCCTTCTATATAATATTTGCCCATCCTTCATACATTAAAAAACAATGTTTCTTTGCATGTCATTTAGATGTTATCGGTTATATTACATGTGTCGGAAAACCCATAGAACAAAGAACCGGCTCAACAATGCTTGATTTTATTCTTAACAGCCACAAGTACTATTGTCTTCAAATGTTATATGTATCATGCAACTTAGTTTACATATATATTTTACTTATCAAACTGAAAAGTATTCAATGTGTATATTTCCTTTAAACAACGGAGATAAAATGAAAGTAACATTGTGGGGTAAATTAGGAGAGACGTTGGTCAAGCAGAAGTCTCATGAATCTGGTGTTCATTCTATCATCTTGACTTTAATGAGTGCCAAATATTTCAATAGTAAGCACAAAATTAAAATTCTACAGTGCCCTATGATGCTTATAACATGAAAGTTTTGTTCCTACTTACCTTAAGTTCCGTTCTTGCTTACCTTATAGATAGGCTTTGCATCTCAAGTTCTTCGTCAATGCTTACTATTGATGATAGTGAAATTCCTGCATTGAAGTAATTCAAATCTAAAATCAGGTAATAAAATATAATTTTTTTTATAACCAAATTTCATACCTTGATATCTTACAAACAATGACCATAACTATTCAATGTAGTAGTGTGAATGTGACAGAAGATAGTTTAGAGAGTTTTCCCATTGTAAAAATTGAGCCCAAGCCTGGAACAATTAAAGAACTTCTACAATGGGCATGAGACAAGAAAAATGTGGTATATGACGTTTTAAACGTAGATGAAATTTTAGTAAAAAAATATTTACTCAGTTTTGATCATCGCATTCTCTTCCTTTTAGGTTGGAACATTTACCAGTGAAGTAGAAATAACAAACATCCGAACAAGAAATGGTTGGTAGCACTTTTCATGTACTAGCAGCAAATGCAAAAAAGGTGTTTCACGACAAAGCGGGAAATTCTGGTGCGACTCATGTAAAAAGGATGTTAGCTTTCCAAAACCAAGGTTACACAATATGTATTATGTGTGACACCTTCTAATTGATCCTAACTTTTCCACCTAATTGTTAGGATCCGGAAAAATATTCCAACATTATATGTTTTACTTTGTTTTTTACACAACTTCGTATTATTTCTTACACAAGTTCATAGAGTTTTCTTATTTAAATTAAATCCATACACAACCAACTACTCATGTCAGATAGTTTGGTTGCTATAAATATAATGCTAATGAGAGTTATGCAAGTATGAACGAGTATGCATAATAAAACACAATTTTCCCAACTGGTCATAAATTTTGCCATAGATTTAAACTTCAACTGGATGTAAAGGTCTGCTGCTGTTGTTGTGTCAATGTTCGATGACACGACTGAAAAGTTGGTCTATATAACAGCAAAGGCGCTTTTGGAAGACCAAAACAAGGTTAAGGTTGTTTTATACGTTTAATATAATCATCTAATTCAAAACTTTTGATCTTCCCCTTCTATATAGGCTACAGATGAAGATTCGATACTCCCTCATGCATTAGCAAATTTGGTTAACACTACACACCTTACGGAAATGAAGTCCAGTACATATTATGAACATCGATCTTTTAAAAGTTTCACATGTAGTAAGATTTTCCTAACAGAAACCCCCACCAAACAAAGGCCCACATTGTCAGAGAATGAGCAGGAAGAAACTTTTACTGAAGACTCTCAGCATGGCAAGACCGAAGTTCGAAAGTCACCCTTAACAGGACTAGAAAAAGAGCCTGGACTTTCTACTCCAAAAAAACCTGAACAAAAGAAACGGAAAGTATAAGAAAATGATATAAGCTTACATCTACAATTATATACCTAATAAATACTAAAATGTTTAATTATGTCAATCCTTTTAGTTAAATTGATGAAGATTTGCAATCAGAAGTTGGAGATTAAGTACCATAGGAGGTCAACAAAGGAGTAAAAGGAAGAGATGATAAAGCACATGATTGATGAAACGCTTCACTGATAACGACTTAGAGAAAGAGACGTCGTGTTTTAAATTTTAGTAGAACTTCTATGTTTTCTATGTAAGTAATGACATCACATAGATGTCCATCTGAATTTAGTAGATGATAAATTGCACTTGATGGCTAACTTATTTATTTCCCATTGCACCTTAATGCTTTTGTATGTTACCCACCAACCAAATAAAATTCATATCATAAATAGTGAACAACAAGGTGAATCAAACAAACTCTTAGATAAAACAAAAATAACAAGTTAAGGTACTTTATTTTAATAATCAATAACAAAGCACATTCATCAACATGCAAGTAACTTACACAAGTTAGATTTCTGCATCTTAAGTTCAAAAACATTTCTGCCAAATCAGATGATATAGCAGAAAACTGACTTCGCTTACTCGGATTAATATTAACTAAGAATATATATATATATATATATATATATATATATATATATATATATATATATATATATATATATACATATATATATTATTTTGCATTTCTATGTTTATTGAATTAATAACTTAATTTGTCTTGATATGACTATAATTTTATGTGTTTCGGAGTCATTTTATGCTCATTTTAAGCACCGATACTTCGTAACTTCCATATTATTACTCCAAATTTATGTTTCAGGGTCAAGAGGTCAAATGGAAGCAGCTCGAGAAAAATCAGCACGAACCGAGCCGGAGGGGGCGCAGGCCTGCGCCACCCTACGCTGCAAAACAGAAGATTTGAGAGTTAGAGAGTACTTCCAGCGCAGCCCAGACAGTACCCCAGGCGCAGGGTGGTCGCATGCCTGCGCCTGCCCTACGCTGAGTCGGCGCAAAAACGCGTTTTTGACCCCAGAAACAATAAATCCGCCTCCTCTATAAATAGAGGTCAATGGTGATCATTTGAAGAAGTCCCAAAAGTGTGAAAAAGAGTGGTGAAGCCCTGCTGGAGTGGATTCACAATACAAGTACGAAGATGGTGGTTCGCAAGCTTACAACTATGCCTCCAATCAACACTATTGAAGAGCATACGATGAGCGGCTAAACATCATAGCCATTTGCGGAGGATCTACGACTAAGTTTTACTTTCTTTAATTTTAATTATGTTTTGATGTATTTCGTATTGATTGAATATTGTGTGTAATACCAATGATAAGCATTTGGTTATTATTATGATTATATGTTTTGATTGGTAAAAGCAAGATAGTTCATAGTGGTGTTATTATTTGTGTCGAGTCCATTAGATTAGGGATTAAGACAAGTAATGAACGTTGCATGCGCTATGCCGAGATTCATTGATTAAAATATCTATGATTAATTTAACAACGCAATTAATTATGTCTATGTGATTGTTGCACGAAATTCAAGAGTGGGTAATAACTTATGCCGTACCGTAAATGGTTATCTTCAATTTGCTTGTTTATTTACTTCGTTAGTTGTTTGCCGTTAATTTTAGTCATAATTTAGTCGTAAGTCATTAATCCAAACAAATCATCCAATTTACTTGATTCACAATTTAAGTGCTTTCAACAAACTCACAAAACTAGCCAATTAACCCTTATTACATACGCACTCCCTGTGGATTCGACCCTTACTTCTTTGAGCTAAATAGTTAAATTTAAGGATTATTTCTGCGGGTCACAACGACAGCCCGTCAGCTTTTGGTGCCATTTCCGGGGAGTGGTAACATTAGTTAGGGCTAGAAGTTAGTTTTGACCTTAGTTTTAAGTTTTAAGTTTTAAGTTTAAGTACTTTATTTTCGGTTATATTTAGTCTTTAATTTCCAAAAAAAAGTTAATTATTCCAAAAAGGTAATTGTAATTCTCTACTTTACCACCAAAAATATAATTAGTTTATTTAAGTATCTAATTTAAGTATTTTATTAGTTTATGCTCACACGTCGATCGACCGAATGATTGCCGCTACAATTCGAACCCGAAATCGAAAAAGTAGCTAAATCTCACCGGAATACTGTTAGAATTCAAAAACAACAATTAATCACGGGGAATTCAAACGAGAATGAGGAAGAAATTCCCAATTTAGAAATCCCTAATTTAGAAGGTCCTCCGATTTCGCCACGAAATCGTGAACGAGAAGAACCTGAGCGTACAGCCGCTAGGATGGGGGAACAAGCAAGACGTACAGTTGAGTCACATTACCGCTCTGGTGATGTGTCCGACCCCTCTCCGATCCGTTATCCTAAAAATGAGAACGAACCCGAAGTTCGTCCTCAATTATTTCAAATTCTTCCGATCTTCCGAGGGATGCCAAGTGAGGAACCTTAGGAACATCTAGCTGAGTTTACAACTATTTGTAAAGCTAACCATGTTCGAGGTATAACCACCGACGGTTTACAACTTCGATTTTTTCCTTTCTCGTTGAAGGAGAAAGCGAAAAGTTGGTTTGTATCACTACCGACCAATAACATTACGACATGGGATCAAATGAAGAGAGAATTTAACAACGAATACTATCCCATTAGTAAAACTACCAAGAAAAGAAAGGAAACTGCCAGATTTAAACAAAAACCCGGTGAACAGTTCTACGAAGCATTTGATCGTATGAATGAGCTATTAAGAGCTTGTCCACATCATGAAGTACCCAAATGGATGCTTATTAAAACATTTTTTTTGATGGTGTGAGTCAAGAGAGTCATAATATGATTATTGATGCCACAGGAGGCACATTTTTAGCAAAAGAAGACGATGAGGCTTGGGAGTTTCTAAATCAACTCAGTAAAGGTCTCAAGGTTCAAACTGGTTCTGAAAACAGCATAGGAGTTCAAGTTATGGGCATAGATAATGCCTGGAAACGTGAGGTTAAGAGTGAAATTTCAGAATTGGGCAAGAAAATGGATCAATTGATGAAGGGTGTTTCAAAATCTAATGCATCAATTAACTGATTCACGTGTGTCGATCCATCTCATCATTCAGATATATGTCCTCAAGTGCAGTCCACTGAGGAATTCGCTAATGAAGTCTATGGTTTTAGAGCACATAGGGAGAGGGATAATCCATTCTCGGAGACCTATAATCCGGGGTGGAGAAATCATCCTAACTTCGGGTGGAAGAATGATCAGCCTACTGATCATCAATCTAAACCTAGGTATGAAAAACCGAAAAGAGAGTATCAATATGGTTCTACTTCTGCAGCTAAGGATGAGCGATATTATAAGTCAAATCAACGTGATCAACCTCAATTCCAAGTGGAAACAAACATGACTTCTTCATAATTCTTGGAATTCGCTGAATTTATGAAGCAATAGTCAGCTATCAATACTAACACCATGGAGATGTTGAGTCGCCAAATGGGTCAGATAGCTGAGTCGCTTACTAAACGTGAAGAGGGAAAGCTTCCTAGCAATACTATTCCCAATCCCTCACATGCTCATAATAAAGATAAAACATGAGATAAATGAAGTAAATGAAGAATCTAAGATTACCATGTTTAGAAGTGGTAAAGAGGTAGATAATAAGATTGAAATGCCTAAAGAGCAAGAGACAGAAGAAGATATCGACACCAAAGTCGTGTATGAGGAGAAAGAGGATCCAAAGAGGGAGGTTCCTAAGAAGGTTTCTTTCAAAGAACCGGTTAAGGCAGATATCCCAACTCCCAAAGTTGGGGAGGCGGTTAAGAATCAGGACACTTCAGTTCCTCCTCCTTATCCTGCTGCTTTAGAGAATCCAAAATCTTCCCCTTATGGCAAAAGAGGCCCACAACCAGAAGATCTATGGGATTTGTTTAATCAGGTTAAGATTAATATTCCCCTAATCAAGGCCATTCAGCAGGTTCCCTCTTATGCCAAATTTCTAAAAGATCTCTGCACACAAAAGAGAAAGTTCAAGGTCTCGCTCCCTAAGCAGATCAATTTAACTGTACAGTTAAGTGTAGTAGTTTCTAGTTCTCTACCCCCTAAGCTGAAAGATCCTGGATACCGTTGATTCCAGTGACGATTGGTAATGTGCAGATTTAAAAGGCACTGCTTGATCTTGGAGCTAGTATTAATATTTTACCTGGAAACTTGTTTGACAAACGTGATTTAGGCCAGTTACAGACAACTGATATTATCTTACAGCTGGCAGATCGATCAACCAAGTTCTAAAGAGATATTCTATCTGATGTCATAGTAAAAGTCGAAGACTTTTACTATCCAGTTGATTTCCTAGTGCTAGACACCGAAAATTCAATAGGATATAATCAACCGCCCATTATCTTAGGCAGACCTTTCTTAGCCACAATTAATGCTCAAATTAATTGTAGGACGGGAGCAGTGGATATTGCCTTTGGTAATCGAAAAATTAGATTGAATGTGTTTAATGCTTCAAATGTCACTGCATTCGATTCAGAGTGTTATATGATAGATATGGTGGATGAACTTGCACAGCAGCATAGTTCGTTAATCAACACCAAAGATACTAATGAGTGATTCTTTGTTGAGCATGAATTAGCTGAGTTGAATTCTCATGAGTGTGATAAGTTAGAGGTAGTCATGGAATCCACATTAGAATCGAAACAACCACCGTGGGCCCATAGTACTGAAAAATTACCTACTGATTTACCTCAATCAGCAAAACCTTCAATAGAACAACCACCTGTTCTTGAATTGAAGGAGTTGCTAGATCATTTAAAATACGCTTTCATAGGTCAGAATGACACTTTACCTGTCATAATTTCATCAGATCTGACCAAAGCACAAGCGAAAGCCTTACTACAAGTTCTAGTCAAATATAAAGAAGCAGTAGGATGGACTATAGCTGATTTGAAAAAAATTAGTCCCACTTTGTGTATGCACCGAATTATTACTGATCCAGAAGCTAAACCAACACGGGATGCACAAAAGAGATTGAATCCTAATTTAAGAGAAGTAGTTAAAAAGGAAGTATTGAAATGGTTGGACGCTGGGATCATATATCCCATATCCGATAGCAAATGGGCAAGTCCAACCCAAACTGTACCCAAGAAATCAGGAATCACAGTAATTTACACTGAAGAAGGAGAAAGATAACTACTCGCCCTGTAACTGGGTGGAGAGTATGTATTGATTACAGAAAACTCAATTCTGCTACTTCTAAAGATCATTTTCCATCACCATTTATAGATCAAATTGTGGAAAATTTAGCAGGACAGAAGTTTTACTGTTTCCTCGATGGATATTCTGGTTACAATCACATTCCAATCCATCCAGAGGATCAAGAGAAAACTACCTTTACTTGTCCATATGGCACCTTTGCCTACCGAAGGATGCCGTTCGGATTATGTAATGCACCCGCCACATTCCAGCGCTCTATGATGGCGATCTTTTCAGAAATGGTGGGAGGTTCTCTTGAGATATTTATGGACGATTTCTCCATATTTGATAAAACATTTGAAGATTGTGAAGGACATTTAGAGAAAGTCCTAAAGAGATGCACCGAAACCAACTTAGTGCTAAGTTTGGAGAAAAACCACTTTATGGTAAAAGAAGGGGTAGTCTTAGGTCACATTGTGTCCGAAAGAGGCATAGAAGTAGATAGAGCAAAAGTTCAATTGATATCCTCACTTCCACCCCCCACCAACGTTAAAGGAATAAGATCATTCCTAGGCCACGCTGGTTTTTATCGGCGATTCATTAAAGACTTCAGTGAAATCTCAAGGCCGTTATGCAATCTTCTATCTAAAGATGTTGAGTTTAATTTTGATGAGTCGTGTATGCAAGCATTTGAGAGGCTTAAATCAAAGTTAACTGGAGCACTAAATCTGCAATCTCCAGATTGGTCTCAACCTTTTTAGATCATATGTGATGCGAGTGACTATGTAGTTGGTGCTGTATTAGGTCAGAGATTAGAGGAAAAGCCAGTGGTGATTTATTATGCACGTAAAACTTTTAATGAGACACAAATTAATTACACCACTACGGAAAAAAAGTTATTAGCCGTAGTGTTTGCCCTAGATAAATTCAGATCTTATATTTGGGGGGCAAAAGTAATTGTGTACTCAGACGACAGTGCTTTAAGACATTTGTTGGCAAAGAAGGATGCCAAGCCTCGATTAATTTAGTGGATCCTTCTATTGCAAGAATTTAATTTAGAAATTAAGGATAAAGGGATGAAATGCCCATGACCCCGATATTAATAGTTGAAATATTTGATGTATGGGGTATTGATTTGATGGGACCCTTCCCTAAATCATTTGGGTATGAATATATCTTGGTCGCGGTAGACTATGTTTCCAAATGGGTGGAAGCAGAAGCTACAAGAATCAATGATAACCGGGTCGTCTGCAAATTTGTTAAAAGAAATATATTTGCACGCCACGGTATCCCAAGGGCTATCATCAGTGATGGAGGATCGCATTTTAAAAATCAACATTTTGCTAAACTCCTTAAACATTATGGAGTTAATCATAGAATAACAACGCCTTATCATCCGCAAACTAGCGGACAAGTCGAGATTAATAAAGAGATCAAGAGAATCCTTGAAAAAACTGTAAGACCTGATCCTAAAGATTGGTCGCAAAAATTAGAGGATGCTTTATGGGCATACAGAACCGCATTTAAAACACCGATCGGTATGTCCCCATATAGACTTGTTTATGGTAAGCTTTGTCACATTCCAGTAAAACTAGAACACCAAGCTCTATGGGCAATCAAAAAAACTAATTTTAATTTACACGATGCCAATATTGATAGGAAATTCCAATTAAATGAACTGGAAGAAGTTCGTAGAGAGGCCTATGAAAGTGCAAAAATTTACAAAGAGAAAACAAAAGTTTTCCACGATAGGATGCTTAAAAATAAAATATTTACTAAGGGAAATAAAGTCTGGCTATTTAATGCAAGACTTAGACTGTTTCCAGGTAAATTAAAAAGTAAATTGACAGGTCCATACATCGTAACTAATGTCTACCCACATGGTGCGGTAGAAATCCAAGACCCAAAAGGTGGTGAACCATTTAAAGTCAATCAACATAGACTAAAGTTGTATGTCCAATGGGTAGGGGTGATCAACAGTTTGGTTTATGGGTTCGTTGGTTTCCTCGGTTTGGTTTCTTCGGTTTGAGAATTTTTTTTGTCCTAAACCAAAAACCAAACCAAACCAAATTCAAAGCTACATAAACCAAATTTTAAACCAAATTCGAATTCAGTTTGGTTTGGTTTGTAAACCAAATAAACCAAATATTCAGAAAACAAAACTTTCAAGCATCTTTAATTGCCAAATACAATCCCAAAATGTAAAGTTAACATACATAAAACGTTTTTCGTCAAAAGACATTAACCCCAAAAATATCATGTTCCCAAATAGCCTAACATTCAAGCTTCACACACACACACACACACACACACACACACACATATATATATATATATATATATATATATATATATATATATATATATATATATATATACACATATATATATTCGGTAATTCGGTTTGGTTTGGTTTGCTATCGGCTAGATCATAAACCAATCCAAAAACCGAATATTATAATCGGTTTGGTCTGAAACCAAACCAAAAACCAAATTTTAAATTTGGTTTGGTTTTAATCGGATTCGGTTTGGTTTGGTTTTCGGTTTCCTTGGTGTTAGACCAAATACTGCCCTCCACTACCAATGGGCCACCAATAATATGCTAGTCTCTGAATTAATAAGACTACAAGATCCAAAAGTTAGTTAAAAATTATAGGAGCGGTACGTCTGGCTGAAGACGTAAAACTTAGCAGGAGACAACCCAGAGAACTTTGATTATTTGATTTTAATTGTCTAAGTTTTTGTGTTAATTTGTGTGTTAGTTTATGTATCCAACTAAGTTGGGGAGGAATTCTCCTCCCAACTCAGTTGTTTTTAGGTTTTAAATTAAATATTAGGATCCCACATCAGAAATTAGAATTTTAAGCACGCAGACTGAATTATTTTTACCCGATTTGATGAGCGTAAGTTGGGGAGAGTACCCATAAAACATTTAAAAATGGAAGAAATGGGTTTAGAGACAATTGCGCGCCCCAGATCAGAAATTCGGAGGCCCAGACGTAGGGGGGCGCAACCTTGCGCTGGCCCTACGCCCTTACGCGGTAAAAAGTCTATAAATACAGAGCCCTACGCCCCAAACGTCATAAACCCTAAAATTCGACTCCAGAAACGGCGATTCTCGATTTTTGAAGCCTAAAACCTCTAAAATAACGCATTTTCTACGTCAATTCTTCAATCCAACGCTAGTATTTTTCAAGGATTAGCAATGTATACTCTTTCTAACGACCCTAGCTTCATTCTACATTAGTTCATTATAGCTATATCATGCATGCATGAGATGAAATTTTTGGGGGTTACATTATTTTCATTGAAAAAGGGTTAATAATAACTTTATATATACTCATTTCATTAATATAAATATATTTTTGCAAAAATTTTCCTAAAAATTGGCTTTTTCCATATATGCTTTATTTTTAATTTTTTTTGAAATTTTTGTCTAAAGGGTTATTTTAAAATTGGTAAAATATTTATTTAAGTTCATGCATTTGATAGGATTAGTTTGGGCTCACATTGTTGGTGAGACTTAGGATTAGATTATTTAACAAGAAAAAGGGGTGTTTAATTATCATGCATCATTCATGTAGGAAACTCTATCTTAATAATCCTTTGTCTTTGCATATTAAATTGTAGATGTCAACCCAATATCATGCCAACGGTAACCGTTCTGCGAATACCCGTTTTACCCAAACCCCTAGGGTGAGAACCCACAATCCTAAAAATGCCGCTTTGAGAAATCTCTCAATGCGAAATTTCCTGAAATACCCCAAACACTAATAATGGCAAACTACCTAGGTTCCACATTGAGTGTACCTTAAAAGAGGCCGATTTTGATGACTTTGACATTATAGAGTCTTTTGAGCGTTTAGGGGTGGGCTAGAGCCGTTATGTGGGAGCTACCTTACATTCACATTAATTTGATCCAGTAGTGGTTCGCCACTATGCGTACAGTAGAGAAAGCCGAGGATCATGACTTTGAGCTAGTGGGGATGGTGGGAAATAAGAAAGTGTCAATCTCTAGGAAAAAGTTGTTTGATGAGTTTCTTATCGACACTGAGATACCACGCCCTAGGGAATTCTGGACACTAACCAATACCCAGGGGAGTAGGATGCGTAAAATCAATAAATGGACTAACCAGTGGGACAAAATGATAACTACGGTTTTTGGAATCCCTATAGAAGATGCCCTGACTTACACCGCTTTTAATAGAGGAGACTTATGCCCTTTGGCTAAGGCTATGTGGAAGTTAGTTATTTTTAATGTGCTTCCACGTCACCAAGACACTACCTATGTGAGACCTCAAGAGATCCTTCTAGTACATGCACTCATGACCGGATACCCGACAGTGTCTTTGGGGTATGTTATCATGCAAAATCTATGGGAGTGTCATGTAACGGGTCAGGGAGCGAACTACCCTCACTGTAAGATGCTTACCGAGCTATTTGTTATAGAAAAAGCACTGTCCAAAGAATTACCAATTTGATTCATTAACCCGAATATCATGTGGTTTTCGAGGATTACTATGACAAGGTTAGTGTTTGAGCGCACCGAAGTAGGATTCCAAATCCGTTGCCCTAAAACCGCCAAAGTAACCCAAGTCCCATTTATTGCCCCTGAATACCCGACTGAAGGACAAAGCAGCAAAGGAAAAGCCAGGATGGAGGTAGATGAGGAACACAAGATGCCATGGAAAAGGATCGCGACTGTGGATATCTTATGGCATCCCATTGATAATCTGAAGGAAGTGGTCGGAAACTTGGTAAATACGAACAAGATGTTATTTAAAGCAATTGAAAATCTTCGAGAGGAATAAATGAAACACGAGAAGATGCTTCAAGTGCATTTCGATTGGCTCACCAATATCCAGATGACAGTGGGAGAACTAGAAGAAGTCGTCGCTCCTCCAAAAGAGCTTTAATTTATTCTTTGAGTATGTTGATTTGTTTGTTTGCGTGAGAAACATTAAGTTTGTTTGTTTGTTTTTAATTTCTGGTGTGGTTTGCTTTGTAATCGTATTTTACTTGGTTTTATTTTTTTAAAGTGTGGTGTGATTATTTTATTTGAATTATTTAAAGTTTGAATTTTATTTGAATATGTTTGAGTTGTTTAAATTTATTGGTTGTGAATAAGGAATGTGTACCGATCTATCTCTCAAAGTTATTAACTGATTAACTAATTCTAATGTGACGAGGACGTCACAAAGGTCTAAGTTGGGGAGGGTAGGTTCTAACGATAAGTAAATAATTAATTTAGTCCCCACAAAAATTTTTAGACCACATGTTATAACAAAACTTAGAGAGATATACAGCCCCGCGTACCAAAAACAGTAAAAGTTATAAACTAGCAGAGTTGGGCGCAGGGGGGGGGGTGGGGGCGCAGCCCTGCGCTGGCCCTACGCCCCGTCGGGTTTAAAATCCAGATTTTAGCATCATCTTCATCTTTCATAACCCTAGAAATCTTCAACCTACGGCTTGCTGTGCGGCTACACTTCCTAAACCCCATTTTTGTGCTAAAATTTGCAAATCTAAGCCTAGAAACAACCATATTATCATCTACAACAAAGATTTAGGCTAGAAACATCTTCCTTGTGAGTATTTTCACTCATTTTGAAGGATTTTGGGTGTAGAAAGGGTTAAAGAAAACGCTAGATTTTTATCATCTTCAACCTTCCAATCACCAAGGTTAGTGCTTTTATTGTGTAAATGCAAGATATTTCATACTTTTTGAGCAAAATGAAAGCTTGAGCTTCATGGTCATCCATGGAGTTTTCATTGTGATTTTGACTTTTTAGAGTCAAAGTATGTAAAATTGCATGAATTTGATGATAACCTTGATATATGATTGATGAGATATGTATTTACTTGCTATTTTAGTTAATTTTCCATGGTTAATTTCTAGAAATTAATTTGAATTTATAGAGTTGGTTACCTAAATGTGCATATTAGTTATAATTGTTAAAAATTGGGTGATTAGTCAGAAATTGAGTTTATGTGCTAAATGAAATTTTATTGATAAATTGAGTATGTGTTTGGCATTTAAATTGTTGGCAAATTTTAGACTATATATAGAGTAATGCAAAATTAGAGCGTAAAAAGTATATATATATATATATATATATATATATATATATATATATATATATATATATATATATATATATATATATATGTATCTAAATTTAATTGAGCGTAATTGGAAAAAATTTAATTTGCATAGTTTGATTTATCTCATACATATTGTGGTTAGTTGGCAATTTGTAGATGTCGAGGAGAACGCGTCAAAGAACCCAACATGTCAATGTGCCCATAGATTGGACCCCAAATGTGTTACTATCCCAACACCCCGAAGAGAGTAGACCCTAATTATTTCTATATAAAAAATATACTAATAAGGTGTTGGATGAAAAGAGGGTTAGGAGGTCGGATTTCGAAGATTATGGGATTCCATATCTCTTCGATTTCTTAGGATGGGAGGGATTTTTTGACTTAGTCGGCCCACACATCTACCAGTCCAATGTAGTCGAGTGGATGTCCACCCTTAGGAGGGAAACGGGCAACACTTACAATGATCTTAGGTTGATAGGCATCGTCTGTGGTAGGGACGTGGCGATGGATGCATGCATCCTTCACCAATTATTTAGTTTGGATACGGGGGTAGGAAATGAAGGGTCTATCCAACGAGGATACGAGTACAAATCTGAGGCCCAATTGGCCTTTACTGATATAATCTGGTCCGGGAAATGGGTGTAGCAGGTTCGTAAGGTTTTTAATCAAACTGTTGACGAGGCGGAGGCTTCTACTTCCTATAATAGGAAGGATTTGTCCCCGAGATGCAAGGTGCTTCACAAAATAATTATGAACAACATCTTGCCGCGTTATAGTGACCTGTCTACGGTCAGATATAGGGACATCACGGTTCTGCATGCCCTTCTCAAGGGTAAGCCCAGACTGTCCTTCGCATGGACAGTCATTAATGACATTTGGGCTATGTACGATACGAGAGAGAGGACGATCATCCCTCACGGATGGTTGATCTCTACTTTTCTTGAGAGGATGGGTGCACTTTCACCCGAATCCCTGGCCTCCCCTGTTTCGGCGAAGTATATTACGGCCGTCATGTTCCCTACTTTAGTTTTTAGGGAAGTTGATGAAGGGTTAGAGATATTCGACAAAGAGACAAATCAGTCGTATATCGAGGACTATACCGAGGATGAGAGGAGAGAGAGACAGAGCAGAGAGCCTCCCCTGAGGCGGGAGTTCGGCACGAAGAGCCGAACTGAGGAGCTTCTACCTCACACAATCGAGGTAATGACGATGTTGATTTTGACCGCGTCATGAGGCGGTTAGATGACTTAGTGGTGGGTCAAGGTGAGTTCCTGGAGGACGTGACCCAAAGGTTAGACGAGATGAATGGGCGAATGACCCATATTTATGATAGGGTCGATCACTTGTCGGGTCGGGTAGATCAGCTTCAGGATGGGCAGAGAGCTTTGACATATCAAAATGTTTATTACCAGCACCATAATGGGCATACTGGGAGGGAGTTCGACATCACAAGGACTCCCATGCCGGGTTGCCATTTCAGTCATACAATGATTACACGATGCCCAACTACTAGTCCTACGACCCTGCTGTAGACACTTATCAGCGCTATCTGGCGCATGGCAGGCAGGACCTACCAGACCAGATCCCTACTCACTTGGTTCCACCTACAACATAATACCCCACAGGTCAAAACCATATAGCGACTTCTTCAACAACGTCTTCGGTCCTCCTCCTCCTCCTCCTCCATTCGAATGATCGGGTACTATCTTTCCTTGTTCTTTGTTCTTTACTTTCTGTCTTTTTTTATTTATTTATTTTATAGTTTCATTTCTTTTCTTTAGTTACTAGTAATGGTTATTTTTAGTTTTTAGCCGAGTCCTATTAGAGTTTGAGTGTTTATACAGTCTGTCTTATTATTTCCCCAGGTTGAGTCTTGTTTGCCGATCAGGCCGTGGAACATGATGATAAATAGAAAATACATGTACGAGGGAATTGGCTAGTACTGACAGGATATTCTACAATTAAGAAAAGAGTCGTAATAATAATTAAAATTTTGCTATGTAAAGTTGAATTCAAGTATGTAAAAATTTATTTGGGCTTAAATATAAGTAATGTGTCAAAAGATTTTGGAAAGTCATGCAATAAGTGGGAGAACTTAATCACATTTTTAGCCTAAAAAATGAGTTAATTATAGTCTAGATGGTTCGGGAAACTATGCCCGTAGGGGTACCATTTATGCCTAATCCCCTAAAACCGTCTGGTTTGGGAGTGATTGACCGAAATCTCGCTACATGGTATTAAAAAGAAAAAGTTGTCGTAAACATACACAGAGGGAAAAGATGGTCAAAAGACCCATGTGTTTTAAGTTTCGTAACCTTGAGCTAAAAGGGTAATTCCAAAAGTGAGATACATTATATAAATCTAAGGGAAATACACTTCAACAGAAAACGTCTTCAATTTACATTTTAAAATTTAAATACATTAGTGCAAAGGCTAGCTTAACATAGAATTCCTAGAGTCACTACTAATACATGCCCTATACACGGTTAGTTCTGATTCCAAAGGCTTGTTCGGGGACGACTAAGAGTTAAGTTGGGGAGGTTTGATATGACTATAATTTTATGTGTTTCGGAGTCATTTTACGCTCATTTTAAGCACCGATATGTAACAACCTAGCTTTTAGCCGAACTGTTAATTTCTGTGTTTGACTTAAATAATGTAATTTTAGTTACATTATTTGTATTGTAATTTAAGTTAAATATTATAAATTATAGCAACATACTTGACACGAATTATAATTGTGGCACACAAATAAAATATTGGAAATTGAACCATTATATAATTTATTTAAAAGTAATGAGAAATATATAATTAAGTTAAATTATATATTATGTTAAACTATAAAGTTTAAATATTAAAAGAGAGAGATAAACAAAAGTTTAGTACCCAAAATGAGAATTTTGAAAATTAAGAAAAATATATAAACCCCAGAAATGAGTTTTAATGTTCATTTTCCCCAAAAATAATTCTCTGCTCTCTCTTTCTATACCTACGGTTCTCATCTTCATCTCCTTCAACATTCATCAATCATCAAATTGCAACAAAATTCAAGTTTTAAGGCAATTTTATCATCAAATATACATCAAGCAACAGCAATCCACCAAGAATTTAAGGTAATATTATGTTTAAACTTATTCTTGAAATTCATGTAATATCCAGTTTCTATGGGTTATGAACCCAATAATCAATTTCAAATCTGCAAAATTTAAGCAAGTTTAATGTTGAAAGATTTGAAATAATACACATGCATGTAAGAATTAAGTGTATAAATTGTTGTAATTGTTGTTTAAAAAGAAAACAGAATGGAAAAGAAACGGAGTAGTGTGTTGTGTGTGTGTTTTTCATATACCGAAACCCAAATATGGGTTACCGAAACCTTAAGGTTTCGGTAATACCCACACTAACGAAAAATATATGTATGTGTTGATGTTGCATACTGAAACTAAAGATACTGAGACTATACATATTATAGAAACCGATACCGAAACCATATCCAATGAAACTACTGAAACCCAGATGATGAAATCGAAGGATACCGAAACCATGAAAACTACCGAGATCATTTTATATACCGAGACCTTTGATACTTACTGAAACTTTTGGAATACTAAAACTTATACCGAAACCTTAAGGTAATGTACCGAAACCCGCACAAATATACCAAAACTTTTATAAGGTACCGAAACCATGAAACCTACCGAAACTTCTTGAATATTGAAACTCTTGTTACCTATACCGAAACCTTAAGGTTTCGGTAATCAGAATACAGAAACCTTCCAAACATATAGAAACCATATATGTAATTTTAGTCTTTTGTTTTCTTATTGTATGAATGCACGTATGTGTGTACTGGGTTTGTGATTGTATGTGGGTATATATATATACACTCACACCAATTTTGCATGTGTGTATATATATATATATATATATATATATATATATATATATATATATATATATATATATATATATATATATATATATATATATATATATATATATATATATATGGATATATATAATTGTGTGTGCCAATGTAACCAGAAACAACAATAGATATATATATATATATAGGAACCAAACTTGGATTATACATATAAAAGTGATCATTTTTAATAAAATAAATGTCAAAACAAATTTATGATTTATAAAGATTAAAATCAATAAATCTTTAGTTTAAATCTTAAAAGGAGATATTATGATATAAACATGACAAAAGTCACACATGTCCATGAAAATGAACATAAAAGTTTATAAGTTATCAATCAGATCAATTAAAGTTTAAAAGCTAACGTTCTTGCAAATGATAATTCTGGACAGGTTCAGATAATTCTGAACAAAGTAATAAACATTTAAAGATTCTTGAAAGTGGGTCAGAGTTTGAAAAGCAAAGCCAAAGTCCAGAAAGTCAAAGACAAAATCCTGAGATAACTCAGGTGGTGGATTTAATCTGCTTGATAAAGACTACAGCTCATACCAAATTTAGTAGACTGTGAGTTATAGATATTCAGTTTTACATGCTAGATTCCGGTTGAGACATATTGTTGATGATAGTTTATTTTGGCATTCTTTTATACTCAGCTGGATTGTGACCTGTGCTCACCATGGTTCGGTGATGCCCTGTGGATCATGATAGCTATTTGATTTATCATTTCGCATGACATTGTACTCATAGTTCATTTCAGATATTGCTATGAGTTTATTGCTATCATGACCTTGATGACTTATGCTTTCATTATTGCTCGCATCTTTGACATATTGATTTAGCTTAGCATGATTAGCTTTGACGGTCTATTGTTCTAGACCTTGCTATTTCACCAGTTCTATTGAACTTGGTATAGACACTCCGATGCTCCCCCATGTTGACCGCTGGTAGCTAGCCAGCATAAGTGGATAGCTTCCACTAATAAGCGTGTGCGTGGCCTGGACATCATCCTATTCTATGACTACTATGTCTCAATCATGCGTGGTTGTAGCGGCAGTCAAGACATATCACGCTAGACCCATGATCCGCTTGATAATGCATGTAATCTGAAAATCTATATTCTCACTAAGCATTGCTTATAGTTGTTGTTTGACCTTTTTACAGGAAAGGATAAAGGAAAGTCACCTGCCGGACCTAGTTCTTAGGTATTACAAGAATCAAGTCGAAGTTTTCATAGACCACTACTCAACAAAGCATTTCGGCACTGATTGGCAGATGAAATATGTGGTGGTCTGGGTAGATTGATTTGATTGTATGATGATATGAATTAGATTAGATGGTACCCTTTATAAGTTTAATTTGAAAAATGTAACTTGTACTAAAACTTGTATTAAACTTATCCTAATATTTTGTATCTGTAATTTAAAATTCCGCAATATAATTACTCTATCTTAGTTATGATTGATATCATGTTGCGTGATGTGGGATCTAGACGCTGAGGACTGCCCCGTAAGGGGAGGTATTCACAGGATGGTATCAGAGCCCATAGTTTGAGCGAATCAAGTATTACGTGAGTACTACTTGGTCTCAAACTGAAGCAATACATATGTATCAATCATTTAGGTGGTTTGAACTGAGATAGGATGTACAGACTGTTAGCATGGGAAAAAGGGTACATAGATCTAAGTCTATAAACTGGTAGTTAAATGATTTTAATTTTCAGTAAAGATGTCAGGATCAGGTGACATTCCCAACAACATGACTCCCCAACAGATGTTTGAAATGATGCAACAACTATTAGCCCAACATTCTGAACGATAAAATAAGTATATGCAAGAACAGCTTCAGGCTAGAGATGAGGCCGAAGCAAAAAGACGTGCCGATAAGAAAAACAAGCAAAAAGATAAACAAGTCCGAAATGATGATTCTGATTCTGATAACTCGAACTCTGAAACCCAGATTGAACAGCCGAAAGGCTGTAAGTTCAAAGATTTCAAAGCTAGCGGTGCCCTGAACTTTGAGGGTACAGTTAATCCAATTCAGGCGATGGATTGGATAAGCCATACTGAAGAAATCTTCAGGATATCTGATTGTTTAGAATCAAAGAAAGTAAGCTATGCATCTGCTCTGTTCGTCGGTAATGCCCGTGCTTGGTGGAAAACCCAGAGAAGCATATATGGCGAGGAGGTTATTTAGACATTAGGATGGGATCAATTCCTCGAGATGTTTAACGCGAAGTATTGTCCTATTGACCAACAGGACAAAATGGAGGTCCAACTTATGCAGCTAACCCAAGGAACCAAGTCAGTAGATGAGTACGAGCATGAATTCTCGCGACTTTGTGGCTATTCTTCATATCAAGTAGCCACTGAAGAAAGAAAGATGAACAGATTTCGGGGAGGGCTTAACCCGAGATACAGACACCCGATGAGTGCTATAAAGTAAAAGAGTTACTTAGAGATGGTAGAAGCAGCAAGACAGATCGAGAGGGGAAATCTAGAGTATGGCGATCAACTCTATGCTCCATCAACGAACCCAACCTGTCCCTCTCCCCCAAAGAAACAAAGATTCGGAAAGTTCTTCAAGCCCAACAAATCCCAGTCCCAGCAACCCCAGAAATCTCAACAATATAGATCACCTCAAAAAGCTCAAGCCTACTCACTTACGAATGAACCACGATTCTGCAAAAGATGTAGAAAATCACACATGGGATTGTGCAATCCAGACGATGTCACATGCTTTGCGTGTAGTAAAATCGGTCACAGTAGCGAAGAGTGTCCCCAGCGAGGACTTGGATGTGCGAAATTTGGAAAGCGCGGACACTTCATGTATCAGTGTCGTAGTGGACCACGAGGCCAATCACAATCGTCAGCTGGAGGTTCTACAATGAAGAGCTCAGCTGCAACTCCGACCGCAAGGACTCGAGCATTTCATATAACAGCCGAGGAAGCAAAGGAAACCCTTGATGTAGTTACGGGTATGTTTCTACTCAACTCAATCCCTGCTCGTGTATTATTCGATTCCGGTGCTAGTCGTTCCTTTATATCGGCTACTTTTGCTCGAAGACTGTCTGAATCTCCATCGAAGCTTCCCGTTATACTTGATATAGAGACAACCAGTAACAATTATGTTAATGCTGATTCTGTTTACCGAAATTGCACTTTACTTGTCAACAATATCGTGTTCAACCTTGATCTCATTCCGATTCCGTTGAAAGAGTTTGATGTCATTATCGGCATGGACTGGTTAACGAACAATGAAGCTACAATCGTCTGCAACTGCCGAATCATCAGGATCAAGTCTTCAGACGGCCGAGTGTTAGAAATAAAAGGCGACAAGCGAAAAGGTGCTCACTGCTTCATTTCTGTTGAGAAAGCTCATAAATATCTGTCTAAGGGTCACGAATCATATCTGTGTTTTGTCTCATCTGAATCCATCTCTGAAGCCAACAAGAAATCTATATCTGATATTCCGATCGTCTGTGAGTTCCCAGATGTATTCCCTGATGATATTTTTGGAGTGCCACCAGAACGTCAAGTCGAATTCGGCATTGACTTAGTTCCTGGTGCGGCTCCAATTGCTAAAGCTCCCTACAGACTTGCGCCTGCCGAAATGCAGGAAGTGTCAAAGAAATTGCAAGATCTGTTAGAGAAGGGATTTATCTGACCTAGTTCATCTCCGTGGGGTGCACCTATCTTGTTCGTAAAGAAGAAAGACGGAACTCTCCGAATGTGCATCGATTATCGGGAATTGAACAAAGTCACCATCAAGAATAAATATCCTCTGCCCAGAATTGATGATCTATTTGATCAGCTACAAGGAGCAAGTTATATCTCCAAAATCGATCTTCGTTCTGGGTATCATCAGTTAAAGGTCAGAGATGAGGATATTCCGAAAACAGCCTTCCGAACAAGATACGGTCATTACGAATTTCTCGTAATGCCTTTCGGTCTGACAAATGCACCAGCGGCGTCCATGGATCTCATGAATCGTGTGTGCAGGCCAATGTTGGATAAGTCAGTTATCGTATTCATAGACGATATCTTGATTTACTCCAAACGGAGGCTGATCATGTTGTTCATTTACGTCAATCGCTAGAGTTATTGAGAAAAGAAAGGCTCTACGCAAAATTCTCCAAATGCGAATTCTGGCTCAGACAGGTAAAACCCTATATTGTCTCGAGCTATTTCCTAAGCGTTCTTTATTTGAATAAAAACTTGAAATTCTACTTTGTTATTTTCATAGATCCAATTCCTTGACCATGTCATATCCGGCGAAGGTATTTCAGTTGATCCATCTAAAGTCGAGGCTGTTCAGAAGTGGCAAACGCCTCGCAATGCCTCAGAAATCAGAAGTTTCCTTGGATTGGCCGGTTACTACCGGCGATTCATTAAAGACTTCTCAAAAATTGCTGTACCACTTACGATGCTAACACGAAAGAACACATCTTTCGTATGGTCTGATAAACAACAAAAAGCTTTTGAGACTCTGAAGCAAAATATTATTCAAGCGCCAATCCTAGCCTTGCCAGAAGGAAATGATGACTTCGTTGTCTATAGCGATGCATCTGGTACAGGTTTGGGATGTGTCCTCATGAAAAGAGGAAAAGTCATTGCCTACGCTTCAAGGCAATTGAAAGATTACGAGAAAAGTGCACCAACTCATGATCTTGAGTTGGCTGCCGTTACCTTTGCATTGAAAATCTGGCGTCATTATCTTTATGGGACTAAGTGTCAGCTTTATACTGACCATAAAAGCCTCAAGGATCTATTTACTCAAAAGGATCTGAACATGAAACAACGACGGTCCTTAGAGCTTATCAAGGACTATGATTGTGAGATCCTGTATCATCCCGGCAAAGCCAACGTGGTCGCGGATGCTTTGAGTAGGAAAGTGTATCCTGAAAAGTGTTGCTATGCCCTGACTCCTGTTGTATTTTCTTCTGATCTTATCGAAGATATAAAACCTGCTCAAGCTGAAGCGCTAAAAGAAGAGAATCTTTGTTCTGAAAATCTCAAGGGGCAACTTCAGTATTCGTCTATGAATCATTTGGGACTTCATTGTCTCAAGGGAAACCAAATCTGGATTCCTAAGTATGGTTCAATCCGTAACACTCTTTAATCAGAAGCCCATCAGTCCAAATTATCTATTCATCCTGGTAGCTCAAAGATGTACTTTGATATGAAAGCTGATTATTGGTGGCCAGGAATGAAGAAAGACATCGGTCAGTTCGTCGAAAGCTGCAGAGTCTGTCAAATGGTTAAGGCAGAACATCAGAAACCCTTCGGGGATATGCAACCACTACCAGTTCCTGAGTGAAAGTGGGAGCATATAACCATGGACTTCGTCACGAAATTACCTAAAACCAAAAGACAGCACGACTTCATCTGGGTAGTCGTGGATCGTTTAACGAAGTCAGCTCACTTTATACCGATGAAAGAGACATACTCCCTTGATAGATTGGCACAGATGTACATCACCGAGGTTATTTCTCGTCATGGTGTGCCGAAATCTATCGTCTCTGATCGTGATAGTCGTTTCACTTCAAGATTCTGGAAAGCGCTGCAAGACGGGATGGGTACTCGAATCTCTATGAGTACTGCTTATCACCCTAATGCAGATGGCCATAGTGAACGCACTATCTTAACTCTTGAAGTATGCTCCGTGCCTGCGTTCTTGATTTGGGTGGTAACTGGGATGACCACTTGCCTTTGGTCGAATTCTCTTACAATAACAGTTATCATTCCACGATCAAGATGGCTCCTTTTGAAGCTTTATACGGACGAAAGTGCAGAACTCCCACCTGTTGGCGCGAAACAGGTGAATCACCGATAGCGGGACCTGTCCTTCTACAGTTGACACATGAGAAGATTCAACTGGTCAGAAGAAACATTCTTGAAGCTCAAAGCAGGCAGAAGTCATATTACGACAATCGTCATCGATTTATCAGTTTAGCAGTCAACGATTGGGTGATGCTGAAAGTATCCCCAATGAAGAATGTGGCTCGATTTATAAAGCGAAACAAGCTAGCTCCAAGATTTATTGGTCCATTCAAGATAGTTGAAAAGATAGGGAAACAATCCTATCGTCTTGATTTGGCAACAGACTTAGCGGGAATACATCCAGTATTCCATGTTAGTCATCTGCGAAAGAGCTTAGCTGATGAAAGAGAAGTTCAGATACCACATGTTGATATGAAGATTGATGAGAAGCTTCGAGTGGTTGAAGAGCCAGAATGTATTCTGGACTTGAAGACTAAAAAGTTTCGAAATAAAGAAGTGCAGATGGTGCTCGTTCAGTGGAAACACCACAAGGGTTCGCATCAGTCTTGGGAATCAAGAGATGTAATGAAAGCTACATATCCAAGTCTGTTCGAACATAGCTAACTTAGAGGACGAAGTTTGTCCGTGGTGGAGCCCATTCTGTAACAACCTAGCTTTTAGCCGAACTGTTAATTTCTGTGTTTGACTTAAATAATGTAATTTTAATTACATTATTTGTATTGTAATTTAAGTTAAATATTATAAATTATAGCAACATACTTCACACGAATTATAATTATGGCACACAAATAAATTATTGGAAATTGATCCATTATATAATTTATTTAAAAGTAATGAGAAATATATAATTAAGTTAAATTATATATTATGTTAAACTATAAAGTCTAAATATTAAAAGAGAGAGATAAACAAAAGTTTATTACCCAAAATGAGAATTTTGAAAATTAAGAAAAATATATAAACCCCAGAAATGAGTTTTAATGTTCATTTTCCCCAAAACATAACTCTCTGCTCTCTCTTTCTATACCTACGGTTCTCATCTTCATCTCCTTCAACATTCATCAATCATCAAATTGCAACAAAATTAAAGTTTCAAGCCAATTTTATCATCAAATATACATCAAGCAACAGCAATCCACCAAGAATTTAAGGTAATATTATGTTTAAACTTGTTCTTGAAATTCATGTAATATCCGGTTTGTGTGGGTTATGAACCCAATAATCAGATTCAAATCTGCAAAATTTAAGCAAGTTTAATGTTAAAGATTTGAAATAATACACATGCATGTAAGAATTAAGTGTATAAATTGTTGTTTAAAAAAAAAACAGAATGGAAAAGAAACGGAGCAGTGTGTGTTTTTTATATACCGAAACCCAAATATGGGTTAAGGTTTCGGTAATACCCACACTACCGAAACATATATGTATGTGTTGATGTTGCATACTGAAACTAAAGATACTGAGACTATACATATTATAGAAACCGATACCGAAACCATATCATATGAAACTACCGAAACCCAGATGATGAAATTGAAGGATACCGAAACCCATGAAAGGTTTCGGTATATACCGAAACCATGAAAACTACCGAGATCATTTTATATACCGAGACCTTTGATACTTACTGAAACTTTTGGAATACTGAAACTTATACCGAAACCTTTAAGGTTTCGGTAATGTACTAAAACCCACAAAAATATACCGAAACTTTTATAAGGTACCGAAACCATGAAACCTACCAAAACTTCTTGAATATTGAAACTCTTGTGACCTATACCGAAACCTTAAGGTTTCGGTAATCAGAATACAGAAACCTTCCAAACATATAGAAACCATATATGTAATTTTAGTCTTTTGTTTTCTTCTTGTATGAATGCATGTATGTGTGTACAGGGTTTGTGATTGTATGTGGGTATATATATATACACACTCACACCAATTTTGCATGTATATATACAAATATATATATATATATATATATATATATATATATATATATATATATATATATATATATATATATATATATATATATATATATATATATATATATATATATATATATATATATATATAGGTACCAAACTTGGATTATACATATAAAAGTGTTCATTTTTATAAAATAAATGTGAAAACAAAATTATGATTTATAAAGATTAAAATCAATAAATCTTTAGTTTAAATCTCAAAAGGAGATATTATGATATAAACATGACAAAAGTCACACATGTCCATGAAAATGGACATAAAAGTTTATAAGTTATCAGAATCAGATCAACTAAAGTTTAAAAGCTAACGTTCTTGCAAATGATAAATTCTGGACAGGTTCAGATAATTCTGAACAAAGTAATAAACATTTAAAGATTCTTGAAAGTGGGTCAGAGTTTGAAAAGCAAAGCCAAAGTCCAGAAAGTCAAAGATAAAATCCTGAGATAACTCAGGTGGTGGATTTAATCTGCTTGATAAAGACTACAGCTCATACCAAATTCAGTAAACTGTGAGTTATAGATATTCAGTTTTACATGCTAGATTCCGGTTGAGACAAATGTAGATGATAGTTTATTTTGGCATTCTTTTATACTCAGCTGGATTGTGACCTGTGCTCACCATGGTTCGGTGATGCCCTGTGGATCATGATAGCTATTTGATTTATCATTTCGCATGACATTGTACTCACAGTTCATTTCAGATATTGCTATGAGTTTATTGCTATCATGACCTTGATGACTTATGCTTTCATTATTGCTCACATCTTTGACATATTGATTCAGCTTAGCATGATTAGATTTGACAGTCTATTGTTCTAGACCTAGCTATTTCACCAGTTCTATTGAACTTGGTATAGACACTCTGATGCTCCCCCATGTTGACCGCTGGTAGCTAGCCCAGCATAAGTGGATAGCTTCCACTAATAAGCGTGTGCGTGGCGTGGACATCATCCTATTCTATGACTACTATGTCTCAATCATGAGTGCCTGTAGCGGCAGTCAAGACATATCACGCTAGACCCATGATCCGCTTGATAATGCATGTAATCTGAAAATCTATATTCTCACTAAGCATTGCTTATAGTTGTTGTTTGACATTTTTACAAGAAAGGATAAAGGAAAGTCACTTGCCGGACCTAGTTCTTAGGTCTTACAAGAATCAAGTCAAAGTTTTCATAGACCACTACTCAACAAAGCATTTCGGTACTGATTGGCAGATGAAATATGTGGTGGTCTGGGTAGATTGATTTGATTGTATGATGATATGAATTAGATTAGATGGTACCCTTTATAAGTTTAATTTGAAAAATGTAACTTGTACTAAAACTTGTATTAAACTTATCCTAATATTTTGTACCTGTAATTTAAAATTCCGCAATATAATTACTCTATCTTAGTTATGATTGATATCGTGTTGCGTGATGTGGGACCTAGACTCTGAGGACTGCCCCGTAAGGGGAGGTCTTCACACGATACTTTGTAACTTCCATATCAGTACTCCAATTTATGTTTCAGGGTCAAGAGGTCAAATGGAAGCAGCTCGAGAAAATTCAGCGCGAACCGAGCCGGAGGGGGCGCAGGCCTGCGCCACCCTACGCTGAAAAACAGAAGATTTGAGAGTTAGAGAGCACTTCCAGCGCAGCCCAGTCCGTACTCCAGGCGCAGGGGGGGCGCAGGCCTGCGCCTGCCCTACGCTGGGTCCGCGCAAAAACAAGTTTTTGACCCCAGAAACCCGAAATTCGCCTCCTCTATTAATAGAGGTCGATGGTGATCATTTGAAGAAGTCCCGAAAGTGTGAAAAAGAGTGGCGAAGTCCTGCCGGAGTGGATTCACAATACAAGTACGAAGACGGTGGTTCGCAAGCTTACAACTATGTCTCCAATCAACACTATTGAAGGGCATACGATGAGCGGCTAAACATTATAGCCATTTGTGGAGGATCTACGACTAAGTTTTACTTTCTTGAATTTTAATTATGTGTTGATGTATTTCGTATTGATTGAATATTGCGTGTAATACAAACGATAAGCATTTGGTTATTATGATTATATGTTTTGATTGGTAAAAGCAAGATAGTTCATAGTGGTGTTATTATTTGTGCCGAGTCCATTAGATTAGGGATTAAGACAAGTAATGAATGTTGCATGCGATATGTCGAGATTTTTTGATTAAAATATCTATGATGAATTTAACCACACAATTAATTATGTCTATGTGATTGTTGCACGAAATCCAAGTGGGTAATAACTTATGTCGTAGTGATTCCGTAAATGGTTATCTTCAATTTGCTTTTTAATTTACTTCGTTAGTTGTTTGCCGTTAATTTTAGTCATAATTTAGTCGTAAGTCATTAATCCAAACAAATCATCCAATTCACTCGATTCACAATTTAAGAGCTTTCAATAAACTCACAAAACTAGCCGATTAACCCTAATTACATACGCACTCCCTGTGGATTCGACCCTTACTTCTCTGGGCTAAATAGTTAGATTTAAGGATTATTTCTGCGGGTCACAATGCGGCCCGTCATGTCTTCTAGGAGGTACTTTGGTCAAAATGCTACAGTCCCACCTAGGTAGAGTTGAGGTTGACTTTGATGAAAATAGAATTTATAGAGCTTAATCAATAATAAAAAAAAACAAAGCAAAAAATGTAAAAAAAAAAAGTGATTCCTTAAAAGTGCATCACCATAGAGAAAATACATTCATATATCATACAAAATCTGGAACACATACAAATTTAAGCATATCGAGATTCAAATCCACATTCTAAATCATGTTACATTTTACTTCATAAATGAGATCAATAATTCATAATCAAGTTGCAACTTACGAGGTAATTCAAACAGCCACATGGTTCATAATAAATACAAACACTAAAATGAGTGAATTTATTTTATTTAAAGAAAACACAACATTTGATTTGCATTTAACAATACATAGGTTAACATTTGCTAAATGGAATTAAATATTTACAAATCATACATTACTACTCTTAAATTTCAAATGACCGTTACTTATCGTTTTTTAAATTGAATTAATTATCTATTAATTCAAATCAAGTCCCTTCATTTCTTATGACACGATTGTCCATCCATTTTTTCCAGAGTTTTCATATATCATACAAAGTCTGGAACACAATCATGTTACATTTACTTCATGAATGAGATCAATAATTCATAATAAAGTAGCAACTTACGAGGTAATTCAAACAGCCACATTTGCCTTATAGTTTCCTGTTTTTTCAGAGTTTATATTATTACTGATTTAGAGTTAATAGACAACATGTATTTATCCTTTTTAATTATATAAATAAATAACATCACTAAATCATAATGACCTTCCAACTTACTGAGTAATCCCAACAACCAACTTTGCCTTTTAAATTCTTTCTCACTACACTAGACATCCAATCATCCATCTCATTTGGATATTTCCTTATGTATCTTCACTAAAGATGAACCAAGGTATGCAATGAATTTCTCAAAATATAAAGGAATGCTAAGTCTGCCTGCACCTGCACCTATCATATATAATCGATCGGTTTTTATTGCAGATTTACTTAAAGATGCCCGCCAAATTCCAGCCGTCTCCAACATGTTACAAAGTTCAATAAGCATTCATTCGGCTACATGTACGAGATCAGATGGAAAAGTGCAGAGTTTTTGTGCTCTAATGCTAACCGAACGTAGCCTACAACAACTATAAATAATCTTCATCCTTTTGTTCTCTCACATGATTTACTTTAAACTTAAACACACGATTCAATATATGAAAAAACCAACATATGTTTATATTATGTTAATTACAAATCATGCGTTGTAAAACCACATATGATGATTATGTATAAATAAGTCATAGATTTTACTGTTGTCATGCATATAATTTATATCTTATCTAGACAGACTACTAATATTTTTGTTTCAAAAGAAATCCAACATATGTTTTTTTAATTTACACCAAATACTACTTGATATTTTCCGTGTTCCAAAATTTTTGTATACTTTGACATATTCTCATTATTCTATTTATAAACTATTATATTTGATGTATTAAATACTCTGGTTGTGTCAGGATCTAAACGTAACTACCTAAGATTAACTTGTTTGAATCGATCAGAGTATAAACCAACAATCTTGTATTGAATCAAAGTCCAATTAAGAAGTTTGCGGAATAACACTTAATTGTTTTAAGAAAAACTTTCAGAATCAATAACAAATAAATATAATTGAATAAACAAAATTGCTTGTATTGCTGAACTCAATGATTACAATCACCTCTAATCTGTTTGATTAGATGAAGAACACAAATTGTTCTTAGGGTTTTACAACCTTAGAGGCTTATGAAAACTTAAACAAAAAGAAATTACAAACTTGAACGTGCAGAAACTTAATTACAATAGAAAAACCTATTCTATGTATTTATAATGCTTTCTGATTTGTTTCCTTGAAGGACTCTGACTTCTCTAATAGTAGATATGCTGGAATCTTCATGTAAATATCTCTTCCTGAATATCAGCACTTTCTGTTTATGAAATTGTTGAGCAGCTTGAATCACTGAGCAGCTTGAACAGAGCAGCTTGAATGAATTTACTCTGGCAGCTTGAACTTTTATAGTAGCAGCTCGAACTTCTTCAACTAACAGCATGAACTTTGTACTTACATAGAAAATCTACTAACAGTTTGAGAAATCTAACTAACAGCTTGAACTACTTAGAATATTTCCCAACAATCCCCCCCTAACTTAAATTATTTACATAAGACTTTAAGTTCTATACAAATAAGGAAATAAAACCAAGTAAAACTGTTATTTACAAACCAAGGCTTCCAAAAACTTACAACTGTGCAAGTTTCTGATTGACTGCCTTCAAAAATTCTTTCTTTAGATCTTCTCTATCACAATATATTCTCACTGAGCTCATCTGAAGTAACAAAGCCTTTGGAAGATCATGAAATTCAAAATTGAAGTACATACCGGATCCATTTGCAAATTTGAGTCTGTAAGTCGTTGATTTGACAAACATATCAACTTGTGCAATTTTCATCTCCTTGGCATCTTCTATATCTTTCCTTATTGACTCAGGATCAAAAATGCTTTTCAGATCTTTAATAGCTTGCTTGACTTGTGGAAGAGCATATCTGACTTTGGTCACAGACCCAACATGATGCATTCTTGTAAGCTCATCTCTGGTCATCCCTTGGACTATATGCATTAAGCTCTTATACTCTTCCTCAGGACCAGATTCTCTTCTTACTACAAAATGATATCTTAAGTCAGTGTTGTCCATTGGCTTAGCATACCAGTAAGTAATAAGAGGCTTTGTGAAGTCATGCTGGTCTAAGGATTTCTCAATTTCCATCACTTTCTGAAGCTGATGCTCAAACAGCACCCTCTTTACTTGATCAAGCTTTGCTTGAGTAATTTCTTCTGATTGAGGATTTGAAGCAGCAGCTTGAACAGGAGGTTCTGACTTACTTGCACCAGCTTGACTTGATTTCTGTTGACTTTGGACTTCTTGGGAGACTTTGGCTACCTTACGTTTTTCCATCTCTTTGTCATGGATGTCTTGCAGCCTTTCTGTACTCATGGACTGAGCCATCTTCTTTGGAATGCCAGCTGAAAAGGTGAAATTGATCAAGAACCTTCTATGCTCAGCCTTTGAATGCCCTGTTGGCATTTTCCTCTTTTTCTCATTTTGTTTGACCACAAACCCTCTTAGGTAATCACCTAAGGTTTCATCATCTTGCATTGGGGCATGGGTTTGCTGGTCTAAAACCTGATCTTGTTCTTCTGCTATCTTTCTGGCAATTTCAGCATCATAGGCAATCTGCTTCTCTAGATGAAAATTTGTGCTTTGGAGACTCAATGAGAATGCCTTTGCCCTTATCCTTGGTTGTAGAAGATGTAGCTTGAACTATACTGATGGGAGCCTGAATTCCTTCTCTGATAATAACTCCAGTTGTTCTTGTAGGAGCAGCTTGAGTTTCTAGGCTAACAGCTTGAGCAGCTGTTGGGACTGCTAGCCTAGAGTCTTGGACTGTTGGAGTAGGAGCTGCTTGGACTGATGGAGCTACTTGGACTGATGAAGGAATCTCCTGATTCTCCCCCTTTTTGGAAGCATTGGGTTGGTCAGGAGGACCTACAACCTTTGCCAAGTAGGTTTGAATCAGTTGCTCTAATTTAATGATCTTATTTGCACAGAGGGTGAACCCTTTATGGAGATAATCCATTCTCTGATTTTGAGCAGCTTCTGTCTGTCTAAGTGAAATTATTTGGGCCCCCTGTGCAGCAATAATGGACTGATAGTATTCCAACATTGCTACAACAGGTTGCAGCTGAGGATCCGTCAATAGCATAAGTTGCAGACTAGCCTCAAGATCAGCAAACGAATGTGGTGCTTGTGATCTATCACTGGCAGGAATACCAGAAGTAGAAACTCTGTTCTTGGTACTGGGGACTTCCAGATGGTGCTTGCACACCTTCTGTTGCCATGGGTGTGGTCTTATTGATGTTGACCCTGTCCTGTGCCTCTTACGCAGATGCAACAGTAGTGTCAGCCACAGTACCCATATGGACATCTGCTGTTGAGATGTCCACCTCCGAATTGAGGTTGGGAGTGACCTTAGTTGGTGCCCTTTGTATATTGTGTGCAGAAGTGTCCTCCTGCACAGGGATATTTGGCTCTTGTAGGAGGGCTGAGGAGGAAGGAACTCCTGAACCTCTTTTTCTTTTATATAATATGAGTGGGGATGTGGGTTTAACAATAGGAACAGAAGGCATTTGAGTATCATGAGGAGTGAGTTGGGGTCCTGGGGGTGAAGCAGTAATGTTAGGCTGAGCCTGCTCAGGACCCTCTCCTCTGTTTCTTGGAATGATGTCCAACATTGCAGAAGGCAATGGGACATCCACAGACAAAACATTGGCACTTGTTTTTAGAAGATGTTTTATTGAAGGTAAAGAGTGCCTATGGGAAACATGAATCCTTTTATGTACATTGAAATTACTGCAAGTTCTTGCAATAAGTTCAGCCAAAAATCTAGGATACATCAAAAATTTCCCATGTTTTAGGGCATGATGCCTTAGCATACCCTGAAAAATCATATTAGAAAAATTGAACTGTTGGCCCGTTGATAAACACACTAAGGCAGTGGCTATATTTGATGAAAATTCTGACCAACCAGTTCTTTTTGAGCTTATACATTGCTGAATAATATTTACAAGATACTTCCACTTAGGGGCAAAATTTGATTTAAAGAAAGTATAAGATTCAGCAGGTCCCCTATATCCAATAGTATGAAGACCATTATATAAGGCAGTAAGGGATAGGTCTGTTATACCTGAGGCATCTTGAAGATGCAAGTGTTGGCGTATGATCTCCTCAGTGATAGAAACAGTGTTTCCATCAATTTTGGATGTCAAAGATATGACTCCATTAACGGTTTTGAGGGAGGCATGTTTCCAGAACTATTCAATATGAGAGATGTAGATGGTGGGATTGATATTTAGGGCATGATGGATATGGGAACTTCGAAGGAAGTCCATCATGTCGTGGAATGGTTCAAGATCAGCGTGTTGAGAGAGTAGGGTAGGCAGTTGTGTTCTTTGACAAACTCCATTGATGATCGATGAATTAGGGTTTCAGTGATGTGCGTGGGAATTGCTAAGAGAATCGAAGAAAGGTTGTGGAAGATATTTTGCAACTGGTAGTTACAATAGAACGAAACTGGAACCTTTAAAGGTTTTGAAAATATCTAAACCCGCAGACACACTTATGGAAATTACCAGATTACCCTGCACACTTTGACAGATCAAGTGAAACAACTAACAGTCCGAGAAAATGAACTAGCAGCTTGAGAAAATACTCAAGCTGTTAGTTGAAAATTGAGCAACTGCTAATGAAACAGTGACTCCCCCTTAATCAAGCATATGTAGAATTTTCATGGAATAAGAGAGAATAAAGAAAAACAAATTAATCCATATTAACCATGCCAATATTTGATACTAGGAAGGTGAATCTTCCTACATCAAATGGTTTTGTAAATAGATCAGCTAACTGATCATCAGTATGAATTTTGGTAACTTGGATTAATTTCTTTTCATTACAGTCCCTTATAAAATGAAATCTAATGTCTATATGCTTGGTTTTGGGAAATTTTACTGGATTTTGTACAATGCTAATTGCACTTGAGTTGTCAATATAAATGGGAGTGGATAGGAAATTCATACCATAGTCTCTCAGTTGATTCTGAATCCACATCACTTGGGAGCAGCAACTTGCAGCTGCTACATATTCTGCATCAGTAGATGAAGTGGAGACAGTTGTTTGCTTTTTGCACTGCCAAGAGACCAATCTAGCTCCCAGATATTGACATCCACCAGTTGTGGATTTTCTATCAATGTTGCATCCTCCATAATCACTGTCAGAATAGGCTGTTAATTCAAGAGGAGAGTCTTTAGGATACCAGAGGCCCAAATGTGGTTGACCTTTGAGATATCTAAAGATTCTCTTAACAGCAACTAGATGGGAGTCCTTTGGAGAACATTGAAACCTGGCACAAACACAAACAGCAAACATAATATCAGCTCTAGAAGATGTTAGATACATAAGAGATCCTATAAGGGATCTGTATAGATGAATGTCCACATCTATTCCATCTTTGTCCTTATGAAGCTGCTTGTGAGGATCCATTGGAGTAGTTGCAACTTTGGTATCTTTGTACCCAAACTTTTCCAGTATGTCTTTAACATACTTTGATTGACTTATGAAGAGTCCTGTGGGCTTCTGCTTGACCTGCAATCCTAGAAAGAAGGTGAGTTCTCCCATTGAACTCATTTGAAACTTTTTGTGCATCAAAGCCTCAAATTCTTTGCACAGACTGTCATTTGTTGACCCATAGATAATATCATCAACGTATATCTGTATAAGCAGAATCTCAGATTTGATGGACTTTGTGAATAATGTTTTGTCCAGAGTACCTCTCTAGAATCCATTATGTAGAAGGTATGATGACAAAGTGTCATACCATGCTCTAGGGGCTTGGTGGAGTCCATAGAGGGCCTTATCTAGTTTGTAGACTCTGTCTGGATACTTGTAGTCCTCAAATCCAGGAGGTTGACACACATAAACCTCTTCTTCAATTGTGCCATACAGAAAAGCAGACTTCACATCCATTTGATACACTTTGAACCCTTTGAAGCTTGCATAAGCTAGGAACAGTCTGATGGCTTCAATTCTTGCCACTGGAGCAAAGACATCATCATAGTCTATTCCTTCCTCTTGAGTGTACCCTTGTGCTACTAGTCTTGCTTTGTTCTTGATGACTATCCCTCTCTCATCCTTCTTGTTTCTGAACACCCATCTTGTACCAATGGCTCTCTTTCCTTTAGGAAGATCAACAAGTGTCCATACATTCTGAATCTTGAATTGTAGAAGCTCTTCCTGCATTGCCTCAATCCAAGATGAATCTTTTAAAGCCTCTGATGCCTTTTTAGGTTCTAGCTGTGACATGAAACAGGCATGTTCAAATGCAGCTAGACTAAATTCAGGAACTGCTGGTTCAACAGCAGCAGTCTCCTTGTGAACCATTGTCCTTGTTTGCACCGGTGTATGTGGATCACCCATTATTTGATTGAGAGGATGATACTTGTGAACCCTGAGTGTAGGCTCTCTATCTGTCTGGAAAGAGGATCCAAGATTTGTATCATCTCTATCAGGACCAGTTGATGGTTCAACTTCTGGAACAGCTTGACTTGAATCTGGGACTGTTTCCCTTTGTGTTGGAACTGTTCTCTCAGGACTTGGGAGTTGCACTTCATTGTCTGGATTTGAATCATGTTGATCATTCAGAACCCCTGGAGGGTCACAAGACAGAAGTGGTATAACTGTATACTCATCCCATTTATTTGAATTTGCAGCAGTTTGAAACTTTGTGCCAACAGCTTGATCATTTGTGCTACCAGCATGAGAATTTGCATTGACAGCTTCAATCCTGTGTTCATCAGATTCGGCAGTATACTCAACAAAGCTCAGAGAAGTTGTTAGTGAATCTAAATCAAACAACCAATCAGGACCAGTGCCTTTGACATTTGCGGTATTTTCATTAAATTCAACATTGGCACTTTCTTCAATGGTTTTAGACACACTGTTATATACTCTATAGGCTTTGCTTTGATTTGAGTATCCTACAAAGAAACCTTCTTCAGCCTTACTTTCAAACTTCCCTAAGTGAGTCTTAGTGTGAAGAATGGTACATGGACAGCCAAAAGATTTGAAAAAGGCTATTAAGGGTAATCTATTATGGAATAACTCATATGGAGTTCTCCCTTGAGATTGAACAACCTGAACCCTATTTAGAACATAAAAAGGCTGTATTGACTGCTTCTGCCCAAAAGGTCATTGGCAGTTTTGAATCAGCTAGCATGGTTCTAGCAGCCTCAATTAATGTTCTGTTCTTTCTTTCAGCTACACCATTTTGCTGTGGTGTTCTTTCTGCACTATATTGCCTAGCAATACCTTTGGACTCACAAAAACTGTTTAGGATATGGTTTTTAAACTCAGTTCCATTGTCTGATCTTATCACCTTGACTTTTGAGTTGGAATGGTTTTCTATCTTAAGAATAAATGACTTAACTAGCTCAGCAGTTTCATCTTTAGACCTAAGAAAGTAAACCCAAGTAAATCTGGTGAAATCATCAACAATGACTAAACAGTAATCCCTTTTATTCAAACTCAAAACAGATGTTGGACCAAATAGATCCATATGAATCAGATGAAGAGCAGATGAGATTGAATTTACTTCTTTGGCCTTATGAGAAGTTTTGTGTTGCTTGCCTTTAAGACATGCTACACAATGATCATCACATATGAACTCCTTTTGTGGTAAGCCTCTTACCAAGTTCTTTTTGACTAAAACATTCATGGATTTGAAGTTCATGTGACACATCCTTCTGTGCCAAAGAGCAGACTCATTGGATGATGCTTTGGATATCAAACAGCTTAAAGTACTTGATTTGGATAAAAGTTCTGTGTCCAAACAGTATACATTGTCCTTTCTTGGTGTTCTTAGTAAAACAAGATTTTCAGGAATTGTAAAATCTTTTGAAAGGACAATGCACTCAGAATCTGTAAACAAAACAATATTTTGTTTGTCACAGATTTGAGACACACTCAATAAGTTATACTTAAGCTGTTCAACATACAAAACATCATTGAAAATCATATTGCCTGCATTAACAGTACCTTTACCTGTAACCTTACCTCCTTTGGAGTTTCCTCCAAATGCAACAAACCCTCCTTCAAAGCCTTTGAAATTTGACAAGCACTCAGAATTGCCTGTCATGTGCCTAGAGCATCCACTGTCCAAATGCCATCTTGTTTTATGTTGTGACCTGTGGTTGCTCTGCACAAATAAAAGCTTAGTTAGTAGTGGAGTAAACCCAAACCAAGTTGGTTTTGGGTTGTCCTTGTGCATTAACATAACTAAACACTGTCTTTGATTTCTTATACTTAGTGAGATCCACTGATAGATTTTGTGGAGAGTACTTAGTTATCACATGAGGTATCCAGGTATTTTGTCCATCCTTAACAGTATCAGATGATCCATTACCAGTCCCAATTTTGAGCCTAACAGTCTGAACTGAATCTGTAGTGCTAACAGCTTGAGAATTTGCACTAGCAGTCTCAACTTTAGACTTGGCAGTTTCAACAATTGTAGCAACAGGTTCTCCTGAGTTTTTACCTTTAACACACCATATTTGTTTAAAATTTAATTTAGGTTTAGCTAAAACTTGTTTTTGGTGTGTGGAGTATTTCTTATTTACTTTTGAGAACCTGTGATCAACTGTTTTCTTTGGGACTGATGCAGTAGGAAGTTTGGCCTTTGAATTTTTTGAATTTTGAGAGTTTGTCTTTTTATGAATCACAGTCTGTTTTGCAACAGATGGTTTATAAAAGCAATCCCTGGCCAAGTGATTTTTCCTGCCACAATGGAAGCATTTTTTGACTGTTTGAATTAGAGAACCAGTTTTATTGGATAATATCTGGTTCTTGTTCCTTTGATTTCCCCTTACCTGCTGTTGTTTGGGAAACTTTTGGACACCATGCTTTTGGCATGTGCAGATTGGAACATTTTTACCCTTTTTATTCTTTGATGAAGATGCAGTGTTACAGTTAGAAGGTACAGAAACCTGTGGAGCAGCATTGCATACACTCATCTTCTCCTTTCCTTTCTTATTGGCAGCTTCTAGTTTCTTATTAGCCTCTAACACCTTTTGTTCAGTCTCATCTAATTTTTTATTTAGGGATTCTATTTTCTTATTCAGCTCCTTTTTCTCCCACTCATGATATGTTCTATCATGTCCCATTTGTATCTTATTATCCTTATAGTCATTGATCTGTTTTTCAAGATCTTCTATGGCCTGCGTGTATTCATATCTTCTTTCTTCCATCTTAGCTAGAGTTTTACACATGCTCTCATTATGATCTCTGTACTTTTTAACAATATTTTCGCATGTTTGAGAGCAGAGTTTAGAATTTACCTCAGATGGTAGTTCAGTGGAGGTGACATTTGATGTTTCTGCCATTAGAGATTGATTTTGAAACTCTTCCTCTGTCTGATCACTCAAGTCAAACACATTGTCTTCTTAAGAGACAAGTGCTTGTGATGATGAAGCCTAATTAGTCTGCTGAGGTCTTGATGGCTGTTGACCTTGAGATCTGAATTCTCTGGCAAAGTGGCCAAGCTTGTGACATTTAAAACACTCAACTTTTGACTTATCAAAAGCTGGTTTGCCTTCTGCTCTGGCTTGAAAGTTGGATCTACCAGTTCTTTTCAGAAACCTTTTGGCCCTCATGGTCAGCATTGCATGTTGCCATTTCAGATCCATCTCTTCTAGGTCATCTGGATGAATCTGTTCTAGATCTTCAACATTTAGAGCAAACAGTCCATCATTGGCAACAAAAGCTTCATAGTGAGCTTCAGTGGAGTTACCATCACCACCTGAAAAGGAATCACTGCGATTAGATTTTTCAGATGACAGTAGAGCAGTGTTGTGATTATAAGATAAAGATTTCTTTTTAGTGTCAATCTTAGTTTCAAACACTCTCAGACTGTTGTACAGATCATCCAGCTCTATTTCACCAAGAGTGTCTTTTGTTCTCCATTAAGCAGCATAAACTGTCCACTCTTCACCAAGAGATCTAAGGAATTTTCTGTTGACTTCATCTTGATCCAGGCTGACTTTTGCACTCTCCAATTCACTTATCAGTTTGTTGAACCTGTCAAAGATTTGAGTAAGGTTTTCATTCTTGCCACCAGAAAAGTTCTCATACTGCTGTTTCAAAAGATCGTTTTGATTTCTTGTAAGGTCTACCACTGACAGATCTATCTAGACGCGGACCCGTTAACGAGTGCGGAATCCTCGTTGACGGTCAGACGGACAACTCTCAACCAACGGAAACACGGAGACTATTAGACGCTGAACGAACGACACACGAACGATCCTACGTACTAATTCTCTCCGAAACGGGACTCACCTAGCTGATAAACTCGAGATCGCCTATTGCTTAATTCCTCACGAATTCTGCCAAAGGTCTCCTAATGATTCGAGTCTATCCCTAATTATAGACCCTGATTCGAGTCTGTTGTGGGCCAACCTCGAATCTGGCCTAAGGCCCATTCGAATCTGTCCATCTGACAGATTCGAATCTAGCCTATTCGAATCTAAGGACTCATTCGAATCTATCACAGATTCGAATGTATCCTTTTATGCAATTCGAATCTAACCTATACACTTAAACACTTACGTGATGAAACTTATGTTTTAACTTATGCTTGACATACTCTTTGATTTTTATGTTTGAACTTCTTGTAATATGTACATCAAGTTCAAACACACAATCAATAACCGACAAACACATATTAAACATATATATCAATAACACTTGTTAATATTCAGAATATTACTTAAATCATAACGCAGATCGTTTAGACTGCTATCGTCACACAGGGTGTACCAACAGACTCCCCCTTGACGATAGCTTCTAATTATTTACATTATATCAAATTTAAGTACTAGAGCTATAGACGCTACTACCTGCATATAACCCTGCATCTATACAAACTTTAACTACCTTTTGGAACTTCCTGGCTTCAGATCTCCATGGTTCAGTGAAGAATATAGGCTGATCGTGAAGCTTCTTCAGGTCGTCCTTAGATAGGTTTATCAAATGTAGTGGGTCGTATACCTTCAAAATTACCTGCTCGTCTTGATCCTCCATTATAGCTTCAGCAGTATCAATTTCCAGGTACCACCACTTCATGTTGCTCAAAACATTTTGTGGCATTGGCTTTATTGGCACTCTTTTCAAGCATTTGACTGGCTTGTAGATCATTCTAGCCCAAGGTCTTCCAGTATGAGGATCTATTCTTGATCCATCCTCGACCCTCTTGCCTGATCTCGGCTTAAGCCTCTCAAATCTGCCTGATCGCCCTTCTTTCCTGATGATTCTTTCAATAACGTTTGCGTAAGGATCATCTCCAATATTAATAAGCTCCTTCCAGGCTAACTCTTTAACTTCAATCTTGGGCAAAGAATTAAAAGCTTTCAGTGTCCGCCTCAAGTAATGAAGTCCATCTCTTCTTTTCAAAATGAACAGCTGCAGTTCTCTGTCAAAGAACCAGCTAATAATGCCTCCTGAGAAGTTCCCAGCACCTGGAACTCTCATCTTCTTCTTCATTTTCAAACTCTCTTTCTTTTCCTCTTTCTTGAACCAAAGATTGATCAAGTCAGTCCTAGATGGCTCCATCTCGGCCTCTTCAAGTTCATTATCCTCGACTGAGGCTACTTTGATATAGTCAATGTCAATCACATCATGATTTTGTCCTTCATATAGCTCCGTTACTGGTTGTGAATTGACAATAACTTCATTGACTTGATCGTCTTCATCCTCTATCACTTCGTCGTCAGATTTCAAGTCAACAACATCATCTGGAATAAATTCCCCTTCCTCCAACTCTTCCATTTCATCTTCAAAATCAAACTCCATCAGCTCTTCTTCAATATCTTTCAGCGCATCGATCATGTCGCTGTCTAAATTCCTTGAAGAACTAGCCTCTCCTCTTTCACCTTCTGCTTGACTTGGCTCCCCCTGAGATTGAGCAGCTTGAGTAGTAGAAAAATCTACTGGCTCATCCTGTCTTTGAGAGCTGGGATCATTGCCTTGATTATCATCTTCATCATCGTCCCTCTGCCTCTGTACTACTTGATCACGACACGACGTCTCCCCCTGAGCCTGAAGGTTTTTCATTAACTGCTCAATGAGGGACCTCATTGCTCGGATCTCGGATGACTGATCAGTGACAAAGGATTTAAGCTCAGTGTTTTCATCTCTTACACCTTCAATAATCATTCTCAACTCAGCATTCTCCTTATCCAGATTAGCGTTATGCTCTTGGAGTTCACCAACTGCTTTAGTGAGAGTTATAATTTGAACGTGCTGAAAATCTACTCGACTCTTCAGCTGCAGAAATCTTTGATTTTCATTGTATGCTTCTGGCATAGATGGAATGGACTGAAGGGGAGAAGGATTGAATGGTGGCGGAATGTAGGGTTCGTGTTGCTGAGGTGGCGGTGATGGTGAATCTGTGGTTGGTGCTTGGGTTTGGGCTTGAGAGGTTTCTGGTTGTGCTTCCGAGGTTGAAGACGACCCTTGCATAAATCTATGACGTTTTGCTCGTGGCCTCGTCACTAACGTAGCAATCTCTTCTTCTTCATAATCGGACTCCTCCAAGTCCCTGGTCTCTCTCCTCCTCGAACCACCTTGATTGACAATCAATCTAGAACCATAAGTCTCAAAACGACTTCCAGTTTCGGTAGTTACCACCTCATGAACTTCATCTGATTCGGTTTCAGATTCCGAAGATGTCAATCCTGCCTCAGCCCCCTCTGGCTCATATTCGTCAACATCACGAAATATATCATCATTATCTCCAGGCGGACTCAGCAGCTCATCCACCAATGCTGCTGCAACATCTTCATTTGCATGTGGACCCGAAGCCCATATTTCCTCCAATGTTTGGGCTGTTTGCTCGGTTTCTGGATTGGCACTTGAAGGCCCTGCTTCCTGTACCTCTGGCTCTGGCTGACTCGTAGAAGGCCTAGACGCCTGAGACTGAGTTGTAATATCTCTTTGTCTTCGCCTTGGATCACGTGGACGAACACGAGTCTGATGCGGTTGCTGATGCGGTTGCTGTTGCTGTTGCTGTTGCTGTTGCTGTTGCTGTTGCTGTTGCTGTTGTACTTCTATTTCACATGCCCAGTTGGCATTATCAGGTGCCACAAAGTTCCTGTCTAAGATAGCTCCAAACAACGGACGAGCAGTAGGAACAGCCAATCTTCCTCGGTGTGAGGAACAATCAGCAAATATGCGTTTCTCCATTACATTCACGCTCAATTAAAGAATCATTTGATTGTGGCAGACTTGGCAAAAAGTGGCGTATCAACATCATCACGAACCTCGGATACAAAAGGAACCTTTCTCTCTCAGGAGCCGTGATCTGATGAATAAATTCTGAGAAAATCAGCTGCGAGAAACTAAACTTCTTATTGTACACCATCGCGATCATTGCTGATTGGATTTTTGATACAATGTAATCAAATCCAGCTTTCTTCGGTGCAAAACAGACCATGAAGACATGCACCAAGAATCTCCATTGCCCAATCAGGCCACTCTTCATGTATGACGACTTTGTTACATCTAGACTGTAACCCATTCGTTGAAAAGCCGCTTGCCTAATACTTAGTGGAAAGTCAATAGGCCCAGACTCCTCTTCCTCAGATCCTAGCTGCAACACTTGACGCAGCATATCGGCAGAGAATACCAACGGTTGCCCTGCGATCCTTGTTATCAGCACTGTCGGGGTGACAGAGCAGTCAACTTGTAAGTGATCATAGAACTGCCGCACATATGAGATTACAATCGGAATGTTCTGAAACAAAGCGTAGCTAATTCTGGATTCAGCTAAGAAGTCCAACACTTCACGAAAACCCTGCGCCTCAGGGATATGATTATCTGGATTAAGAACCATATTGTGCTTAGGGACGAAAGCACGAAGCGCCATATCTGCACAATACATAAATTTGTTAGATTATTATTAAAAATCAATAAACTTGTTTAAATTCAAATTTGTTTTATCTTGTATTTGATTAAATACAAAATCTAACACAATTAAATTTTCACAAGTTTAATAAAATTTAAATTCAACAAAATAAATGAAGTACAGAATCGAGAGTAACAGATTCGAAGTGCCCATATTCGAATGTGATGGACAGATTCGAATATACCCTATTCGAGTCTGATGGACAGATTCGAATATCTGGTCATCTCGAATCTATTGATAGATTCGAGAAACCCATGATCAGATTCGAAACCATTATCAGATTCGAAAGGCCGACACCCCTTTTTCAACAAAAATCCAAGATTTTAACCATTTTGAACGTAGCAAATCACATACATTAGTGCAACTAGGTTCTAATCATAGATTTATGCTTTTAATTTGATCTTTTATTAGTCCAAACTTGGTAATTTTGCAAAAACCCTATTTTGACCTATAAAACATCAAAATGTGATGTTTAATCCCAAATTTGTGTATTAAACCACCAAAATCTTGTACAATCATGTTGCTTATACCTAGATTTGAATTTAGAATCGAACACAAAAGCTTTAGAATCGACGAAATGTCGTTTAGTGGAAATACGATAGACTCGAGATTAGATTCGAGATCGCCAGAACAGATTCGAGAAATCAGATTCGAGAACAGTGAGAAGTAAATGCTTTCACTGTGGACCTTTATATACTAACTACCTTCGAGTCTATGCAATTTCGAGTCTACTGACAGATTCGAAGTATCTCACATTCGAGTCTGTCTTAGATTCGAAATTTCCAACACTTAGAAAAATTTCGGAAAATTTTGAAATAATATCAACTTTTTCCAACTATTTTCTACTGTGTAGTGTAACCAGATAAACTATGCCAAATCTTTTACCCTAAGCTCAGATATTTCACGCATTGTATATTTTATCCAACTTTGAATGCACCCTCAGTAACTTTTGACCTTTTCCCTAAGTAAAAAATTAAACTAAATTAAAATAAAATAAAATAAAATAAAATAAGCTAAGGTAAAAATAAAATTAAAGTAAAATAAAATTTTGACTAAAAAATTTAATCTAGACTTAAGTTATAAAAATAAATTTACAAGCTAAGCTAAATACCAAACAACATATTTTTGGTAAGTATAGTCTAAGAAAGGTTCAATCAGATAGCGATGTCCGATACTAACTTTCAGTACTTAAACTTTCACACTTAGGAATTTTTGATTCCTTTGATTGTTTGTCGTGACATACCCATTTAGCCGATTGTTGGTATTTTACCCTGTTAAACACTCTACATTTCGGAATATCCCTTGGCCTTTTTATTTATCAGGAAATTATCTTACGTGACTCAGACATAGACATCCTTTTATGATCAAGGCACACAGACAAAATTCTAACTTGTTGGTATTTGCAAACTTTCTTTAAAAGACAAACATCGGACACAGGTCTGTATTCTCATACAACAAGGTGTCTTAGTTCGACTTAAGGTTTAACTTTAAAGTTAGCAGATAGCGGTGACAGGTCTGTACTGACGTACAACAAAGCGACATGTCTGCTAACCCGAATCTAAACAGAGACAACAGGTCTGTACTTACGTACAACAGAGTTGCATGTTTTCGACTCTCAGTTTTTCATGATATTTCTATTCTTTCCATTTTCAGACGTATTTGATGTTGCTATACATCCCCAGAAAGTTTGCATACCTCATTTAGACTCAATGTTTGTATGTCTTGTACATAAAAATTAAGACCGATTGGTCATACATCTAAGCTAGTGACACGTTTGACTTTTTCTAGAATATTTTATTAGCCTTTAGATACCCTATATGTATTATGCCTACCAACACATCAAACTAAATAAAGTATAACACTTAGGATTTAGTTGCATTATGTGTGAAAGCCTAAACACTTAGAGTCTGTAACGACGGTGCTAATTTTCGTCACTTTGAACCTATGTATCTAAGACTTAACTCCTTTTCTGATATTCTTTTTTTTTTTGTATTTTTGTAATTTTCTCTCTTTTTTCTTTTGTTTTTCATAGCAAAACGCATTAAACTAAGCTAATCTACTAACTTACTAAAAATAGAAACTTACTAAAAATAGAAACTTTCCTAAATTAGAAACTTTCCTAAATTAGCAGACTACACTAAAAAGAAAGAAATATAACAACTATAAAAGGAAATAAAATACTACTAAGGTCAATTTACTCTGGGTTGCGCATTCCATTAAGTTGAATTAAATACTCAAAACGTGACTTATCAAACGCTTTGGTAAATAAATCAGCATTATTATCTTCAGTTGCCACCTTTACCAGTTTGATCAAATTCTTTTCAGCACAATCACGAATAAAATGATGCCTTATGTCAATGTGCTTTGTTTTACTGTGTTTAACTGGATTATTTGTTATCGCAATAGTAGATTGATTGTCTATCCTAATTGGAGTTTGAGTATAAGCCAAACCGTAATCCCGCAATTGTTGTTGTATCCACAGAACCTGTGAACAGCAACTACCAGCAGCAACATACTCGGCCTCGCACGTTGACACGGCTACCGATGTTTGTTTCTTGCATTGCCAGGACACCAATCTCCCTCCGAGGAACTGACAACCTCCAGTCGTTGATTTGCGCGTCAAGCTGCATCCTCCGTAGTCAGAATCTGTGAACGCTTCCAACTCTAGATCTCCCTCCGCGTGATACCAAAGTCCCAGCTTCGGTTTCGACTTGAGGTATCGTAGAATCCGCTTCACAGCTTTCATATGCATCTCCTTCGGATTCGCTTGAAACCTAGCACAAATACAAACAGCAAACATAATATCAGGTCTTGAAGCAGTTAAATACATAAGTGACCCAATCATGGCCCGATATAAAGTCGGATCCACATCGGTATCACTATCAGTACCCGGCCCGAGATTGTGATTCACTTGAATCGGCGTGCTGAAATGGGCAGTCAACTTTGTTCCTTCCATCCCAAACCGTTCCAATATGTCATAGACATACTTGGTCTGATGGATAAACATGCCTTCCTTCTTCTGGTCAACTTGTAACCCCAAAAAGAAATTCAACTCCCCCATAGCACTCATCTCGAACTTCGACTTCATCACCTTCTCGAAATCTTTGCACATCTGTTCGTCTGATGATCCAAAAATGATATCATCTACGTACACTTGTACCAAGATAAAATGATCTCCCTTTCTCTTCACAAATAGAGTACTATCTATCCTACCCCTCTCAAAGCCATTTTCTAAAAGATGGTTGGATAGAGTCTCATACCATGCCCTAGGTGCCTGATGTAATCCATAAAGAGCCTTATCTAATCGATATACTCTATCAGGATATTTAGGATCTGTAAACCCGGGCGGTTGTTCTACATACACCAACTCCTTCACTTTCCCATACAGGAAAGCACTCTTAACGTCCAGTTGATATACTTTAAAACCCTTGAAGGAGGCAAAAGCTAAAAACAACCTAATTGCTTCTAACCTTGCTACAGGTGCAAACACTTCATTGTAATCGATTCCCTCCTCTTGGTTGAAACCCTTTACAACTAATCTTGCCTTGTTGCGCGTGACTATACCCCGATCGTCTCGCTTGCACTTAAAAACCCATTTGGTTCCTATTGCAATCTCCCCTCGAGGTAACGGAACTAACTCCCACACTTCTAGTTTCCTAAATTGTGACAGTTCTTCCTGCATCGCTTCAACCCAGGAGTTGTCCTTAAGTGCCATTTGCACATTTTTGGGCTCTACTTGCGATATGAAACACGAATATAGACATGTATGATATGCCTCGGAGTCGTTTATCATCGACAACAACACAGTGTTGTTATTTACACTACTCCGAGTCCTCACACCCTCGTTAGGATTTCCTATGATGTTATCTATTGGATGGTTCTTGTTAATCCTAGAGGTCTCTATTTCGTCTACACTTAGATTATCTCCTAAGTTGGATCCTATTTCACCTAAAGGGGGAATAGGCTCAGCTTCCACATTCTCTTCCTCACGGACGTTTTCCTCAGAGGCAGAACTTGAAGGTTGAGTCTGATTCTCAGTGTTAGGTTCTTCTGGATTAGCAACTTCTGGAGACCCATCTACTGTCGCAGTAGGCTCGGACGTAGATTCGAACGTGGTCCTTGGAAAAATATGGCCATCGTCATTTAGGTGCAACGTCGCCATGTCTTTATCGATTGTACCTGCAGGATCAACTGCAGGAGGAAATTCAACAGCTTCCCATATGGCATAATCAATGAATTAAATATGCTGTTGAATCCTGAGTTTCCACATCTCAAACTCAGTGGGCTTGAGCATAGGCACTGTGAGTCCTTGCCCAGATCCACTACTGCTATTATCAAATTCCATTGCAGAAAATAAAAAAAATGTTAAAAGAAAGCTTTTGACTTTGAAAACAAAGAACGACCTGTGGCTCTGATACCACTTGTCAGGATCTAAACGTAACTACCTAAGATTAACTTTTTTGAATTGATCAGAGTATAAACCAACAATCTTGTATTGAATCAAAGTCCAATTAAGAAGTTTGCGGAATAACACTTAATTGTTTTAAGAAAAACTTTCAGAATCAATAACAAATAAATATAATTGAATAAACAAAATTGCTTGTATTGCTGAACTCAATGATTACAATCACCTCTAATCTGTTTGATTAGACGAAGAACACAAATTGTTCTTAGGGTTTTACAACCTTAGAGGCTTATGAAAACTTAAACAAAAAACAATTACAAACTTTAACGTGCAGAAACTTAATTACAATAGAAAAACCTATTCTATGTATTTATAATGCTTTCTGATTTGTTTCCTTGAAGGACTCTGACTTCTCTGATAGTAGATATGCTGGAATCTTCGTGTAAATATCTCTTCCTGAATATCAGCACTTTCTGTTTATGAAACTGTTGAGCAGCTTGAATCACTGAGCAGCTTGAACAGAGCAGCTTGAATGAATTTACTCTGGCAGCTTGAACTTTTATACTAGCAGCTCGAACTTCTTCAACTAACAGCATGAACTTTGTACTTACATAGAAAATCTACTAACAGTTTGAGAAATCTAACTAACAGCTTGAACTACTTAGAATATTTCCCAACAGGTTGTTAGTTTGTAACTGACTTTAATAATCATTTCAAGCTACAGTATTTTATCTAAGTTGCATAATTGGCTCTTGGAATACTTTATTTATAAAGGTACTTTATTTATTTTGGTTAAACTTTAATGGATTTACTAATTAATTTATGTAACTTCCTTTGTTCTTTAGTAAGTAATAGTAATTTTATTTTATAAATAAATCATGCATAATTTATAAGTTATTTACCCATGATGTAAAACATATATGTGGTTTATGATTGTATCTTTCCATATTATTGTACACTAAAATCATAGTTTTTTTTAGCAATAATGATCCAATACATAAAAAATCCAGCGTATGTTATTACTAATTTACACCAAATACTACTTGATATTTCCATGTTCCACAATATTTGTATATTTTGACATATTCTCATTATTCTATTTATAAACTATTATATTTGATTTATTAAATAATATTCATTTTCTTTTATAAATAAATCATCCATAATTTATAAGTTATTTATGCAAGCCGGACAAGATATATGTGTCTTATGATTGTTTATTTCTATATTATTGTACACTAAAATCATAGTTCTTTTAGCAACAATGATCCAATACATAAAATATAGCATATATTATTATTATACACATCATCTGCCTAACATATATAGTCAATCACTTTATGTTATAGATTCAAACATTACTGCCAACGAAATTCTATTAGCCTCCAACATGTTACACAATTCACATTCAGGTAGAATTATTATATCAGACGGGATAGTGCAGAATGATTGTGGTCAAGTCTTAGTTGAACGCACCCTACAAGAAGGGTAAAGATATGTATCTCCATCTTAGAAATGATACTACTTACTGTTATATATTAAAAAATCTAGAATTAGATAAATATAGTTACTCGAGAAATGAAGGTTCACACTTGACTTATTTGAGGATCAAGTGGTTTACATTCATATGAAAAAAACCCTAAAAGAGTTGCACTCAACTCTATGGGTAAATCCCTTATTAATTGTGTTCATTCTTTTAGTCTTTCACATAAATGTTATTGAAACTTTTTTACAACCTAACAATTTTTTTATAATTTACAAGATGCACCTGTCTGTTATCATGACCTTGGTCCGCCATCCTACAATTATCCTACTTGCAATGCACACATGTGGTATGAAGAGAGGTGTAGTAAAGCAAAAAAGACTAAACACCCAACATTCTCACTATGTTGCCAATATACCAAGGTGCTCTTACCGAAATTCAAAGAAACCCCAGAACCATTAGCAACATTGCTTGATTATACCAATCCAACAACATCAAAATTTAGAGAACAAATTAGGGTATACAATGGCATGTTTTGCTTCACATCTTTTGGAGCCAAATAGACCATTCCATTAATCAAGGAAGATGTAACATCCTCGAATTCAATTACTGTAATTCGGAGTTATTTAGGCGGATAATTTATAATTAAGTTGAATTATGAGCAATTATTATGTATTTGGGATATTTAAAAGTTTGTTGCTATTTTAAGAAGTTACGAAGTTTGAGAATTAATAATTATTATTATGGAGTATTATGAATGATAAAAGTTAGTAATGATAAATTTAAGAATAAATCAGTATTTTATGGAACCGGTTAAGTTGAGGGGTGAAATGTGCAAAAATGATGAAAGTTGAATAAAAAGGCTAAAAAGCCATTCATTTTCATATTGCACTCTCTCTCTCTCTACTTTCTCTCTCTAGAAAAAACTCTCTCTACTTCTCTCTAGATTATCTCTCAAACCGACCGGCCGATTACCGAGATTTATACGTCATTGGAAAGATCTCGAGGAGTACTACAACAATCTATGGTTGGATTCTTGATTTCGTACGAATTGAGGTAAGAATCGACCCTTTTAAGCTATTACATTTTCGGTTTTGAAGATATACATTTCGAGTTTATCATTTTTACGAGATTTAAAGCTAATTTAACTTGAGTTTTTACTAGGATATAATAGAGTTTGTATAATGGAATCGAAACTAGGCTTAAAACTTGACATATTCGTGATTTTAGACTTGGAAATGAATGATCTAAGCTGCAGATATGAACAAATTCGAGAATGCCAAGAACAAAGTCGAAATGCAAGAACAAACTCGATTTTTGGTATTAAACTCGAGTATGTATTCGAATTTAACACCTTGTTTTCGAATTTAACCTCAAATTCGAGATTAGGTTCGACTTTAGCCCCCAAATTCGAGCATAGGTTCGAAGTTAACATCAACACTTCGAGTTTAACCCCTAAAGTCGAAGTTGGGTTCGAATTTAACATCACAAATTCGAATTTGGTGCCTAAAAAAAATTGAAACCCACTCTTTAAGCTTGAATATATTGAATGAAACACATAGACAACGCATAAAATAACAAAAGTTGATTTAAAGGAATGGGTTAATGAGGATTGAAATTACCTTGGATCCGAAATGGGGATCAAATATTGCAAAATTTATAAATTTAAGGTTTTATCGAAATCAAACGATGATTGACACAATATGTTGTTAAAACTGACTTACAGGTCCCTTGTGGTGTTGTTTAACCCACAGTGGGGTACTTTGTGATCCGGTTGAAAGCCCGAGGAGAAATAAAATTTGGATAAAGTTAATAACGCACCCACTGTGAGTACCTTTGATTTTAGCATGTCTGCATCTGCTTTATGTTTGCTATGCCTACTGAGGCATGTTGTTTCACTTTCGTTTGGCACTCAATTAACTTGCGTATATATAGATTGATGCACATTCATACTCGTTGCATGTCCTTTCTTTTGTTGTGCATTCTGTTGATGGACCTGCGTGGTCGCATCTGTACTCTGATGTTACTGTGCTATATGAGCCAAGAGTTTGACACCTTTATGGTCAGGATAGACAGTATGACATCCCCGATGGTATGTTTGCCTCAGTATGGTGGGTTTCTTAATGCCGAGTGTCAGCTCGAAGGGGCTGCGGGCTCGGGGTTGCGTACTTTGAGTATGTGTGGAGTATACGGTATGTGTTACCGCGGTTACTCTGGGTGGCATCATAAAGATTTGTAGAATGTGTAAAATCTTATGGTATTCACTAAGCAATTCGCTTACCCCTTTAGTTGTTATATTTTTACAGGAAAAGGAAAATCCGCTGCGGGACCATCTAGCTAGGACGTTTGTTGAAGCATTTGAAGATTTCTACTGTTTCACTTGGTATTTGGTTTATGGAATTATCGTTGTAATAAATTGGGGATGATTGAATACTTTTGAGTATGTAAATTTAGTTATGTAACCATGTAGCACTGTAGGGTGTTTAGACGAACATGTATTACTTTTATTTTCGTACTTTATGCTTCCGCACGTTAACTAGGTAATCAGATCATTATATAACTGTTTGATGGTGATTAATCCTGGGTGAATGGTAAATGGTGGTTAATGTGGCAAGG
>JAANYP010002554.1:0-44706 GCA_020465985.1 Centrapalus pauciflorus
ATCTTTCTATCCTTAGAAGCTTCCTTTTATACTCACTCAGAGGATCTAAGAGAAACATCTTCATTGGACGGAATGAAAAAAAGGAGAAGTCTTGTTGAAAAGACAACATAACCTTTTCTGCACTTTTCTGAAAAGCAGACTTGTCTTCACATGTGTAGAACTTTTGTCTTTTTACTTTGTCTACTGTTGCATTGCCTTTAACTAATTTAGGAATGTCAACTTTGCGTCTTTCTTCCTTGTAAAGGCCTATTTTGATATAAGAAAAAGGTCTGTCACCCTTTTTCAAATAACCTTTTGTCTTCATGTTACAGAACAGCGTGGGCAGGCTGAGCAGTTCTGTTTTCCACTTTGTCTTCGACTTTGTAAACTGATCTTGTAGCCAAAGACAATACATGATGACTTGGAAACGTATTCCATAAAGTGTTTAGCCTGTTCACAAAGAACAGGTTCTGTTCACAAAGAACAGAACACTTGAAAAATGCCCAAGCTGCTCACCAGTGTAGATCAGCGTAGACAGTTTATGTCCAGCCTGTTCAGCAGACAGAGCAGCTTGGACAAACTGTCTTAGTTGCAACACATGCAACACATAGAACAGCTTTTGACTGATATTGCAAATCATTTTCAGGTTTCAATAAGGCATATAACAGGCCTTAAATTCAACCTTCAAATGCATCAACAGGTTTGATTAGTAATCTCCCCCTCAGATGTAGAACAGGTTTGACTAAGGCCTTTTTGTGCCTAACAGATAATCTAAGGGTTGATGAGATAGAGACCTCTAGGATTAACAAGAACCATCCTTTAGAAAGCATCATAGGAAATCCTAACGAGGGTGTGAGGACTAGGAGTAGTTTAAATAACAACACTGTGTTGTTGTCGATGATAAATGACTCCGAGGCATATCACACATGTCTCTATTCATGTTTCATATCGCAAGTAGAGCCTAAGAATGTGCAAATGCCACTTAAGGATAACTCCTGGGTTGAAGCGATGCAGGAAGAACTTTCGCAATTTAGGAAACTAGAAGTGTGGGAGTTAGTTCCATTACCTCAAGGGGAAGTTTCCATAGGAACCAAATGGGTTTTTAAGTGCAAAAGAGACGATCGGGGTATAGTCACGCGCAACAAGGCTAGGCTAGTTGTAAAGGGTTTCAACCAAGAGGAGGGAATCGATTACAACGAGGTTTTTGCACCAGTAGCAAGGCTAGAAGCCATTAGGTTGTTTTTAGCTTTTGCCTCCTTCAAAGGATTTAAAGTATATCAACTAGATGTTAAGAGTGCTTTCCTCTATGGAAAAGTGAAGGAGTTGGTGTATGTAGAACAACCGCCCGGATTTACAGATCCAAAATATCCTGATAGAGTATATCGCTTAGATAAGGCTCTATACGGATTACATCAGGTACCAAGGGCGTGGTATGAGACTCTATCCAACCATCTGTTAGAGAACGGTTTTGAAAGGGGTAGGATAGATAGTACTCTGTTTGTTAAAAGGAAGGGAGAACACTTTATCTTGGTATCATCTTTGGATCATCAGACGAACAGATGTGCAAAGATTTCGAGAAGGTGATGAAGTCTAAGTTCGAGATGAGTGCTATGGGAGAGTTAAATTTCTTTTTAGGGTTACAAGTTGACCAGAAGAAGAAAGGGATGTTTATCCATCAGACTAAGTATGTCTATGACATATTGGAACGTTTCGGGATGGAAGGAACAAAGTTGACTGCCCATTTCAGCTCGCCGATTCAAGTGAATCATAATCTCGGACCGGGTACTGAAAGTGATACCGATGTGGATCCGATGTTATATCGGGCCATGATTGGATCACTTATGTATTTAACTGCTTCAAAACCTGACATAATGTTTGCTGTGTGTATTTGTGCTAGGTTTCAAGCTAATCCGAAGAAGATGCACATGAAGGCTGTGAAGCGGATTCTACGATACCTCAAGTCAAAACCGAAGCTGGGACTTTGGTATCACGCGGAGGGAGATCTAGAGTTGGAGGCGTTCACGGATTCTGATTACGGAGGATGCAGCTTGACGCTCAAATCAACGACTGGAGGTTGTCAGTTCCTAGGAGGGAGATTGGTATCCTGGCAATGCAAGAAACAAACATCGGTAGCCGTGTCAACGTGCGAGGCCGAGTATGTTGCTGCTGGTAGTTGCTGCTCACAGGTTCTGTGGATACAACAACAATTGCGGGATTACGGTTTGGCTTATACTCAAACTCCAATTAGGATAGACAATCAATCTACAATTGCTATAACTAATAATCCAGTTAAACACAACAAAACAAAACACATAGACATAAGGCATCATTTTATTCGTGACTGTGCTGAAAAGAACTTAATCAAATTGGTAAAAGTGGCAACAGAAGATAATAATGCAGATTTATTTACCAAAGCATTTGATAAGTCACGGTTTGAGTATTTAATTCAACTGAATGGAATGCGCAACCCAGAGTAATTTGACCTTAGTAGTAGTAGTTTATTTTCTTTATAGTCGTAATATTTCTTTCTTTATAGTAGTCTGCTAATTTAGGAAAGTTTCTATTTTTAGTAAGTTTCTATTTTTAGTAAGTTAGTAGGTTATCTTAGTTTATTGCTATCTCTTATGAAAAACAAAAGAAAAAAGAGAGAAAATCATAAAAATATAAAAAAAAAAAAGAGAATATCAGAAAAAGAGTTAAGTCTTAGAAACATAGGTTCAAAGTGACGAAAATTAGCACAGTCGTTACAAACTCTAAGTGTTTAGGCTTTCACACATAATGCAACTAAATTCTAAGTGTTATACTTTAGTTTAGTTTAATGTGTTGGTAGGCATAATACATATAGGGAATCTCAAGGCTAATAAAATATTCTAGAAAAAGTCAAGCGTGTCACTAACTTATATGTATGACCAATCGGTCTTAATTTTTATGTACAAGACATACAAACTTTGAGTCTAAATGAGGTATGCAAACTTTTTGGGGATGTATGGCAACATCAAATACATCTTAAAATGGAAAGAATAGAAATATCATACAAAATTGAGAGTCAAAAACATGTAACTCTGTTGTACGTAAGTACAGACCTGTTGCCTCTGTTTAGATTCGGGTTAGCAGATATGTCGCTTTGTTGTACGTCAGTACAGACCTGTCACCGCTGTCTTGCTAACTTTAAAAATAAACCTTAAGTCAAACTAAGACACTTTGTTGTATGAAAATACAGACCTGTGTCCGATGTTTGTCTTTTAAAGAGAGTTTGCAAATACCAACAAGTTAGAATCTTTGTCTGTGTACCTTGATCATAAAAGTATGTCTATGTCTGAGTCACGTAAGATAATTTCATGATATATAAAAATGCCAAGGGATATTCCAAAAATGTAGAATGTTTAAAGGGGTAAAATACCAACAATCGGCTAAATAAGTATTTCACGACAAACAATCAAAGGAATCAAAAATTCCTAAGTGTGAAAGTTTAAGTACTGAAAGTGAGTCTCTGACATCGCTATCTGATTGAACCTTTCTTAGACTATACTCATAAAAAAGATTTTGTTTAGTATTTAGCTTAGGTTGTAAATTTTATAAGTATAGCTTAAGTCTAGATTAAATTTTTGGTCAAAATTTATTTTTATTTTATTTTATTTTACCTTAGTTTATTTTATTTTATTTTATTTTAGTTTAATTTTTACTTAGGTAAAAGGTCAAAAATTACTGAGGGTGCATTCAAAGTTGGATAAAATAAACATTGCGTGAAATATCTTGTGCTTAGGGTAAAAGATTTGGTATAGTTTATCTTGTTACACAATACCGTAGAAAAAGGTTGAAAAAGTTGAAGTTATTTCAAAAATTTTCGAAATTATTCTAAGTGTTTGGTGTTTTCGAGTTTAGGACAGACTCGAATTGGGAAAGCTTCGAATCTGTCAGTAGATTCGAGTCTGGCCTTAGATTCGAAGGTTGGTAGTATATATAGGTCAACAGTGAAGTCATTAAATACTTACTGTTTTCGAATCTATACTCTCGAATCTAATCAGGCGATCTCGAATCTATTGCTCGAATCTATCGTTTTTCACATAAACGACAATTTGTCGAGTGTCTTACTTGGTGTTTCGATTCTACAGATACTTCTAGGTATAATCAACCGGATTGTACAAGATTTGAGTAGTTTTATACATCATTTAGGTCAAAATCATCGCTTTTTGAAGGTTTAAGGGTCGAAATCGGGTTTTTACAAAATTACCAATTTTGGACCGATAAACAGTTAAATTAAATGCATAAATCAATGATTAGAACCTAGTTGAACTAATGTATGTGATATGCTAAGTTCAAAATGGTTAAAATCTTGGGGTTTTTGTTGAAATATTGGCCGACGGGGATTCAAATCTGTTCTTGCGATTTCTCAAATCTATCATTAGACTCGAGAAGCCCAGGACATTCGAATCTGTCATCAAATTCGAAAAGGAACTTATTCGAATCTGTTACATTCGAATCTGTTACATTCGAATCCGTCTTCTATTTGCACTATTTAATTTAAATTTTATTAAACTTGTAGAAATTTAATTGTGTTGGATTTTGTACTTAAACAAGTTCAAAATAAAGCAGATTTAAATTTAAACAAGTTTATTGATTTTCAATGAATCTAATAATTTGTTTATTGTGCAGAAATGGCTGTACGAGCTTTTGTGCCGAAGCACAATATGGTCCTTCATCCTGACCATCATCTCCCTGAGGCGCAGGGATTCAGACAAATGCTAGATTTTCTAGTAGAATCTAGGATTGGTTTTGCGTTGTCTCATAATGTTCAGCTCATTTTACCTTATATTCGTCAATTTTATGATCATCTGCAGGTAGACTGCTCGGTCACCCCGACAGTGCTACGAACTCGCATAGCTTGACAATCGCTAGTATTTTCGGCAGATATGCTGCGTCAGGTATTGCAGCTGGGTACACAAGAAGAAGAGTCTGGACCAATCGAGTTTCCTCTGAATATTAGGCAAGCGGCCTTTCAGAGAATGGGATATAGTCAAGACGTGACGAAAGTTTCCTATATGAAGAGCGGGTTAATCGGACAATGGAGGTTTTTAGCTCATGTCCTTATGGTATGCTTTGCACCAAAGAAAGCAGGTTTTGACTATATGGTTGCGAAGATTCAGTCTGGGATAGTCGCGATAGTGTATAATCGACCATACAGCTTCTCGGAAATGTTTTTCTCCGAATTTGTTCACCAGATCACCGCTCCAGAAAATCAACAATTCTTGCTGTATCCACGGTTCATCATGATGCTTATAAGGAACTTCTTGCCAAATCTGCCTCCGTCAAATGAGATTCAGAGTGTTGCTATAATGGATAAGAGGATCTTCACTGATTGTTCCTCACACAGAGGAAGATTGGCGGTTCTAGTTGAGCGTCCGTTATTTGGAGCCATCTTGGATAGAAATTTTGTAGCCCCAGATGTTGCCAACTGGGCAGGGGAAGTTGAATTTCCACCAGGACAACCACAGCCACAACCACAACCACAACCACAGCCACCGCTTGCACAAAGGCGTAGACAAAGACCTTCCGCGAGTCAAACTCAGGCGTCTAGGCCTTCTACGAGTCAGCAACCAGATGTTCAGGAAGCCGGGCCATCCAATGTTTAGGAAGCCGGGCCATCCAATGTTCAGGAAGCCGGGCCATCAAATGTTCCGAATGAAGCTGATCAATTATGCCAAATGCTCAATGAAATTTGGGAGGCAAGTCCCCATGCAAATGAAGATGTGGCTGCAGCGTTAGTAGGTGAATTACTTGAGCCACCTGAGGGAGAAGAAGACGTGTTGAGAGATGTAGAAGAATATGAGCCAGAGCAGGCTGATAATGATCTGTCATCATCTGCAACCGACTCAGAGGAAATGGAGGAAATTGAAGCTGAAGCTCCTGAGTCAGAGTCTACTGAACCCCGTGTTCGAATAGAAACTTATGGTTCGAGAGTAGTAGTTATTAATGAAGAGACTTCGAGGAGGCGCGCATCAAGGGAAGCTGAGGAATCAGATTTTGAAGAAGAAGAGATTACTCCTTTAATGACTAGGCAAAGGGCCAAACGTCATCGATTCATGCAAGGGTCATCTTCAGCTCCATCAGATCAACCAGAAGCTCAACAACCTCAAGAACCTCAAACCACCAGTCCATCACCACCACCACCACCTCAAGATGAACCATATATTCCATCACCATTCATCCCTACTCCTATACAGTCCATTCCATCTACCTCGACCGCATACGCTGACAACCAGAGGTTTATGCAGCTCAAAGCTCGCGTTGACTTCCAGCATGTTCAAATCCTAGGCCTAACTAAGGCAATGGGTGAAATTCAGTCGCATAATGCCAATCTTGATAAAGAGAATGCTGAATTGAAGAAGATTGTAGAACAAGTTCAGGAAGAGAACGTAGAGCTGAAGACGTTTGTCTGCGATCAGGCAGCTGAGTTAAGGTCGATGCGCTCCCTAATTGAACAGTTAATGAAAAATTTACAGGCTCAGGGGGAGACATCGTGCCGAGATCAGGAAGTACAGAGGCCGAGAGATGGTGATGATGAGGACAATCAAGGCAATGATCCCAGCCCTAAAAGCCAGAATGAGCCAGTAGATTTTTCTACTGCTCAGACTACTCAATCTCAGGGGGAGCCTAGTCTAGCAGGAGGAGAGGTAGGAGAAGCAAGCTCATCTAAGCCGACAGATTTTGAAATCAGTGAGATGATCGATGCTCTTATGGATCTTGATGATGATCCGATGGATTTCGGTTATGATTATGAAGACGAAGAGCTGGAAGAAGGTGAGATTGTGCCAGAAGAAATAGTTGACTGGCAACCAGATGACGAAGTATGTGCTGATGAGGATGATGAAGCTGATGAAATCGTCGTACAGCAGAATCCTATCACGGATACATACATGATAGATGGGAATAATATTGTCAACGTAGATGTTGTGAATGTTGCGTTAAACGTTGAGCCATTAGTAGAGGAACCAGCCAGAGAGCTAACAAATGAAGAGAAAAGAAAGCTATGGTTCAGAGCTGAAGAGAAGGAGTTAGAGCTTAAGAAGACAATGAGAGTGCCAGGGACTGGAAAGTTGTCTGCACGCATATTAAGCTGGTTCTTTGATCGAGAACTGCAGCTATTCATAATTAAGAGGAAAGACGGGCTCCAATATCTCAGGCGAACTTTAAAAGCTTTCAATTCACTGCCAAAGATCGAAATCACAGCGTTAGCATGGAAAGATCTGATTAACATTGGAAATGATCCCTACGCAGACGTGATTGCAAGAATCATTAGAAAAGAGGGTAGATCAAGGAAGTTTGAGCGACTGAATCCAAGGGTTGGAAGAAGAGTAGAAGATCCTTCACGCATTGATCCTCTAACTGGACGACCTTGGATGAGGATCCACTACAAACTAGCAACATGTCTTAGGAAGGTGCCTCTCAAGCCTATGCCACAGAATGTATTGAAGAATCTGCATTGGTGGTATGCTGACACTGAGACTGGAGAAGCGGTCATGGAAGACTTTGAAGAAAATGTTATTCTTAGAGTTTACGATCCTCTTCACCTGGTAAACCTCTCTAAAGATGATCTTCATATTTTGCATGCCTGTAAGATTTCTAGTGATGCACATATGGATAGTGAAGCTAGGAAATATGAAAATGTAGTAAAAGTATGTGTTGAACAAGGCTTGTATGCTGGTAGTAGTTTGAATCAATAAATAAACATGAGTTCTTAATCAAATGTGTGAATTGTTAGAAGCTATCGTCAAGGGGGAGTCTGTTGGTACGCCCTGTGTGACGATAGCAGTCTAAGTGATCCTACATTGTGATCTTAGCAAGTGTTTGTTATATATGTTTATATTTGGTTGATATTTATTAGTGTTTGTATGTTTGAACTTGATGTAACGTATTACAAGAAGTTCAAACATAAAGTACAAAGATAAAATCAATTATAAGGTAATAACTTAAGTTTCAACACTTGGGTGTTTAAGTGAATTAGTTAGATTCGAATTATATAAGGCTTGGCATTCGAATCTGTGATAGATTCGAATGTAGCCCTAGATTCGAATGAGAGCAGATTCGAGAGTGTCATTGTGGACAAACTCGAATGGGCCTTGGGCCAGATTCGAGTTTGGCCCATAACAGACTCGAATCAGGCTCTATAATTAGGGATAGACTCGAGATATTATCAGACTTTTTGTAGAATTCGTCAGGGATTAAGCATTAAGCGATCTCGAGTTTATCATCAGCTTTAGTGCAGTTTTGGAGAGAATCAGTTTGTAGGATCGTTCGTGTGTCGTTCGTTCAGCTTCTGATAGTCTCCGTGTTTCGTGTGTGAGTTGTTACCGTCTACCCGTTAACGAGGATCCGCACTCGTTGACGGTTCCGCGTCTAGATAGATCTGTGTTAGGAAGACCTTACACAAACCATGATGGGCATGATGATGATTATGTTGATACACCCTGTGTGAATAAATGTACAGACTTAATTACAACTACATGTCCTGAACCAATCAATGCTGATTTTCCTGGATCCTCTGCTGATATGTTCAACAGTGGTCAGTCATGTTCAACAAGTGAACTGGCTCAAGACAACAGTGTGTCTGAAAATCTTGAGAGCTGTTCAACAGGACCTGCTGAAGATGCTAACAACTCAGGAGAATCCTCATTGAAGAATGCTCCTAAATGGATCAGATGTCACCCCAATGATCAAATAATTGGTGACATCAACAAAGGGGTACAAACGAGATGGGTTAGCTTAGGGAACTTTTGTAGGTTCTCTACTCTTGTGTCTCTCATGGAGACAAAGAAAGTGGATGAAGCACTTAAAGATGCCAATTGGATCACTGTCATGCAAGAAGAACTCAATCAGTTTGAGAGAAACAAGGTATGGAAGCTGGTCCCTGCTCCTAAAGGTAAAACTATAATTGGCACCAAATGGGTTTACAGGAACAAGATGGATGAGCAAGGTCATGTCATTAGAAATAAGGCAAGACTTGTTGCTCAGGGCTATAGACAGGAGGAAGGCATTGACTACGATGAAACATTTGCTCCTGTGGCCAGGCTAGAGGCAATTCGTTTGTTTCTAGCCTACGCTGCTCATAAGAGCATGAAGGTATTTCAAATGGATGTGAAGAGTGCATTTTTAAATGAAAAGTTGCAAGAGGAAGTTTATGTCAAGCAGCCTCCAGGTTTTGAAAATGAACATCATCCAGGTTTTGTCTATAAGTTGGACAAAGCTAACTATGGTCTAAAACAAGCCCCTAGAGCCTTGTATGACACACTTACTGATTTCCTTATGAGCAATGGGTATTCCAGAGGTAAAGTGGATACCACACTGTTCATAAAGAAAGTGAAGTCTGATATTATGCTTGTTCAGATCTATGTGGATGACATAATATTTGGTTCTACTAATGAATAATTATGCAAGAATTTTTCATTACTCATGAAATCCAAGTATGAAATGAGTATGATGGGAGAACTTACTTTCTTTTTAGGATTACAGGTTAAACAAACCTGAACTGGAATTCTTATAAATCAAAGAAAGTATACTTTAGATCTATTGAAAAAGTTTAAATTTGATCAAAGTTCTCCTATTAAAACCCCAATGGCAACCAATATAAAATTGGATGCAGATGCCAGTGGCAAAGCTGTTTCAGTAACAGCTTACAGAGGCATGATTGGGAGCTTGCTGTACTTAACTGCTAGTAAACCTAATATTATGTTTGCTACCTATTTATGTGCTAGGTTCCAAGCTGATCCAAAGGAATCACATCTAGCTACTGTGAAAAGAATCTTCAGATACCTTAAGGGTACACCAGGTTTGGGTCTTTGGTAACCCAAAGACTCAAGCCTTGAACTAACAGGTTATTCAGATTTTGATTTTGCATGTTGCAGGCTAGACAGGAAAAGCACAACAGGTGGATGTCAACTCCTTGGTGGTAAGTTGATAAGTTGGTGTAGCAAGAAGCAGAACTCAGTTTCTACTTCTACTGTTGAAGCTGAGTACATTGCTGCTGGAAGCTGCTGTGGGCAGATTCTGTGGATGCAGCATCAGCTTGAAGACTATGGACTTGTACTTAGGAAAACTCCTATTCTGTGTGACAATACAAGCGCCATAGCTATTTCCAATAATCCAGTGTTTCACTCCAGAACAAAGCATATCGAAGTCAGACATCACTTTATCAGAGATCACATTCAGAAAGGTAATGTGGAGGTAAGTTTTATTTCCACTGATGAACAGCTTGCAGATATTTTCACCAAACCTCTTGATGAAAACAGGTTTAATTACCTTGTCAGCAAGCTGGGCATGTTAACAAAAGTGACTAAGTGTCCTTAATGTCTAAGACTTTATATGTCTCACACTGCTCGAGTTCTTTCAGAACAGCTTAGACAGAACAGGCTATGCATGTTCTATACTTAGCTGTTTTCTTCAAAACTTGAAAAGCTTGAGCATATAACAGGTTTGACAAATAACAGCTTATCTGTCAAGCCTGATCTGATGATCAAACCTCCACCCTGCTCACTCTCTCAATCTATCATACAAGGCATTGTCTTGTAACCTGATCAGCTATTGAACACAACCTGCTCTTACATAGCTGAACAGGTTGAAGGAGCAGCTTGAAGAGTGAACAGCTTGTGATGACCCTGCTCATCACAGGTTTGACCATCAGCTTGGACTATCAGTTTAACTACCTTTCTTCACAATTAAGTTACTTAAATCAGTTTAACTACCTTTCTCAACAGTTCCAATAATTCTCTTAGATGATTCGCGTGCTCGACCTCAGACTTGGAATACACCAAGATATCGTCAATAAATATTATTACCGATTTATCTAACATCGGTATACATACTCTGTTCATCAGATCCATGAATTCAGCCAGGGCATTAGTTAACCCGAATGGCATAACCAAGAACTCGTAATGCCCATAACGTGTCCTGAAAGCTGTCTTTGGCACATCTTCCTCTCGTACCTTCAACTGATGGTTTCCCGATCGTAAGTCGATTTTAGAGAACACACTAGCCCCATGTAGTTGATCAAACAAATCATCTATCCTCGGCAGCGGATACTTGTTTTAAATAGTCAGCTTATTCAGCTCCATGTAATCAATGCACATTCGCATCGTGCCATCTTTCTTTTTCACAAACAAAACAGGGGCTCCCCACGGCGATGAACTCGGTTGAATGAAGCCCTTATCCAACAACTCCTGGAGTTGTTTCATCATCTCTTGCATCTCGGTAGGAGCAAGACGATATGGAGAACGAGCTACCGGTGCAGCTCCAGGGATCAGATCAATACGAACTTCTACTTGTCTCTCAGGCGGCACGCCAAACAAGTCTTCCAGAAACACGTCCGGGAATTGTGATACAACAGGCACATCGGCCACGGTCTTTTTCTCAGCTTTGGCATCAATAGCATATGCCAAATAGGACTCACAACCCCTTGCAACAAGCTTTTGGGCTTATGCAATGGTCAACAAGCAAAGATCCCCACTTCTCCTATCCCCATATATGCAGATCTCACGCCCCTTCGGTGTGGTTATCTTGATCATACGCTTCTTACAGACTATATGGGCTTTATTTTCGATCAACCAGTCCATTCCGACTATCACATCAAACTCACTGAATTCTATCGGGATCAAATCAAGATTGATGACTACATCTTTAATCACTAACGTACAGTTCTGATATACACGATCTACTTTGACTAGAGTGTTACTAGCAGTTTCTATGTCAAGTATAGCAGACAACTTAGACAGAGGCATTGATGGTTGTTGTGCAAAAACATTAGATACAAAAGAACGGTTGGCACCCGAATCAAAAAGAACTCGTGCAGGCATGGAATTTACAATAAACATACCCGTAACCACTTCTGGGTTTTCCTTGGCCTCCTCTGCTGTTATCTGAAAAGCACGAGATGGTGCCCTTTGTGGCTGGCTCCGGCGGTTGACTGAACAACCACTTGATCCTCCAGACGATCGTGTTGTAGTTGGAGCAGCAGCAGCTGGATCATTCTTTCTGCAATTCCTACTATAATACCCCCATACACCACACTTATGGCAGGCATCAGCTTTCCTTGGGCACTCATTCTGAAAATGACCCAACTCCCCACAGCAAAAACAGGCGCGCCCATTAGTGCACTTGCCGAAATGTTCCAGGTAGCACTTATTACAATATCTTGGTTCTGTGTTGATGGAGTACGCACGGGCACGACCAGAAGACCCAGATGATCGATGATAAGATTGTTGTGGCGAATACTATGAAGAACAGGAAGAACCTATTAATATCCCCCTTCACATTGGCGCTTCGGCGGTGACGGATGTGTTGGGTTAGTAGCAGCAGCGGCAGACCCATATGGATATCCTGACATGATCAGAATTTCTTCTACATTTCTGGCAGCCTCTAGTAAGCCAGCAAACGTAGGGTATCGTACGTTACTCATAACTCTCCTAATCTCCATGTCCAAACCATCCTCGAACCTGGTTACTTTCCTTTCCTCTGTATCAACCTGATGAGGCGCAAACAAACTCAACCTCGTGAATTCAATAGCATACTGGGACACAGTCTTAGTCCCCTGCATGAGCGTCATAAACTTTGCTTCCAGTCTTCGGTGTTCATCAGCCGGGCAATATTGCTGAGTAAAGACTTCAGTGAACTCAGCCCATGTCATCACAGAAACTTTGTCCAAGGTTAAGGCGTTAACCATGGAATTCCACCACATGACTGCATCTTTGGTGAACATTGCAGTAGCGAACTGAACCATATCCTTCTCAGCACAATCGCTGTTACGGAATGTCCGCTCAGTTGCTGTTATCCATTCAAGTGCAGCAACAGCATCTCCTAATCCATTGAACTCTACAGCACCATTTCCCTTAAAGTCCTTGAATCGACAACTTTGGGCTTGTTAGATGACCCAGTGTTGTCATCTTGTTCATTATTGTTGCCCTCTTTTTCCTTATTCTTTCTGTTTTCTTCCCTTCTTTTGGCTTCGGCCTCATCCCGAGCCAGAAACTGATCTTGAATCATCTTATTTTGCTCAGCCATCATGGCTAGCATCATTTAGTCTTGTTTCTTCGGGTGTCATTCCTCCTCCAGACATGTTCTGAAATATAAAACATATAACTTGTTTAGTAACATGTCATTTATTTAAAGACACCACCCATTGTCCCGTATGAAAATCAACTTCTTATGATTACTGGATCATAACCTATCTTAGTTCAGATCATTACTTAAACCACTACATATCATCACTTAATGTTTGAGACCAAGATCTCATCGATACTTGAATCTCAAACTACTGCTCTGATACCATTCGCTGTGACACCCTTGCCACAATAACCACCATTACAATACCCCCAGGATTAATCACCAAACACATGATTACATAATGATCTGAAAGCTTAATATAATTGCGGAAGCATTAAAGTACACAATAAAAATAATACAACTGTTTTAAACACCCTACGGTGCTATAAGGTTTCAAGTCTAAGTCTACATACTCAAAATTTATTACATCATCTCAAATGTGTTACAATAATAATCCCACAATTCGGTTACCAAGATGAGTAGTAGATCTCTTCAAGTCTTCAATTAATGACCTACCTAGAAGGTCCCGCAGCGGATTTACCTTTTCCTGTAAAAATGTAAACAACTGAGGGGTAAGCAAAACTTAGTGAATACACAGATTTACGCATTCTAAAAATCTTTATGAAGCCCCCAAGGGTAACACTGACGACGAACGTCGTATACTCTCTACGTACACAAAGTACGGCACAAGAGTTGCAGCTCCTACGAGCCCAAAGCTCGGCATTTAAACGAACCATCTGAGACAGACATAATATCGGGGATGACTTATTGCCTACCAGAACCTCAGAGGGATCAGATCCGGGTCATATAGCGCAGTAACATCGGAATAACAAATGCGACCCGCCGGTCCATCGATAGATGCACAACAAAAGAACGGACATGCAACAAGATCAATGTGCATCTAAGTCTACGCAAGTTAGTAGAATTCCAAATGAATGTGAAATAATGTGTCACAGCAGGCAATAGCTAACATAAAACAGATATAGACATGCGAAATCGTATGTACTCACAGTGGGTGCGTTAATTAACTTCAATTAATTTTATTTCTCCTTGGGATTTCAGCCGGATCACAAAGTACCCCACTGTGGGTTAAACAACACCACAAGGGACCTGTTACATTTCAATAAGTAAAACATATCATACATATGTTCATTATCAAATGAGAATCGAGTTTGTACAATTAAAGTGTCAAAACATTCGTAACCGTCATCCGAAACTCATGTTTAAAACCATCATTTAGTGTGCTATTATTCTCAAATAACTCTTCATTATATGCCTTAATATAATACCGAAAATATCCCAAAAGTGTGATTAATTAACCATAAATTCAGGTTCCTTAAAACTCATCCAAAATTTGCATAATCTGTCGGCGACTCGTTGAGCCAGTCCAGGCGACTCGCTGAGTCGAGGAGACTCGTCGAGTCGGCCCAGGCGACTCACCAAGTCGAGGTCTGAATTTAGGATCCTCGGCCGGATTTCGGATCCATCTGAATTACTTTTGACCCATCCGAGTTCGGATCCATATGGGTTCGGGTCTCATCCGAATTCGGGTTCCACGGAACTCGGATCCAACACTTATGAATTTTTTAAGATTTATTCAAATGTTCTTGGCGACTCGCCGAGTCGACATCAGGTGTGCCTTCGAAACTTACGGATTTTCACTAAAAATTTCTAAAATCAATTTCTAGTAACATGCAATTAATTCCAATGTTTGTATAAACACTATAGGGGTGTTTCTACATCATTTTCCCCATCTAAAACATTCTAATAAGTTCAGATTCATCTAAAATACGGATATTTTCTCAAGAACACAAAACTTCACAAAAACTCAGATTTCTTACCGTTTAGGACGATTCAACGGTTGATTCTTGTTTCTGAGGCTTCAGTGATGTTCAAATAATGATTTCCAACTGATTAAACATACATGCAACAACATTTATTCAGATTAAAAATCCGTATTTTGTATCTTTATTCTTCAAAAATAAAACCTCAAACTTGAAACTAATTTCTTACCTTTTATCCACTTGACTTCAGTTAATATGTAGCTTTAATCCACGAATTTCTTCAGAAATTTTTGATTTTCAGTAGGGACTCCAGAGAATTTGTATGTGTATTTGGAGATGCAAAGGGTGAAAGTGAGTGAAATGAAAGACTAATAGTCTTTTATTCTCATTTTCGGCTTTTGTCACATTTAACCCCTCCTCTTATCTGATTTCATTAAATAAAGATTTCATCTTTATTTTATCATCACTACAACTTAAAATCATCATACTTTCTAATAATAATTCGAAATTCTTAAAATTTCTTAAATCTTAAAATAGCAACCAACTTTTAAATTTCCAAATACATAATCATCTTTCACAATCCAACTAATTATCCTAAATTACAATAATTTAGATCTGAGGATGTTACACCTTCTTTTTCACAAACAATATCGGGCCTCCCCATGGCGATGAACTTGGTCGAATGAAGCCCTTATCCAACAACTCTTGAAGTTGTTTCATCATCTCCTGCATTTCAGTAGGCTGCGCGAGGCGGTAAGGAGAACGAGCTATCGGGACAGCTCCAGGGATCAAATCAATGCGGAATTCCACTTGTCTTTCAGGTGGAACCCCAGAAAAGTCTTCCGGGAACTCAGATACAACAGGCACATCAGCCACAGTTTTCTTCTCGGCCTTGGCATATATAGCATATGCCAAGTAAGCATCACAGCCCTTTGCAACTAACTTTCGGGCTTTAGCAATCGTTAGCAAACACAGATCCCCGCTTCTCCTATCCCCACATATGCAAATCTCCAGCCCCTCAGGAGTAGTTATCTTTATCATTCGCTTCTTACACACTATATGAGCTTCATATTCAATCAACCAGTCCATTCCAACAATTGCATCAAACTCGCAGAATTCTATCGGGATTAAGTCAATATTGAAGACTACATCTTCAATCGCTAACGTACAGTTACGATACACATGATCTACCTTGACTAAAGTTGCTAGTAGTTTCAATGTCAAGTATAGCAAATAACTTAGACAGTGACATGGAAAGTTGTTGTGCAAATATAGTGGACACAAAGGACCGATTGGCACCCGAATCAAATAGAACTCGTGCAGGCATAGAATTAACGATAAACATACCCGTGACATGCACGAGCCGGTGCCCTTTGTGGTTGGTTCCGGCGGTTGACAGAACCACCACTAGATCCTCCCGAACATCGAGTCGAGGATGGAGCAGCAGCTGCTGGAGCTCCCTTTCTACAATTCCGACTATAATGCCCCCATACACCATACTTATGGCAGGCATCCGCTTTTTGTGGGCACTCATTCTGGAAATGACCCAATTCTACCAAGCAAAAACAAGTGTGTCCATTAATGCACTTGTCGAAGTGTTCCAGATGACAATTATCATAATATTGTGGCTCCGTGTTGATGGAATATGCGCGAGCCCGATTTGAGGAATCAGAATGTCGATGATACGATTGCTGAGACGAATGTTGAGATCAACGAGAAGACCCTGAGTAGCCTCCTTCCGTTGGCGCTTCGGCGTTGACGACTGTGTTGGGTTAGCAGATGCAGTAGTTGACCCAATCGTGTATCCACACATAATCAAAAGCTGCTCGACATTCCTGGAAGCTTCCAGTAAGCCAGCGAATGTAGGATAGCGGACATTGCTCATGACTCTTCGAATCTCCAAGTCAAGACCAGCCTTAAACCTGGTCACTTTTCTTTCGTCGTTTTCAAATTGATGAGGCGCAAAGAAACTTAGTCTCATGAACTCTACGGCATATTGGGACATAGACTTAGTCCCCTGCATCAACGTCATGAACTTAGCTTCTAGTCTTCGGCACTCATCAGCCGGGCAATATTGCTGAGTGAATATTTTAGTGAACTCAGCCCAAGTCATAACAGAAACCTTCTCCAGAGTCAGCGCATTCACCATTGAATTCCACCACATGAATGCATCTTTGGTGAACATAGCAGTAGCAAACCTAACCATGTCCTTCTCAGCACAATCGCTGATTTGGAATGTTCGTTCGATTGCTGTTATCCATTCCATAGCGGCAACAGCATCTCCTAATCCATTAAACTCGACGGCTCCATTTCCCTTAAAGTCCTTAAACCGACAACCGTGGGCTTATTAGATGACCCAGTGTTGTCATCTTGATTGTCATTATTACCCTCTTTCTCCTTATTCTTTCTCTTATCTTCCCTTCTTTTGGCTTTGGCCTCATCTCGAGCCCGAAATTGTTCTTGTATCATTTTGTTTTGCTCAGCCATCATGGCTAGCATCATGTCCCATGTTTCTTGCATTGTCATTCCTTCTCCAGACATATTCTGAAATTTAAAACATGTAACTTGTTTTGTGATATGTCATTTATTTAAAGAAACCACTCATTGTCCCGTATGAAAGTCAGGTTCCTATCATTACTAGATCATAACCTATCTTAGTTCAGATCATTACTTAGAATTACTACATGTCATCACCTATGTTTAAGACCAAGACCTCATGGACACTTGAGTCTCAAACTACTGCTCTGGTACCATAGCCTGTGACACCCTTTCCACAATAACCACAATCATTACACCCAGGATTAATCATCACATGTATTACACAATGATCTGAAGTACTTAGTACAATACGGGAAATTAAGAATAAAAAAATAAAATAAAAGTGTCAAACACCCTACGCTGCTACAAGGTTCGAGTCTAAGTCTACATACTCAATACATTTAATACAACATCCCAAATATTACAACATTGGTCCCATATTTGAATTACCGATTGAGTAGTAGATAATCTTCAAAAACCTCCAAAAGTGTGACCTAACTTGAAGGTCCGGCTGGGAATTTCCCTTTTCCTGTAAAAATGTGAGCAACTACGGGGTAAGCAAAGCTTAGTGAGTAAAAAGATAATATATTCTACAAATAGTTATGCAGCACATAAGGGTAACACCGGCAACAAACGTCGTATACCCTCTTCGTACACGAAGTACGGAAACGAGCCGCGGGTCCCTCGTGCCATTGCACGGAACACACATTCAATTGAGGCAGACATTACCATCGGGGATGCTACACCTGCCCATCAGGACCTCGTAGGGATCAGCGTGCATCTAAAAATATGCAAGTCAGTAGATTTCCAAACGAAAATGAAACAACAAGCCTCAATGAACGACAACTAACATAAAATAATTGCAGACGTATATAATCCTAAGTACTCACAGTGGGTGCGTTGGGAACTTTCAATATATATTATTTCTCCTCGGGCTTTCAACCGGATTCACAAAGTACCCCACTATGGGTTAAACAACACCACAAGGTACATGTTAAGTCAGTGCAGTAGAACATCAATGTCAATGACTGTTTAATTCTCTAAACCTTAATTTCTATAAGTTTTAGGAGTTTGACCTGAAATTCGGATCTCACACGAATTTCGGATGGACCCGAAGTTCGTATGATTAGAAGTTCCACACTTAGAATTTATCTTGTACCATCCATCCGAAATTTGGATGGTACTATGATCCAAAATTCGGATACCTTGCTCATCCGAAATTCATATTTGACTTGTAACTTTTCAACAAATTCCATCTGAAATCCATTAGATCCGGAACTCGGATGGATCCAGGTTGTGTTCATCAGACCCGAATTTTATACCTAATCATTTTTATTATTTTTCCAGATTTAATTTGATCATTTTTGCACTTTCCAATAACTGAAACTATTAATACCACTTAAAATATACTTATTTTTAACACTTTTAACATCAGTTATAACATATGTTGTACCAAATCAAGCCCCCTTTTTGGCCGTTTTACTCGTCTCGTCGAACACACACACACTAACACATAGTGATTTCTCAAAATCATACTTAAAGCTTGAATTAGAAGCTGAAATTTGATACATAGCATCCCAAACACTCAATATGAACAAATTCACAATTATATATAACATGCATTAACATCTTCAACTGAAATCTATGATTCGGTTCATCATAAAAACCAAATATAAAAATCAGATATCCGTAAATTCAAAGGATTCTTACCTTAGTTTGTTGTTTGTAATGGTTATAGTTTTTTTCTTAACAGCTTTAATCCAACTTTTGAGCCTTTAATTTTAAGATTTTCGTGTTCTTGATCTTATGAAGATGAGAAAACCATTTCTTAGAGAGAGAGAGAGAGAGAGAGAGAGAGAGAGAGAGAGAGAGAGAGAGAGGGTGAGAGTTTTAGAGAGAGAGAGAGATGCCAACAATGAACGACCATCTCCTCTCTCATTTGTTAAATTTTCCTTAAATTACACATTACACCCCTCAACTTATCTGATTTCTTTAAATAAAGATTTTCATCTTTATTTTATCATCACTATCAATTATAACTAGCTGAATACCCGTGCGTTGCTCGGGTGATGTGTGATGTGTGATGAAATTAATATTTATAACGGCAAGTTAATCTACTCCTGTTCCTAAACTACCATTTTGTCTCAAATGGGGACTTCAGAAGTTACTTTCACTGTCTAAATTCCAACTTGTCTCCGACGGGAGTCGAAGCTGTGATCCGACACTTACACGTAACCTCTCATACCAAATGGGCTAAACCCCATTGGTATTAATAATTAATTGATGTCTTGATGACACAACAAAAAATTGTTTTTTTAAGAAAATTGTACATTGTTTGCGAAAAAATGTTACTTATATTAATCATTAATATTAATTATCACACATAATTATATTTGAAGTCTATAAATATCTAGTTTAATACATGTGAGTTGATCAAAAGACTGATTTTAGTTAAAAAAATACATGTATAAGAATGAAGTATATAGAAAAAAAATAATGATTTACAATAAATGAAAACCCATCATTTTTCCATCAACTAGTATAGAAACACATATTTGCAAAGTATTACTTAATTACAATATCGTCTAACATAATTTTATATAACAATTTATTCAAACCAATTAATAAAATGTTATCAAACAAAAGCAGTTATTATAAAAAAATTTAATTTATCTTAATAAAATCAAATTGAACAATTTAAATGGCAAATGACATATCCCATTGTTTTATACTTTTATCTATAAACTAAAATTTTAATCTATATTAATTAATATATATATTTATAGATGAAAAATTTAGAATAATCAACTATTCATATATGTATTATAAAACTATAAAAATAATAATTTTGAATAATTAATGTTTAATTGTAATTTGTATATGTAAATAAATATCTCATTATTTTATGCAAGTTTGTTAGTTTGACAGGATTGTTGATGTTATCCCATTATTTTTTGAATTTTAATAAATTATATTGCGCCAAATCAGCAACCTTAATTTTCTCAATTTTAACCAATCATATTGTGTCAAATCAGCCTTAAAAATAGGAATTTCTACCAATAATATTGTGCCACGTGAGCATTTTTCTCACTGCTTCGTCGGCAATATATATATATAATTAATTTCACTTACTTAATAAACTGAAATTCTAAACTTTCTTAATTTCTTAATAAAGCAACCAACTTTTAATTTCTCAATTACACTTTTAAAATTGTCTATGTCGGTTTCTCATTGTTATGCTTGCTCAAAAAACAACAATGAGGATTTTTCCTCATTTTTATCATTTTTAATATCGATGTGTGATCGATGCATATCCTACTGTTGACAGTTCCATATTGTTGTGCTCGCTCAAAAGACGACAATGATGATTTCTCATCATCATTATCATTTTTTTAAAAATATATATGAAATGAAATTTATCAAACCACAACAATCCATCAAAACACTTTCCGATTCATATTTATCATACATAATTCCAACTTAATTTCATTAAATTCAAGTCTTATACTAATTAATCCTCAATTACAATAATTAAATTTCGAGGATGGTTACATGCTCACGTTCTAACTTTTCAGATTTCTCTTTTGAATCAAGTAACTGAGATGTTAAAGTTGATTCAGAAAGTTTCAAAGATTGCATTTCAGTCTCCATGACATTAATTGTCAATATTAGAGTTGCTTTTTCAGTTATCATGGCCAAAAGTGCATTAAATTTATTTGAGTTACTTTTCTCTGCAGTGTTAAGTTTCACATGCAATTTAGTCAATTCAAGTGAGTGTTTCTCATAAAGAGATTTAACCTTTTGGTTTGCTTGTTTTAATAGACACTTATATGTCTTGACTTTCAAGTTCATGCATTGATATTGTTCTTTAAGAGCTGATAACGAGAAAGTTTCAGTGATTACCTCTAATGCTGCTTCTGAGATATAGGAATGAACATCCTCATCAACCTCCTGTGTCTTTGTCATATAGGCATGAATCAACATCTTCATTTTCTATCACTCTTTCTTTCTTCTCAACCTCCTTTTCAGTACCTCTGCTTCAAAATCCTCTACCATCAAACATAAACTTCCAACATCTTTATCAGTGTCCTCTACCATAAAATCCATTAAACAAATGGATCTGGCATCCGAATCATCATCTTTAGAGCTTGGAACATCAAAAATGCATAAAGATGATGTTTCATCCTTAAGAGCAAAATGGGCTTGACTCTCTTCCTCCTCTTCCTCCTCTTCTGAGCCTGTTAGCACTAGCCAATGATCGTCCTCTGCCAGTAATCCTTTTCATGATTCTTTTTTGCTTGGCCAATAGAATTTTGGTTTTGTAGTACTCCGAAGTCTTAACAAGTTTTCTACAATCTTCGGCGAAATGTCCCGGTTTGCCACATTTGAAGCAAGTTTTTTTTGTCCTCTGTATTCTTCTTTTCCCCTTCCATGTGACTAGATACACCTTTCTCGACTCGTGATGGATCATACTTATCTTTCCTTGATCATGAAGAATATTTGAGTCTATTGTTAGTGGTTGGCTTGTAAAACTTCTTTCGTTGATCATGAGCCTTGGACAGCAGAATCATGCCTTTCTTAAAGTTATCCTCATCCGAGTCAGATCATCACTAGAATCAGAATCTGATTCATTTAACAACTCCAGCCTCTTGTTCAGTTTTATCAGCTTCTTGTTAGCTATAAGAGATAACTGATCCACAGACTTTTCACTTATTTGAGCAAGAGTTAGAACTTGGACTTTGTCTTGTACCACCTTGTGTTGGTACACCCTGTGTGACGATAGCAGTCTAAGTGTTCTAGCATTTTGGTTCAAGTAATATCACAAAGTATTGGTTTTAACAAGTGTTTGATATATATGTTTATATATGTTTGATAGTTATTGATTGTATGTTTGAACTTGATGTAATGTATTACAAGAAGTTCAAACATAAAGATCAAAGATAAATCAAACATAAGTTAAAAACATAAGTTTCAAATATAGGTTTAAACATGTGAAAGTCGAATTTGGAGTAAATTCGAATTCACAAGTGAACCAGATTCGAATCTATAGCAGATTCGAATGTATCCTATAAGGCAGATTCGAGAGTGTCAAGGGGACAAACTCGAATGGGCCTTGGGCCAGATTCGAGTTTGGCCCATGACAAACTCGAATGAGGCTCTATAATTAGGGATAGACTCGAATTATTAAGGGACTTTTTGCAGAATTCGAGAGAGATTAAGCAAAAGGCGATTTCGAGTTTATCAGGGTGTTTAGTCTTATTTAGGAGAGAATCAATTAGTAGGTGCGTCCGTCGTCGTTCGTACAGCTTGTTGATAGTCTCCGTGTTCCGAGTGAGAGTTGTTTCCGTCAACCCGTTAACGAGGATTCTGCACTCGTTGACGGTGTCGCGTCGAGATAGATCCGTAGAGTCAAGACCTTACAAGTGGTATCAGAGCCTACGGGGTGTTCTTAGTATTCTTCGTGTTCATAAAGATACATCCTAGGTTTCTTGACGCTTTTGGATGGTTAATCTCTCCAGTTTTTGTATTTTTCGTGTTGTTCGAGCTTATCAAATTGGGATACAGAAAATACTTTGGTGTTTTTCACGTTTTTTATAGAAATCAGTATTTTTCTTTGTAAACATATTGATTTAATCTGAAAAACGTTAAAAAATCCAAGTATTAGCCGTTTTTCGAGTTTGCGGCGCTCGAATCTGTGAGGAGTGATTAGGGTTTTTCTTAGTCTCGAGTCTAACCAAAATCTGCTCCTTTCGAGTTTGATTAAGAGAGAATTCGAGTTTAATTGATTCGACTTTGCTTCGAGTTTGGACTAGAGTCGAACAGGGATTCGAATTTGCTGGGTATTCGAGTTTGTCTTGACCTTCGAGTTTGGAACCTTTCGAATCTGTCACATATTTCGAATTTAATTGAATTTCAGAACTTAATTCAAATTTAGTCCCAAATAGGTTTAAGCATAATTATATTCGAATTCACCTAAATTTGAAAGAATTAACTTAAATTAATTTCGAATTAAATTTATTAAGTTAAAATTCAATTTATCTTGAAACAATGACAAATTTACAAAGGTTTCTGGAAATGGATCATGAGGTCGGGAAAGCCAATACTCCGCCTAAGCTGATGAAACTTGAAGACTATTATTGGTGGAAAGATCGGTTTGCCGATTTTGTGCGGTTCAACGACATGCGAATGTGGGTATGTATCGACGAAGGATACATTCCACCTATCTCAGAAGTTGAAGGCCGTCAAAGAGTCTTATCATATCAAATGATGAAGGAGGATGATAAGAAACTATATGAAGCCGAGAACAGAGCATTCTCCATTATTCGAATGGCTTTGCCTCAGGATATACTACACACATTCCGCAATCAGAAGACTTCTAAGGAGCTTTGGGAGACGCTGGAAAAGAGGTGTGAGGGTAATCCGAGGGTTCGGAGAAAGCGGATGGAATTGTTGAAACAGCAGTTTGCGATTTTCAAGGCTTTGAAGGATGAAAAGCTGGACGACATTATCACCCGCTTTTATCATCTACTGACAGAGCTTGAGAGTCATGGCATTGAGTATAACGATACCGAAAAGAATAATAAGCTTCTTGATGACCTACCAGCCAAATGGGCGATGTACGTGGCTATGATCAAGCTTGATGAAGATAAGTATTATACTCAATCGTTGAGGATGTAGTGGGAACGCTGCGGGCTTATCATTTTGAGCTACTGAAGGCCGAAACCGATTATGAACAAGTCCAAAATCCAGCCATGTATTTTGGAAAATCTACAAAACCTTCAGCGGCACCTGATATGAAGACTGCTACAGCGTTTTTCACCGGAGAAACGTCGTCACCAGCAGAGACTGATGACACACTGAATAGAGTGTTCTTAGGGTTGGGAAGATCGGAAGAACAACAACCTCAGGCAACACCTGCATCAACATCTCAGGGATACTCTAAGATGCCCATGAGCGCTAAGTCGGCCGAAGATCATTTGAATCTATTGGCATCATTTGTTGCCGCTTATGGAAACTGCGTTCAAGGGAAAATAAACGATCCTACACTCTGGGATGAAGATTATGATCAGGTAGACCCTGACGACCTTGAGGAGATGGATCTCAAATGGCAACTGGCCATGGTAACCCCACGGGTTAAACGATTCATCAAACGGACTGGGAGGAATCTGAATATAAATAATAAGGGGATTGGCTTCGATAAGTTAAAGGTTAAATGCTACAACTGTCAAGGTTTGGGTCACTTCGCAAGAGAGTGTCAGCGACCAAAGGTAGATCATTACCAAGGGCAGAATCAGCATCAAGGGCAGTTTCAGAACCAATCTCAACAGAGATACCTTCCGAGTTCTTCATCCAGTCAAGCCAACATAGCTGGTCTGTTATCAAACGTAACATCAGATAGACAGCTGGATGGTACTTACGACTGGAGCTCACATCCAGAATCTAACGCTAGAGCCTTCATGGCTGAGGTCACTGAGAGTGGATGAGAAGGGGAAGAGCAGAACACAAGGGACAGCAGTCCAATGTGGGTGGAGAAGACGAATGATCAGACGCTTCTGGAGTTTGCCGCTCAAATGGCCAACGTGGAATCCGATCACACAAAGGTTAGTCTGAATTACTCTCTTTTCTATGAATTATGTATGTTATGTGTTACTTCTAACGACAGGTTGAATCTAGTATTAGAATCACATAAAAACATATCTGCTCAAAATGAGTCTCTAAAAACTGATAATGCTAGCCTGAATGACATTAAGCAAGATCTTAAGGACAAGCTTAAAGCTGATGCTCAAGATGTAATAGTTCTGAAAGACAAGCTGAGTGAGCAGTGTGTTAGATTAGAACTGATGTATGAGCATGTAGAGGCATTAACCAAAGATCTTAAGACCAAAGAAGTAGAGCTAGCTGAAACTAAGGTGAAGGTAGCTGAGGCTAATAGTAAGCTAGAAAAGTTTAGGAACTCAAGTCTGAACGTAGGGAAAGTTTTGGATGCTCAACGCCAATCTAAAAAGCCTGTAGGTCTAGGATTTCATGAGATTCCTCCTCCTTTTAATGCAAACTACGTGCCTCAACCTCATGAGAAAACTGAGACATCAGTAGACTTAGAGGACATACCTGCACCTGTGTCTGAACCAGTAAAAGAAAATACACCTAAGGTGACTGATTCAAACGTCAAGATTAAGAAAGTCAAATTTGTGTCTTCCTCTAGTGAAACACCTGCAGGAAAACAAAAAATTGATTTTAATGATCAGGATGATGAACCAGTCACAATAGATGTTCAAAAAGAACCAGACACTAGTGACACTCTTAAGTCAAAGGGCTCACACAAGAAGCCGATTGACAAGATGTCATGCTTTAGATGTCACGAGAGGGGACATGTGTCTTCTAACTGTCCGCATAGGAAAGTTGACGCTACACCTAAGACAGGGAAGCCAGAACAAGCTAAACCTTCAACAAGTGTGGCGAGCACTAGTAATTCTCAGAGTACCGAGAAAATTGTGCAGGCTACACCAAAACAGGTTTTGAAACAAATACCGGTCAAAGGTAGACCAAATGAAGTGGTTAGGACTAATTCACCGAATAGAGTCCCTAATCAATCTAGGTCAGGTCCTCAACAAGTCTATAGGAGCACAACACCTAGCAGGGCATACACTCCAGTTAGACATTACACACCGGTTAGAGCTCAGGGATCTCAATCTGAAATGCAATATAATCAGAATTATTCAAGAGCTCCACAACAAATGCCTACTCAAAGGCAAAGAGTGAATTTACATCACTCGGCACCACAACAAACTCCTGTTCAACGACCCAAGTCACCTGAAAGGCGAGATGGGTATTTGAAAGAGTTTAAATATGTGGACGAGAATGGTATAACCAAGTCAGTTATGGCTTGGGTTCCCCGTGATAACTAACCTATTTTCTTTCATGTGCAGGAGATTACCACAGGTCCAAACAACAAATGGTTCGTCGACAGTGGATGCTCCAGGCACATGACAGGGGAAAGAAGTCTACTTCCAGACTTCAAGGGAGGGAATCGGGGATTTGTATCATTCGCGGGAAACAAGGGTGGAACCATCACTGGTACTGGGGAAGTCACTAATGGGACGATTACATTGGATCAAGTTTATCACGTTGATAAACTGGTTCATAATCTCATTAGTGTATCTCAAATCTGTGATAGAAAGAATTCAGTGTTGTTTACTGACACTGAAGCGTTAGTGCTAAAACCGGGATTCAAGATTCCTGAAGAGTGGATATTGATGAGGGCACCAAGGAAGAATGACTTGTATATGCTCGACATGAACAAGCCTGAATCTTCGATGGGTCTAATCTGTTTATTATCTAAAGCTTCGGAGACTGAATCAGTTTTGTGGCACAGACGCATGGCACACTTGCACCTAAGAAAAATGAACTATATAATGAAAAATGGGTTGGTGCAGGGTGTGCCTATGAAGAGTTTTCAGTTCGAAGACAAGTGTCTACCATGTAAGAAGGGCAAACAACATAAGAAGGCACACAAGTCCAAGACTCAGAATTCCATAACCTCTACATTCGATTTGTTGCATATGGATCTTTTCGGGCCAATCAACAAAAGGAGTATAGGAGGTAGTTGTTTTGTTTAGTTATCACTGACGATTACTCACGATTTTCTTGGGTTTTCTTTCTAGGTACAAAGGACGAGACGGCATCCAAGCTATCGGGTTCTTAGACCAAGTGGAGAATTCCTACGGAACACGGGTTAAAAGGCTTCGTAGTGATAATGGAACTGAGTTTAAAAACACTGTAATTGGTGTATATTGCCTCTCAAAGGGCATAGTGCATCAATTTAGTGCACCGTATGAGCCTCAACAAAATGGGGTGGCCGAAGGAAAGAACAGGACATTGATTGAGGCAGCTAGGACTATGCTTTCGGATTCAAAGCTTCCTACCATGTTTTGGGGGGAGGCAGTGAATACCGCATGTCTTGTTTTAAACCGGGTCCTAACTGTCAAATCTCTGAACAAAACCTGTTATGAAATTTTGAATAAACGGCCACCTAATTTAACTGGCTTCGAACCGTTTGGGGTACCATGTACTTTATTGCGAACAAAACATCAACCTAAGTTTGGTGAAAAGGCTGACGAAGGATACTTCCTAGGTTATGTGCCGAACTCACCAAACAAACGGGTTTTTAACAAAACAAATGGTACAGTGGAGATTGTGTATAACATTGAAGTCACAAGTTATACACATGAACCCCAAACAGGTCCGGAATGGATGTTTGACTATGATAAATTGTTTGAGTCATTTAACATTCCTTTGGATGAAAATGCAGGTACGATCGAAGAGGATATGGCGACGTTGAATCTGAATGACGAAGGTCATACCTTTCCGAGGACTACATTTCAATCCACATCCGAGCCTACTTTGACTGAAGATAGATCTCCAGAAGTCACTGATCCAGAAGCACCTTCAACTGAGAATCAGACTCAGACAACAAATTCCAACTCTGAGGAAAATGTCCACGAGGAGGAAAATGTGGAATCTGAGGATATTCCCCCATTAGGTGAAATAGGATCTAACTTAGGAGATAATCTGAGAGTTGACGAGATAGAGACATCTAGGATCAACAAGAACCATCCTATAGAAAGCATCATAGGAAATCCTAATGAGGGTGTGAGGACTAGTAGTAGTTTAAATAACAACACTGTGTTGTTGTCGATGATAAATGACTCCGAGGCCTTTCATACCTGCCTCTATTCTTGTTTCATCTCGCAAGTAGAGTCGAAGAATGTGCAAATGGCACTAAAGGATAACTCCTTGGTTGAAGCGATGCAGGAAGAACTCTCTCAGTTTAGGAAACTAGAAGTGCGGGAGTTAGTTCCATTACCTCGAGGGGAAATTGCCATAGGAACCAAATGGGTTTTTAAGTGCAAAAGAGACGATCGGGGTATAGTCACTCGCAACAAGGCTAGGTTAGTTGTAAAGGGTTTCAACCAAGAGGAGGGAATCGATTACAATGAGGTGTTTGCACCAGTAGCAAGGCTGGAAGCCATTAGGTTGTTTCTGGCTTTTACTTCCTTCAAGGGCTTTAAGGTATATCAACTAGATGTTAATAGTGCTTTCCTCTATGGGAAAGTGAAGGAGCTGGTGTATGTAGAACAGCCGCCCGGATTTACAGATCCAAAATATCCAGACAGAGTATATCGATTAGATAAGGCTCTGTATGGATTGCATCAAGCACCTAGGGCGTGGTACGAGACTTTATCCAACCATCTGTTAGAGAACGGGTTTGAAAGGGGTAGGATAGATAGTACGCTGTTCGTTAAGAGAAAGGGAGAACACTTCATCTTGGTACAAGTGTACGTCGATGATATAATCTTTGGATCATCAGACGAGCAAATGTGCAAAGATTTTGAGAAGGTGATGAAGTCGAAATTCGAGATGAGTGCAATGGGTGAATTAAATTTCTTTTTGGGGTTGCAAGTTGACCAGAAGAAGGAAGGAATGTTTATCCATCAGACGAAGTATGTCTATGACATATTAGAGCGCTTCGGGATGAAAGGGACGAAACTGACAGCCCATTTCAGCACGCCGATTCAAGTGAATCACAATCTCGGACCGGGTACTGAAAGTGATACCGATGTGGATCCGACTTTATATCGAGCCATGATTGGATCACTTATGTATTTAACTGCTTCAAGACCTGACATCATGTTTGATGTGTGTAATTGTGCTAGGTTTCAAGCTAATCCGAAGGAGATGCATATGAAAGCTGTGAAGCGAATTCTACGATACCTCAAGTCGAAACCGAAGCTGGGACTTTGGTATCACGCGGAGGGAGATCTAGAGTTGGAGGCGTTCACGGGTTCTGACTACGGAGGATGCAGCTTGACGCGCAAATCAACAACTGGAGGTTGTCAATTCCTAGGAGGAAGACTGGTTTCCTGGCAATGCAAGAAATAGACGTCGGTAGTCGTGTCGACGTGCGAGGCCGAGTATGTTGCTGCTGGTAGTTGCTGCTCACAGGTTCTGTGGATACAACAACAATTGCGGGATTACGGTTTGGCTTACACTCAAACTCCTATTAGGATAGATAACCAATCTACAATTGCTATAACAAATAATCCAGTTAAACACAACAAAACAAAGCACATAGACATTAGGCATCATTTTATTTGTGATTGTGCTGAAAAGAACTTAATCAAATTGGTAAAAGTGGCAACGGACGATAATAATGCTGATTTATTTACCAAAGCCTTTGATAAGTCACAGTTTGAATATTTGATTCAACTAAATGGAATGCGCAACCCAGAGTAAACTGACCTTTGTAGAAGTTTTATTGCCTTTTATAGTTGTAGTCTTTCTCTCTTTTTATAGTAAGTGTGCTAAATTAGGATGGTTTCTATTTTTAGTAAGTTAGTAGATTCTATTATTTTCTTGCTATTTATTATGAAAAACAAAAGAAAAAAAAGAGAGAAAACCATAGAAAATTAAAAAAAAAAAAAAAAAAAAAGAGAATATCATAAAAGGAGTTAAGTCTTAGATACATAGGTTCAAAGTGACGAAAATTAGCACAGTTGTTACAAACTCTAAGTGTTTAGGCTTTCACACATAATGCACCTAAAATTCTAAGTGTTATACTTTGTTTTAGTTTGATGTGTTGGTAGGCATAATACATATAGGGAGTCCCAAGGCTAATAAAATATTCAAGAGAAAGTCAAACATGTCACTAACTTAGATGTATGACCACTCGGTCTTAATTTTTATGTACGAGACATACAAACTTTGAGTCTAAACGAGGTATGCAAACTTTCTGGGGATGAATAGCAACATCAAATACATCTTAAAATGGAAAGCATAGAAAAATCATAAGGAATTGAGAGTCAAAAACATGTAACTCTGTTGTACGTAAGTACAGACCTGTTGCCTTTGTTTTGATTCGGGTTAGCAAGATAAGTCGCTTTGTTGTACGTCGGTACAGACCTGTCACCGCTGTCTTGCTAGCTTTAAGAAAATAAACCTTAAGTCAATCTAAGACACTTTGTTGTATGTAAATACAGACATGTGTCCGATGTTTGTCTTTTAAAGAAAGTTTGCAAATACCAAAAAGTTAGAATCATTGTCTGTATGCCTTGATCATAAAAGTATGTCTATGTCTGAGTCACGTAAGATAATTTCATGATAAATAAAAATGCCAATGGATATTCCAAAGTGTAGCATGTCTAAAGGGGTAAATACCAACAATCGGCTAAACGGGTATATCACGCCAAACAATCAAAGGAATCAAAAATTCCTAAGTGTGAAAGCTTAAGTACTGAAACTGAGTATCTGACATCGCTATCTGATTGAACCTTTCTTGGACTATGCTCATCAAAAATATTTAGTTAAGTGTTTAGCATAGGTTGTAAATTTTAATAATTTTAATTAGTGTAGTTTAAGTCTAAGTTAAATTTTTTGTTCAAAATTTTAAAATTTTATTTTTACTTTATTTTATTTTATTTTATTTTATTTTATTTTATTTTTCATTTACTTAGGAAAAAGGTCAAAAATTACTGAGGGTGCATTCATAGTTGATTAAAATAAACATTGCGTGAAAATCTTGTGCTTAGGGTAAAAGATTTGGCATAGTTTATTCCGTTAAACAATAAGGTTTAAAAAGTTGAAAAAGTTGATTTTATTTCAAAATTTTCAAAATTCTCAAAGTCTCAGGGGTAATTCGAGTTTAGGTTAAACTCGAATTTGGATGGCCTCGAATCTGTCAGTAGATTCGAAAGTGGCATTACACTCGAAGGTAGGTGGTATAAATAGGTTAACAGTAATGGTCATTAAACCATCTGTTTTCGAATTTGTTCCCTCAAGTTTGTCTGGAGATTTCGAATCTATTCTCTCGAGTTTGCCGATTTCACAAAATCAACTATTTGTCGAGTTTCTTTCTGTGTGGGTTCGATACTACTCATAGATCTAGGTATAACCAAGTTGATTGTACAAGATTTAGGTCGTATTATACTCCATTTAAGCCAAAATCATTGAATTTTTTAAGGTTTATTGGTAGAAAACTTGTTTTTCAAAATTACAAAGTTTGGACCGGTAAAAAGTCAAATTAAATGAAAATATCTTTGATTAGAACCGAGTAGGACTAATGGATGTGATTTTCTGAGTCCAAAATGGTTAAAATCATGGATTTTTGTGATGTTGTTGGCCGACAAATTCGAATCTGTTCATGACCACTCTCGAGTTTGTCATTAAACTTGAGAAGGTCATCAAACTCGAATGTTTCATCAAACTCGAATATTTGGTCATTCGAATCTGATTTTCGAGTTTGTCATTTTATTTGAATTATTTAATTTATATGTTAAAATAATCTTGTAGAAATTCATAAGTGTTGGATTTTGTCCTTATACAAGTTCAAAATAAAACAAATATGAGTTTAAACAAGTTTATTTATCTTTAATAATTCTAATATTTTCTTTATTATGCAGACATGGCGGATAGAGTATTTGTCCCAAAGCATAATATGGTCATTCCCCCTGACCATAATATCCCTGAAGCGCAGGGTTTTCGCCAGATGGTGGATTTCCTAGTAGAATCCAGGATCTCGTTCGCACTATCGCACAATATTCAAATCATTATTCCGTATGTGCGCCAATTTTATGAACATTTGCAGGTTGATTGTACTGTCACCCCAACAGTACTAAGGACAAGGATAGCTGGACAGCTGTTGGTATTTTCTGCTGATATTCTACGCCAAGTTCTGCAGTTGGGAACTCAGGAGCAAGAGAATGGGCCTATAGATTTCCCATTGAGTATTAGGCAGGCTGCCTTTGTAAGGATGGGATATAGTTTAGATGTTACTAAGACATCTTATATGAAGAGTGGCCTCATTGGGCAATGGCGATATCTGGCCCACGTGTTCATGGTATGCTTTGCGGCGAAGAAAGCGGGATTTGATTATATCGTATCGAAGATCCAATCAGGGATATCGCATTGGTTTATAATCAGAAATTTAGCTTTTCAGAGATGTTCTTCTCGGAGTTCGTTCATCAAATAACGGCTCCGGAGTAGCAAAGATTTCTGCTTTATCCTCGTTTTGTAATGATGCTCATCCGGCACTTTTTGCCCAATCTGCCGCAGCTGAACGAGATTCAGAGCGTTGCAGTCATAGATAAGAGAATATTTGCTGATTGTTCAGCTCACCGAGGAAGGTTGGCTGTCCCTATAGAGACACCTTTGTTTGGTGCTATTATTGACCCGAATTTTGAAGCCCCTCAAGATGCCAACTAGGCAGGTGAGGTGCAAGTTCAGCAGCGACAGCCACAGCAATAGCCACAGCAACAACAGCAACAACGTCAGAGGCCTCAGCAGCAGAGAAGACGTCAGAGGCCTACAGCGAGTCAAATTCAGGCAGATAGGCCTTCGACTAGTCAATCTCAAGAGCCACAAGAGGCAGGGCCTTCAAATGCACCAATTGAATCTGATCAGTTATGTCAAACACTGCATGAGATTTGGGAAGCTGGTCCTAATGCTAATGAAGAGATAACTGCTGAGCTTGTTGATCAACTGTTAGAGCCTCCGGAAGGAGAAGATGATGTCCTTAGGGAAGTCGATGAGTATCAACCTGAGCAAACTGGTAATGACAGGGCATCTTCAGATTCTCATTCTGAAGATACAGAAGAAATTGTGGCTGAGGCTCCAGAGAATGTAACTGCAGATCCGTCCTTTCAAATTGGGACATATGGATCAAGATTGGTTGTCACTGAGGAAGAAGGAAGGAGGAAAAGAGCTACAGTGGAGTCGGAGGACTCAGATTATGAAGATGAGGAAGAAGTAGTTCCTCTGGTACATCGGCAAAGGGCAAAACGCCATCGTTTTATGCAGGGAGCTACCTCAGCTTCTGTCGCATAGCCAGAAATCTCTCAACCTCCACCTACTCAATCTACCATTCCACCACCACCACCACCTGTTGAACCGTACATTCCGTCACCCATCATTCCTACCCCCATACAGTCCATACCATCAACCTCATCCACCTTCATGGAGAACCAAAGATTTTCTGCGCTGAAGAGCAGAGTAGACTTCCAACAAATTCAAATATTTGGTCTGACAACGGCTCTCGCCGAGATTCAAAAGCATAATGCCAACACAGACATCGAGAATGCCGAATTAAAGAAGGTTCTGGGTAAAGTACAGGAAGAGAACTTGGAGCTGAAAACATTCGTTGCTGATCAATCAGCCGAAATAAGATCGATGCGCTCCCTGATTGAGCAATTAATGCAAAATCTAAAGGCTCAGGGGGAGACAAGCTGCAGGGATCAAATAGAGCTGCCCAGGGATGAAGATAAGGATGGTGATAATGATGGCAATGATCCCAGCACACAAAGACATAGTGAGCCAGTAGATTTTACTGCTGCTCAAGATGCTGAGACTCAGGGGGAGCCAGGTCAATCGGGAGCTGAAGTAGGAGAGGCTAGTTCATCAAAGGTCTCAGAAAGTGAAGTGCGTGAGATAATTGACGCATTGATGGATATCGATGAAGAGCCATTAGATTTGGAATTTGATTTTGAAGATGATGTAGAGGATCTGGAAGAAGGAGAGTTTGTGCCAGAAGATGTAGCTGATTGGAAATCTGATGAGGAGGTTGTGATAGATGAAGACGATAATGTAAATGAAGTAATCATTCAATCCCAGCCTGTCACAGAACTATATGAGCATACTGATCAACATGTAATAGATATTGATGACATCAAAGTGGCTTCGGTAGATGATTCAGAAATGGAAGAGGCTGAAAGTGAGCCGAGCAGAGCTGAATTGCTAAATCTTTGGTTCCGCAAGGAAGAGAAGAAGACTGAGCCAAAAATAAAGAAGACGATGAGGATTCCAGGTGCAGAATACTTCTCTGGAGGTATTATTAGCTGGTTCTTCGACAGAGAACTGCAGCTTTTTATTTTGAAGAGAAGAGATGGACTCCAGTACCTGAGGCGCAAGCTTAAAGTATTCAGCACACTGCCGAAGGTAGAAGTGAAGGAGTTAGCCTGGAAAGAGTTGATCAATAATGGAAATGACCCCTATGCTGAAGTGGTCGCTAAGATAATCAGAAGAGAGGGGAGATCTGGAAAGTTTGAAAGACTCAAGCCGAGGTCTGGAAAAAGAGTCGAGGATACATCAAAAATAGATCCTCATACAGGTAGGCCATGGGCGAAAATGGTTTACAAACCTGTTAAGTGCTTAAGAAGGGTGCCAATGAAGAAGATGCCAGAAGATATTTTGAGCAATATGAAGTGGTGGTACCTTGACAACGAAACTGCTGAAGCAGTAATGGAGGATTCTGACGACAAAGTGATTTTGCGAGTATATGATCCTCTACATCTGATAAACCTATCAAAGAATGATCTGGAGAAGCTTCATGATCAGCATATCTTCTTTCATGAAGAATGGAGATCTGAAGCCAGAAAGTTCCAAAAGGTAGTCAGAGTATGTATAGATGCAGGTATATACGCAGGTAGTAGTATATATATATATAGATCTAGTACTTAATCAAGATGTAAATAGTTAGTTAGAAGCTATCGTCAAGGGGGAGTTTGTTGGTACACCCTGTGTGACGATAGCAGTCTAAGTGTTCTAGCATTTTGGTTCAAGTAATATCACAAAGTATTGGTTTTAACAAGTGTTTGATATATATGTTTATATATGTTTGATAGTTATTGATTGTATGTTTGAACTTGATGTAATGTATTACAAGAAGTTCAAACATAAAGATCAAAGATAAATCAAACATAAGTTAAAAACATAAGTTTCAAATATAGGTTTAAACATGTGAAAGTCGAATTTGGAGTAAATTTGAATTCACAAGTGAACCAGATTCGAATCTATAGCAGATTCGAATGTATCCTATAAGGCAGATTCGAGAGTGTCAAGGGGACAAACTCGAATGGGCCTTGGGCCTGATTCGAGTTTGGCCCATGACAAACTCGAATGAGGCTCTATAATTAGGGATAGACTCGAATTATTAAGGGACTTTTTGCAGAATTCGAGAGAGATTAAGCAAAAGGCGATTTCGAGTTTATCAGGGTGTTTAGTCTTATTTCGGAGAGAATCAATTAGTAGGTGCGTCCGTCGTCGTTCGTACAGCTTGTTGATAGTCTCCGTGTTCCGAGTGAGAGTTGTTTCCGTCAACCCGTTAACGAGGATTCCGCACTCGTTGACGGTCTCGCGTCTAGATAGATCCGTAATGTGTAGACCTTACACCTTGGACACTTCATCTTGAATCAGATTGAGACATTCAAACACCATATGAAAGTCCATCTATTCTTGATTCCTGTTCTGAGTTATGTTGGATACTTAAGCTTTCCATTCTTCTCCAAGATTCATCAGAAACTTCACATTGATTTCAAGCTTTGCTTTCTTCACATTGTTCTTGTTCAGCTCATTTAAAATTTTCCACAATCTCAAGTATGTATCCGCTAGCAACTCATTTTCCTTTGCTTTAAAACCTTCATAGCTCTGAAGTAACCCAGTAACTTTCATCCTTGTGCCCAATTCAGTAAATTGCATAAGTTTAGCTATGTTCTCCCACATCATCTTAGCATTCTAGCTGCTATCTATGTTCGAATATATCTCATTTGTGAGTGCTTTCATGAGAAATAAGTGACCGGCTTCATCAGCTTCAAGTCGGAGTTTTTCGTCTGGAGAATATGCAGAGATGGGTTTCAAACGTGTTGTGTCTGGAATTGGTGGATTTGAGGTTGGGACACCGACCACAGTTTCGTATGCTTCAAATCGACCTTACTTAATAGACAACAGAAAGTTTTTCCCGTTACGTTGTCTGTTGATGAACATTTGAAATCTATTTTCCCATTAAGAATACTCTCCCCTGAATAGTACAGGTGCCTTTGCATCAGATCTGATTGCCATTGCTTTGCACGACATGATTGCTATCTTGTAAGATGTATTGTGATTTTTAAGATCTGCAGAACAAGAAATGGAGTATTTCAAAAAAAATAAAAAATAAACCAAGGTTTAGGCACTTTGAACAATTTACATGGATTTCGAGTTTGAAAAATTCACACGAGCTCGAGTATGTGAGACTCGAGTTCGAGTCTTGAACTCGAGTTTGGTTTAGATGTAAATGTCTTCTGTTGGACTCGAGTATGAGATTATTGTTGTGGACTCGAGATTGGAGTTAGAGATTGGCTGGTAGTGGGCTCAAGTACAATATGAACACGAGTTCGAGTTGTGTATTAGTGGTCTCGAGCTTAAAGAGGATTCAAAGCTACACTTCAAAATGCTTAAGGTTACTTGAGATCAAAGGATGCATTTCTGGTCTCGAGTTCCAAAAATATTAAGTACATTCGAGTTTAATAACTCGAAGTCGTCTTTTGGATTTCAAGAATCTTTGCTCGAGACAATGTATGTCGAGAAATTTGAGTTTGATTCTCGAAAAATAAGACTTATACCCAAAACAACTAATGTTTCTTACGAGCTCAAGGACAGTACCTGATAGCTACAGTACTCGTAAGCGCTTTCTACATTCAATTTTACACAATTAAGAGCTCAAATCATAACCAAATCCAACGAAAAAGGAATTAAACTACTCGAAAGCAATTTGCTAATCAAATCCAACAACTTTCACACCAATTAAATCACAAACAGCTATTGAAACTACTAATTTCCAGGCAAAAAATCTCGAACCCTCAGGATTTCAGGAAAATTCAAATTACTCACAACTGCTTAACAATTGTAATCTGAAATTTTGCAAAATGATTCGTTTAATTAAAACGAATGCTCGAAAGATACTTTCAATCCACAAACAATTCCAGAAAAAAAATTTCAGATTATATCCGAAATATTCAATAACTCAATAGTTTTAAAAAAAATCAAAGAATCACATCCAAATCTTGTTGTCCTGGTCTCTGATACGAATTGATAGATCACAAAATTAATACAAACAAGATAGAATCAAATGAATATATAGTCGGATCAACAATACACGGAGAAATATGATGATCAAAAGTCAAAGCATAAAGTTTCTCTCAGTCTCATTGCCTGTCATACTAAAGAATATTACAACAAAAATACTATTTATAGTCTTAACATACAACATATGATAGAACTTTACAAAACAAAACCCTTACAGTGTTCAAAAAATACACATTTGACAAAAAAAAAATTCAACTATGCATCGTGTTCGTCTTGTTCATCGTTCATCTTCAGTCATCATCAATTTTGTTCATCATCTTCATGTTCATGTTCATCTTCTTGATGCATCTTCATTGATCATCGTCTTCATGTTAATCATCTCTGTTCGTCGTCTGTGTTGTTCATCATCTTCATTTTCATGTTAATCTTCTTGATTCATATTCGTTCATGATCTTCATGTTCGTCGTCTTCGTGTTAATCTTTTCATAGATGATGGTGGTGGTGAATAGCTTGTGATCAGTTGAGAGAAAAAGATAGGAAATGGAGGCAGAGAGGGGTGGACAACCATGGTGGTGGCGGTACACAACCATGGTGGTGGTGGAGAGAGGGAACCAACGTGATGGAGAGAGCGATGCACAACTGTGGAGGCTTTCTAGCGGCCGAGAGGGAGAGGGGAGAGGCGAACGAGATAGAGAGAGAGAGAGAGAGAGAGAGAGAGAGAGAGAGGCAACCGTGGTGGTGGTGGCGGTGGCGGTGCACAACCACCACGGTGGTTGTGGGGCCGAAAGGGAGAGGAGGAAAGGAGAGAGAGAGAGGGAATAGAAGAGAAGGAAAGTGAAAAAGACTCAAGTAAATGTAATTAATATTGATTTAATTTCCGTATTTTTTTTATTTCCATAGATTTAATTTCAAATTTATTTTGTATTCCTTAAATGCCATTTATGCACCCTCGGTAGATTATTTGATGCATAAAAGTTCTCAAAGATTCCTCGGTGCATAAAAGTTTTCAATTGAACCTATATATATATATATATATATATATATATATATATATATATATATATATATATATATATATATATATATATATATATATATATATATATATATATATATATATATATATATATTTCCTCGATGTACCAAGCAAAATCCCACGTATCCAACGTACCCCTCACATGCAAGGGTATTTTCATAATAACAACCATCATTCACATCACTTATAAAATAATCATTCACAACACTTAAAAAATCATCATTCTTATCACTTACAAAATGATCATTCACATCACTTAATTGATCATTCACAACATTTATTTGATCATTCACAAGAATTATTTGACTATTTACAATTCTTCTACACTTATTTGATCATGCACAACATTTATTTGATCATTCACAACACTTATTTGATCATTCACAAGAACTCTTTGAAGATTTACAATTCTTCTACACTTATTTGATCATTCACAACATTTATTTGATCATTCACAACACTTATTTGACCATTCACAACTCTTCAACATTTAATTTGATCATTTACAAGAATTATGTGACTATTTACACATATTCTACACTTATTTGATATTTCACAACACTTATTTGACAATTCGCTAGAACTATTTGACCATTCACAATACTTATTTGATCATTCACAACACTTATTTGATCATTCACATGAATTATGTGACCGTTCACATTTTTTTGATCATTCACAATACGTTTTTGATTATCCACAATAGTTATAAAATGACCATTCACAACAGTTAATTGATCATTCACAACACTTATTTGATCAATTAAGTGTTGTGAATGGTCATTTCATAAGTGTTGTCTATGATCAAATAAGTATTGTGAATGATCAATTAAGTGTTGTGAATGATCAATTAACTGTTGTTAATGATCATTTTATAAGTATTATGAATGATCAAAAAAAGTGTTGTGAATGATCAAATAATTATTGTGAATGGTTAAATAATTATTGTGAATGATCAAATAAGTGTAAAAGAAATATAAATAGTCGAATGACTCTTGTGAATGATCAAATAATTATTGTGAATGATCAAATAAGTGTTGAAGAATATGAATGGTCAAATACTTATTGTGAATGATCAAATAAATACTGTGAATGATCAAATAATTATTGTGAATGGTCAAATAATTCTTGTGAATGATCAAATATATATTGTGAATAATCAAATAAGTGTAGAATAATTATAAATAGTCAAATAACTCTAGCGAATGATCAAATAATTATTGTAAATGATCAAATAAATGTTGTGAATGATCAAAGTAGTGTAGAAGAATTATGAATGGTCAAATACTTATTGTAAATGATCAAATAAGTGTTTGTGAATGATCAAATAAGTATCGTGAATGGTCAAATAATTATTGTGAATGGTCAAATAAGTATTTTGAATGATTAAATAATTGTAGAAGAATTATAAATAGTCAAATAACTTTTTTGAATGATCAAATAATTATTGTAAATGACCAAATAAGTGTTGAAGAATTCTGAATGGTCAAATAATTATTGTGAATGATCAAATAAGTGTTTGCGAATGATCAAATGAATATTGTGAATGGTCAAATAAGTGTTATGAATGATCAAAGAAGTATTGTGAATGATCAATTAAGTGTTGTACATGATCAATTAAGTATTGTGAATGATCAATTAAGTGTTGTGAATTATCATTTATAAGTTGTGAATGAACATTTTTATAAGTCTTGTGAATAATCATTTTATAGTGTTGTGAATGATCATTGTTATTATGAAAATATACTCTTCCTTCTAAAAATAGGGGGGTGCGTATAATTTTTGTTGGGTAGTTTATAATTTTGTTTATGAATGTAAAGTTGGGGGGTAGTTGTAATTTCCTTATTTCTGTAAATGGTATAAATAGAATATGTTTATAAGAATGGCGGTGGTCAATCTATAGAGAATAGAATTCAGTGCAAAAATAGGAAATAGGTTTGTCAGAGAATTCTAATTTAGCAGCCGCATTTTTCATTAATATTCTTCCTGCTCTATATTGAAATCATTAGGTTATGTAATATTCTATATTGATTGTGATTCTCAGAGTGCAATTACTATCGCATCGAATCCAGTGCAACACTCTAAAACAAAGCACACCGACATCCGGTATCATTTTATTAAGGATCATGTAGAAAACGGCAATGTTGAATTGTATTTTGTACCTACTAAATATCAGTTAGCTGATTTGTTTACCAAAGTGTTAGATGAAAAATGTTTAAATTTTTTGGTATAAAAATTAGGTATGCTGAATCGTTAGATTTAAACATTCAGTTGCTACAAAGTATAATTTTTCAATTTTGAATTTTTTTACTTGATTTATTTACGTTAATCTCTTGTACTTTCAAAGTACTAATTTTTCTGAGTTTTAACTGTTGATGGATTGTCGTGTGCAGGGGGGTCAAGTTGAAATTATATTTGAATAACTTCTTTGGATAGCTATTCTGATATTTTTTGTGTGCTTAATTGCAGGGGGAGCGTGTTATAAAGTGACATCAATTTGAGGGGGAGCACATCTGCTTTCTTCAAAGGGGAGCCAATTTAATTTTATTTAATTTTATTTCATTTAAGTTTATTTTTCTTAATTAATTTTTTTAGTGTCAAAATTTTTTTATGTGTTCTTATTTTAGTTGTGTGCTTTAATTTTTTTTCATTATTTCACCGCAATGGGTTAAACGGGGAATGGTATACCCTATTCAGAATCTTGAATAGATGTATGACCTCAAAGCATACCGGTGTAGATAGGGGGAGCGTTCATGCCCTACGTATTTTTCATGGAGTGGCCTATACGACTATGCCCAATGCATCTAGGAAGACATAAAGAAGGTGGTGCTAACAAAGACCACCAATCGGGCAAAAGGAAGTTTGTTCCACTTCAAAGATTCATTCAAATTCTGATTCGGGTAATATTGCGGGCAAATGACAAGATCCTAAAGAGGACTCACTCTCAAAAATGTCCTAATTATGTTATGATGAGCCTCTACAATAACCGGGACGATCTGAATGCGAATATCTTGCTTATTCCAGAAACCATGCTACGATATGCTGATGAAAATGCAGAAATTGTGAGGTTATATAGAATAGATCATGCTCTTGTGGAGACCCAAGAACCGAGGTCTCCTACCCCGGAGCTTTAGGTGAGTAGGTACAACAAGGGATTGATGTACAGGGAAACCTTGAGTTGAGAAAGGAGGAAGTTGTTAGGGGTGGTGAGGAAGAAAGCGATTCTGAGCGAACATTGTCAAATATTCAAGGAGGAGGAAATGCAGGATATGATAATGATGATGATGATAATGAAGGAGGTGGGGCTGGCATTGAAGCATCTAAATTTGTGCGCTTACCTGACCAGAAGGAGGATGTTGTGGTTAGTGCAAGTGTGACGGATACCCAAACCTTAAACAGCCGGGAAACCACGTACACTATCAGCTATCCTTTGAGAGTTCACATTGAAACAACCGATTGCACACCCCTCCTAGCCACTCATCTCCTTCTCAACAAGGAGATGTTTCATTTGATTACGGGGATGTATCACAAATGCTATCTAGGGATCATTCGGATCCTATAGATATTGAAATGAGAACACAGTTACCCCAGTGTACATTTCTTCTTCCACATGTCATAGAGCCTATACACATTAGGACACTTGAGTTGGTCTCATCTGTTGAGACAAGTACACAAGGACTTCATGTCCTTGTCCAAACGACTAAGGTGTCGGATGCATCTGTTGCACCGTCACCTGAATTAATCAGAAGTCCTACCAGAGCTCAAACAATGTGATAACACTGTATTATTGCGTGTTTTCAGTAGTTTTAAAGGCTCATATATGCACATATACTTCGTAATTATCATACTTTTACCTCATATTTGTGTTTCAGGGTCCGGAAGTCATTTCAAGGCACCACGAGAAAATTCAGCGTGAACAGAGAAGGTCGGGGAGTAGGGCTACGCCCACCCTACGCCTCAAAACAGTAAATTTCGAGTTCAAAATCAGTTCCAACGTAGGCTGGCCGTACCCCAAGCGCAGGGGGGCGTAGTGCTACGCCTCTGCGGCTACGCTGGCCGTACCCCAGGCGCAGGGGGCGCAGGGCTACGCCCTTGCGGCGCAAAAATGTAGTAGACGCGTTTTTGAGCCCAAAACCCTAAACCATTTGTCCTTTATAAATACAGAACGTTTGCAATCGTTTTTGGAGGTTCCGGGAGTGTTGAAAGAAGCGGCAAAGCCCTGCCGGAGTGAATTTACGAGTCAAGTACGAAGAAGGTGATTGCAACCATTCGAGGCCTATGATGATGTCTCCAACCATTCCCGGTGAAGAGCACACGATGAGCGGCTAAACACCATAACCATTCGCGGAGGATCTACGGCTAAGTTTTACATTATTGAATTTCAATTATGTTTTGATGTATTTTGTGTTGCTTGAATACTTTATGTGTAATACAAATGATAAGCATTTGGTTATTGTTATGATTATATGTTTTTATTGGTAAAAGCAAGACAGTTCATAGTGATGTTATTAGTTGTGCCGAGTCCATTAGTTTAGGGATTCAGACAAGTAATGAACATTGCATGCACTATGCCAAGATTTATTAATTAAAATATGTATGATTAATTTAACTACGCAATTAATTATGTCTATGTGATTGTTGCACGAAATTCAAGTGGGTAATAACTTATGTCGTAGTGATTCCGTAAATGGTTATCTTCAAATTGCGTTGTCAATCAATTCGTTAGTTGTTTGCCGTTGTTTTAATTATAATTTAGTCGCAATCATTATTCCAAACACATCATCCAATTCACGATTTAATCGCTTTTATAAACCTAAAGAAACTAGATAATTAAACCTAATAAACCTCCCTGCGGATTCGACCATTACTTCGCTACGCTAATAGTTAGATTTAACGATTATTTCTGTGGGTCACAACGACGGCTCGTCACAATGCCATATCTGAGCGTAGGCCACACAGAGGTTCTTTTTACAAGTTCTACTGTTGTGTCAACTGGAAGTCTACATGACCCAGGTGTAAACACGTTACCCTTTGTTATTGAACAAAAACTTGATGCTACTATTCATGGTGTTACACTGCAGATGAGTTCTCAGTTAAAATCAATGATGTCCAAAATGTTGAGTATTCAATGATTACTGAAAGGGAAGGGTACAGCTGAGGTCGAAGAAGAGAAAGAAATTTCCAACAATGAGCTGAGGGATTATTTTATCGGGCAGTTTAAGCTTATGAATGATAGAATGTCTAGTTTAGAAAACACGGTCGTCAATGCTCTTGGATCCCTATCAGAGAGATTCTCTATTCTTGAACAGTCCTGCAAATCACAAGCTACTCGTTCAAAACGCAAACATGAGGACCATGACTCCGATGATGCTCCTCATGAGGGGGAGAAGAGGAGGAAGCTTGGTGATTCCAACAAGCAAATGGTTGTATATGAAGCTAAAGATTTAGAGACCGGAGGTTCTGAGGCAGGAGGAGCAAAATCAGACGAGCCAACTGCTACCCAATGTGAAATGGAATTGATTCTTCATGAAGATGTTTCAAATCCATTGAGTATGTAGTCTGGTATCGATTACTTTGTAGAATATGGGGATTCAGATGAGGAAGAGAATGTGTTGATGATAGAAGGAGATGAAAAGGAAAGTAGTATGCCTGAGACTCAACCGAAATCGTTTAAATTTTCCGAAATGTCAATGAGGGCTGAGAGATTGGTAGATGAAGAAAGAGCTGGTTGAGAATATATTAAGAGATGATGTGCTGGTTTCCAAGCAGACTCCAATGGTTGAAAAGCCTGCGGTTAGGGAGTATGATGACACTCTAAGGTTTCCAATATAATCCAGAGAAGAAGAAGCTCATGAAAACAGCAACTCAATTCGACATGGTCAACAAAAACTTCATAACTGTCAAAGGAGAAGAAGATGAGTTAATTCTTGATCCGGTCCGAAATGTTTCTGATAATGAGCTGATGGATAGATTTTTTCATGATTTTGTTTTGGCTTAAGGATCCGAAAAACAACATGATCTTAGGATAGCAGTCCAAGATAAGTTTCGGAGAGAGATTGATGAAATGTTGAATCTGCTCAAGAAAGAGGAGCTTAATAAGATGTTGAATAAGGATAATTGACTTAAACTAAATGCTCAACAAAATGCCTTATTTATCAAGAAACAGATGTGCCTTCCTTTTTTGAAGATATCTTAGAAAGGAAAATCTTTTGCAAGAAACAAGCTCCCCTCTCATTTTTGAAATTGTTCAGGGTTATAGAGCCCAACATGCCCCATCTAGTCAATCATGCCAGTTTTCTGCGAAATCAAGATCAACCGATCGAGAATGTTAGGGTGTTTCAGAGGATAGTAGAACTGAAGAAGATTGAAAAAGATAAATTTGTCAATATC
>JAANYP010002555.1:0-150000 GCA_020465985.1 Centrapalus pauciflorus
TTACCTAAAATAAATATCTATCATTGTTATCCATAATAATCATACTTAGATCTAAATGTAGAAATTTAATTAGCTGTTGAAAATTATTATTATTATTATTATTATTATTATTATTATTATTATTATTATTATTATTATTATTATTATTATATAATAAATGAAAACATTAAATGTCACGTGTCCACCAAAAAGGATAATTGCAATTTATTATTATAAAAAAAATAAAAGATAAATTCAATTTATTAAAAAAGATAAGTATACTCTATTTTTTAATCTATAAATAATAAAAGATGACACAAATAGTAGTAGTGGGGAGGTACATTTTTACTTATATACAGTTTAGATATAAAATTTAATATGTAAAAATATCCAAGGAATCCGTGGGCAATAAAACGATTGGGAATTAGGAAAATGAGTGCAAAAAGTAAGTATTTTATAATATTATTTAAGATTATTAGGAGGAAATTTAGGAAATAGAATCATCTCATTAACTACTATCCATATTTTCCTCCCTCTTTCTGTCTCTCTTCTCTCCCTTTCGCCATCTCTAAATCGGTCACCACCAACTCTTCCTCTTTCCGGCCGTGACCACCTCCTTCTCTTCCTCTTTCCGGCCACCACCCTCACCAACCCCTAACCGCCATCGCTTCCTCTATCGGCCGCCGACACTCTTCTTTTTTCGGCATCATCATTCTCTTCTTCTTTCAGCCGCCCTCTCTATTCATGGTGTGGGTTCTCGACTTTAATGGGGATGATAAACGATGGTAGTCCGAAGATTTTGAATAAACGGTTTTCATGGTTGTTCGAATATTTGAATGTTTTACATGGTGGTTTGAATGAACAAAGATAGTTTGATTCTCATGGTGATGAAAGATTTAAATGAACAAAAATGATGAAGATATGCATTTTGGATTTTGATGAAGATATGCATTTTGATGAAGAGATGCATTTTGGATTTATGATGAAGAGATGTATTTTGGATTTTTTTGATGAAGAGATGTATTTTGGATTTTTTTTGATGAAGATATGGATTTTGGATTTTATGATGAAAAGATGCGTTTTGGAAGGTATGAATGTTTGTTGGAACGATGAACGATTAATGTTTGAATGAACGATGCATCACGTTAAATTAATGTGCATTTTGGATTTTTGATGAAGAGATGCATTTTGGAAGGTACGAATGTTTGTTGGAATGATGAACGATTCATGCTTGAATGGACGATGCATCACATTAAATTAAGGTTTTTGAATGAACACGTTGATGCATCACGTTAAATTAAGGTTTTTGGATGAACAATGCATCACGTTAAATACGAAGATGATGAACACGAAGATAATGGATGAAGATGATGAACAACAACGATGCATTAGAATCTTCATCATTTTCTTTGAATTTGTATTATTTTTGTTAATTTTGGAAGTGTAATTAATAAGTAAATGAGGATTGCATAATTCTTGTTTTACCCCTCTGCGAATTTCATTATGTGCACATGATGCATAAAATTTTCTATTTAATTACCTTTTTGCCATTTGATCTAACCCACGCATTATTTTCATCCAAAGGACAGTGGAGGTTCTTTTGTGCCTCATTGCACAAAAGTTCTCAACGGAACCTCTCTCTCTCTCTCTCTCTGTGTATATATATATATATATATATATATATATATATATATATATATATATATATATATATATATATATATATATATATATATATATATATATATATATGTATATATATATATATAGGTTGGGTTCAATGGAAAACCTATATGCATCGGAAAACCCGGGAACCACTTTATAGTCATTGGATCAGGTGATGCATCACGCAGAAAGTCGATGCATCACGCGGGGAATTTGATGCATAACATCACGCGGGAATTGTGATGCATTTGTGGTGGTGCATGGAGGTTTTCCAAAGTTTTCCGATGCATGTTGGTTTTCCATTGAAACCCCTCTATATATATATATATATATATATATATATATATATATATATATATATATATATATATATATATATATATATATATATATATATATATATATATATATGTGTGTGTGTGTGTGTGTGTGTGTGTGTGTGTGTGTGTGTGTTGCTTGGTTCTAAATCGATAAATCAAGTTTCAACTCCGAAAATGTGTGTCGGGATTAATACTCAAGTTTTCGATGTGTCACTTTATGTCCAACCATTGCATGCATATTCGAAGCTACAAAGGAATTCAAGTAGATGCAAATTAGAGTTAGACATTGTTTGTTTACTTCTTAATAGAATCATTAAGAGGTCATTTTACCTTTGAATCACTTATTAATAGTTCTATTAATAAGTAAACAAACAACACCTTAGACATTTAACTAAAGAAATAGTTTTCTGATTCAAATTTTTTATGTCGTATCAAGCTAGACAATGCCAATTAACAAAGTAAGTTGGTGCCATATAGATCTATAGTAGGGGTGTTTAAAATATTCCGAAATCGAAAAACCGAAACGAAAAACCGTACCGATTTTAAGGTTAACCGAACCGAATTTTCTATTATTTTCGGTTTGGTTAACTGAACCGGAAAAAAATCTTCGGTTTCGGTTTAGGTTCACGATTTTGGTGGCGGACGGTTAACCGAAAAAATTGTAATTTTATATAATTTAATGATTAGACCTATAAATATTAGCATTTATCTTAACAATAATATAATATTTTATCTTATCTATTAGTCCACATTAGTTTTTAAATCCAAAACAACAAAAAAACAACATTAGAATGACTAATTTAGGAAATACTATATAAAATTTTTTGTATCTATTAGATTATGAAAGAAATTGTTCAATCGTTTAAAGATCTTTTATAGATGATTAGTAGTCTTATTCATTGTATTTATTACCTTGGACTTTTGAAGTTTTTAGAAACTAAATATTGGGGTTTTTTAATTTAAAAAATGATTTATTAAATAAAAAATGGTTAATTGGTTAACCGAATAACCGAACCGAAAAACCCGGTTAACCGAACCGATTATCGGTTAACCGGTTTTTTCGGTTTAGGTTTAGGCTCACGAAATCATCGAACCGATATCTCCGGTTAACCATCCGAAATGCACTTTCGGTTTCGGTTAACCATCCATGAACACCCCTAATCTATAGTCGTACAATTTCCGTAAGTCATTTATCTTTAGTGAGATCGTATTCCTACATCAACTCTGGCCATAGTTTTATGTAATATTTGTGCAAAAATCCTTAAGTTTGATTATTTTTGCGATTTAAACACTTAACCATTTTTTATTGCACAAAAGACCTCTAATCGAAAAAATCTCATGGAAATGAGATATTACCGATTGTTAACGGTTGAAAGTCACAGGTCACCGTCAATAATTCAACAGTGACCACCGGAATTTCGCTGAAAAAATAAAATACAACAAAAAAATCACACATTTAAACAAAGAATTCAATAAGAGATGTTGATTTGAATCATAAAACACAGACAAATGAGTTTGCTGGAGAGAAGGTTCGTCGGAGACGAATGGTTGGTCAGGAGATTGCAACCGGTTAATCAGGTTGCAAGTCATTTTTTTTTAAAAAAACCTCATTTTAATAAGTTTTAGTCAGTTGGAAGTTTTTTGTGTAATGAAAAATGATTGAACTTTTTAATCGTAGGAATGATTCAGCTCTAATGATTTTTACACAGATTTTCCTAGTTTTTCAAACTCTTCAGGCAACACTCATTCCACATATTCTTATTTTATATCTTGGAGGAATCCAGACTTGGAAATAAGAAAAAACTAACAGTTGATAAATGTTGAATACATGTAGCATAAGTTAATAAAATATGAACGCGATTAACAAGCAACACATAAGTTTGTATATTAAATTAAATCAATGAAAATTATTATTAACTTGCATTGAAGTTACCCACGATTTTCTAAAAATGAAAACCTAAACTCACAGTGATGTTCAGTGTTAGTTTTTTCAGTTTCCGATCAAGCAATTCGACTTGGTTTCTTGGTTTTGTTTAACACCCCTAGGTCTTGATCTATGATCAATACACTTAATTGGCTACTTCAAGAATGTATTCTTAAACGCTTGTAAGTTATTTCACTAGATAAAAACATCGCACCAAACGTGACACATCTCTTGTGACTATCAACTCGTAACAACCACAATTAATTATCAACTCCAATGAATCCAACTACATCACAAAATGCTTCATAATTGTGTTTTGCAACGTCGTCAGCCCAAAACATCCAACCTAACTAGGGGTGACAATCTTGACCCAACGGGACTAAGAGTTTAATAGACCAGTGTAAAAAACTAATATAGAACATAATTTTTTTTAAATATGAAAATTTATAAAACGATGTATTAATTAAAAAAAATTTTCATTGAAAATAAATTCAAGATTATGTAAAATTTATGACTTTTGATCGTCAACCCATTTGACTCATTTGCTTGAATGGACTCAATTTGACACCCCTAAACCTAACGATCCATCTGGTGATTGATAACATTAAAATGAAAAACTGGAGAAACATTGTTTCCAGGGCCCAAAAGGGGAGACCGCTCAGGGCTTAAAATTTCATAGGGCCCATAATTCATAAATTCTCAACGTAAATAAAGTACACTTGCTTAATTTAACTTATGTATGGAATAAAAACAAAATGTGTGTGTGTGTGTGTGCACGTGTGTATATTTATATATGTGTGTGTATGTATAGGGTCCTTTTATACCTTTTCGTCTGGGACCCCAAAAATAAATGGAACGTCTTTATGTTGGATTTTGCTCATCTTCTCAACAACCATCTATGCATCATTGTCACCATCAAATGCATTTATATCTTGTTTAAAGTTCTTGCATTATAAGGCTGTTGCACCAACCTTATCAAATCCTCCATTAGTTTGTTTCAATACTTACAATGTTTTACATGTACGAATATTTATATTCAATACATCGTGTATAAGACTCATATCGAGTTTGCTGTGATGGACTTTTACGCTTCTTTTTTGTTTCGTTTTCAAGTGACACGTCATTGGTTTGTGATGGTTTGGCACCTTGCTTGCTGCATACAAAGAACTTGTGGGTGACGACTCATTTCTTACCAAGCGAATGGTGGATTTCGTGGGATCAAAACTGTCTTTCCACACGTATGCTTTCTAATACTGAAATGCACCAAGAATATATCTTGATTATTTTCTACGACACAGTCATATGAACATGATTCGATGAAATGGTTAATAAACACAACAATTTTATTACTTTCTTACGAAACATACATGAATGTGCTTCAATGAGATTTATTAATGAAGCATTAATCCTTGATAATCACAAACAAACAACTAGGATCGAGTTACCAACCACTATTAAATCCAGACATACATAAATGAAAATACAAGATCATACTCTAAAGTATACCATAAACCAGTGACGTAGCGAAAATTTTATTCTAGGATGGACTAATTATATTGGTTTAAATCAATAAGTACCGAAAAAAACACAATACTATAAATTTCATTTACTATTAATTTGCTCAATAAAAAGTTTTTCAATTGTTTACGAATACGACACCTTTTTACATCTAAAAAATCATTGAATAAACATATCAACAATGGACATTATTATGTAGACTTCAATCAAAAGAGTAGAGAATATTTGATAATGAGAAATTGAGAACGTACTAATTTCTTAAAATATCATGTTTAGTATTTGAACCAATCGTTAGTGAACGTAAAGCCATATTTAGAAATATGACGAGTTTAAAATTATTTTAAATTGATTGAAAATATTATATATATATATATATATATATATATATATATATATATATATATATGTATATATATATATATATGTATATATATATGTGTATATATATATATATGTATATATATAGTCATGTTCAAAAAAGTACCTCTCGAAATCAAGTGCACCCGAAGGTACCAACCTTAAAAAAAATATTAAATTTTTTTTCTCATAACCATGTTTAAGTTAATGTTATACACATGATATATGAATTTCACATGCATTCACACTTTCTGTGTCCTTAAAAATTATGTGAATGCTCAATGCATATATATGTGAATAGTCATCCATGTGAATGATCATTTGACACCATGTGAATGGTGTGAATGACCATTCACATGATCTTTTTTTTTATCATTCACAAGATTTATGATGTTGCCCCTTTTGAAAAAAAGTCTTATAATGTTGTCTTATACATGTCTATTCAAAAAAATATATGTGAATGATCATTCACATTAGGATACGCTGGGTACGCTGGAATCTCATATGTACGCTGATGAACCTGATTCTATATATATATATATATATATATATATATATATATATATATATATATATATATATATATATATATATATATATATATATATATATATATAGGGAGAGGTTCTTTTAAGAACCTTAAAGATGGTGAGAACCTAGGAACCTTTTAGAGCCCTTGGATCAAAAGGGTATTTTTGGAATAAAAAATATTATCTTTCTCTCTCCACCTTTTTTATTATATGGCATATCTTTTTCACTTTCTCTCTCTTACTTTTTTTTCATTTTCATATTACACTTTCTTTCATTAGAATTGATTTTAATATTAAAAAACGTTTTTTTATAAAAAAAATAAATTTTTTTCTATATAAAAATTATTTAATTGCTAAAAAATTAATGGATTCTATATAGAAATATTAGTCTATATAGAATGTTATATAATTCTATATCTTTTTATGTAGATTAACATTACTATTCATAATCTATGTAGAATGTTATGTTTCTTATATATTTTATATATTACCCGTTTATTATACAAATCTATGTCTTTTTTGTAGATTACCATTACTATTCATTGTGTTTTTGGTATATTTTATATCAGTTGCATACCAAGTGTTCGATAAAATGTCTAAATGAAATCTTATTTTTTTTGTTTCAATGTGTTTTTGGTATATTTTATCATTTAATCTACGTAGAATATATGATACTTGACATTCGACACGACATTCTACCTAGATTGCATGACATTCTACGTAGATTGCATGTCATTCGACGTAGATTGAATGCCATTCTACGTATATTGAATGTCATTCTACGTAGATTGCATGACATTCTACGTAGATTGTACATAGAATATGTTCGTCGATACTCTACGTAGATTGCATGCCATTCTACGTAGATTGCATGTCATTCTACGTAGATTGCATGTTATTCTACGTAGATTAACAGTTTTATTCTATGTATTTTTTGGTATATTTTATATCAGTTGCATACCAAGTGTTTGATAAAATGTCTAAATGAAATCTTCTTTTTTTGTTTCAATGTGTTTTTGATATATTTTATCATGTAATCTATGTAGAATATATGATATTTGACATTTTACACGACATTCTACATAGATTGCATGACATTCTACGTAGATTGCATGACATTCTACGTAGATTGCATGACATTCTACGTAGATTGAATGACATTCTACGTAGATTGCATGTCATTCTACGTAGATTGCATGTCATTCTACGTAGATTGCATGTCATTCTACGTAGATTGCATGTCATTCTACGTAAATTGTACATAGAATATGTTCGTCGATACTCTACGTAGATTGCATGTCATTCTACGTAGATTGCATGTCATTCTACGTAGAATGAATGTCATTCTACGTAGAATGAATGTTATTCTACGTAGATTGCGTGACATTCTATGTAGAGTATCGACGAACATATTCTATGTACGATCTATGTAGAGTATCGACGAACATATTTTATGTAGAATGTTATGTTTCTTATATATTTCATATATTTTTATGTTTTTTTATACATTTCTATATTTTTTTATGTAGACTAACATTATTATTCAATGTCTTTTTTGTATATTTTATATCAGTTGCATACCAAGTGTTTGATAAAATGTCTAAATGAGATCTTTTTTTGTTTAATGTGCTTTTGAATTTTGATATATTTTATCAGGTAATCTACGTAGAATATATGATATTTGACATTCTACACGACATTCTACGTAGATTGCATGTCATTCTACGTAGAATGCATGACTAACTACGTAGATTGTATATAGAATATGTTCGTTAACATATTATATACAGAATAAAAATATTATATATAAACATATAATATTTCTATATAAAATACGTTATTTTTTTAGCAATTAAATGATTTTCTATATAGAAAAAATAAATTTTTTTTATAAAAAACGTTTTTTTACTTTAAAAATCAATTATAATGAAAGAAAAATAAAATGAAAATGAAAAAAAGTAAGAGAGAGAAAGAGAAAAAGGAGATTTTTTTCTTCCAAAAATACCATTTTCACACATTTTCAAGATTCTCCACTATCAAAGTTCAAAATAATTACAAACTTGCCATCCAATATATCAACCATTGATTATCATTAATCCAATGACCATAAAAGGTTGTTAGGTTCCCACACTTTTTATGGTTCTTAGAAGAACCCTCCCCTATATATATATATATATATATATATATATAGACACACATGTATGTATGTAATTTGTGTGTGGAGGTGGCCATGGCCCACCCTTGGGCATACATGGCTACGCCCCTGCAATAAACAAAGTCTACAAGGACTTGATTTATAAACTACATTGTCTTGAAAAATTGATCACATCACATTGATTCTCATCGTGATGTAACCATAAATAATTATTTCATTACTTCAGTTCTAGTAATCCCCGAAATGTCTTGTGGAGACATTATCCACAATGGGGTAAGTTATATGCTTAGAGCGGATTACATATTCTAGAGTAATGTAAACATGTATGGATATATGTAGACTGTAGTTTGAGTTTGTTTTCTTTGACTTGGGTTTGACCGGTGGGTTTTTTGGATCAATTTCAATTTTCGTCTTTATTTAAATTGTAGTTAGACATTTGGATGGTGATTTTGCTTTTTGAAATCAAAATTTATCTTCATCCAAAATTCGTTATTGTTCAAATTAGTTTTTTATAAAGGATTTGCATTTTGTCAAACGATTTGCATTATGCAGCATTTGCATTTGTAAGGGATTTGTCAAAGAATCTTCATTATCTTTTAGGAAAAAGTTGTTAATCTGAAAAATGTAAGGTAACTGGGATTTAAAATCCTAAGGGGAGGCTGAGTTTTTAAATAACCAAGAAGAAAGGGGTTTAAGAAATCCTGAGAATTTAAATCCTTACTGAAATCTGCAAACCAAACACAAGATTTTAAATACAAATCCCAGTGAATCCCAGAAAATCCACGAACCAAACGCCCCCTATGAGTTTTAGTAGGATTTGTTCTTGGTAATCGAAGAATCAACAGAACAATCAATGGATCATGTTTACTAGTCTTGATCAAATAGATCAAGTGTGTAACTAGTGAAAAACATAATGGTATTAGTACTTTGTTAATTCATTTAAGGATAAATTTAATAAAAATTGGTAATAGCAAAAACATATTAACATTAACAAAAAAAATGTCATATTTCTTCAAATTAAATCATCATTAATATGATTAATTTTTAGATTAAACCATAAAAATGAGGATTTTATGCTTTTAAAAATGAAACCGGTCATTATATATTTTTTTGGAAAAAAGTTTATGTAATATAATTTTTGTAAAAACAAGTTACCCAGACGTAAATTCAATATATGATATCAAAAATATTCAATGTCAAAGTAACATTATATAACACATATTCAACCGTGTAGATAATAATATAATATGTATTGTATTTATCATATATTAAACACTGCACATACATACATACATACATACATACATACATACATACATACATACATACACACACACACACACACATATATATATATATATATATATATATATATATATATATATATATATATATATATATTAAACAATATGATTACTATCGTATTTCTCTAATCGAGATTTGATATAAATATTGAATGTTTATATTTATATAGATCAATCGTACCGGTCATGACATATTTTTTTTCAAAAAATTTACGCGTTATAATTTTATTGAATGTTGAAGTAACAGTACATACCATACAGATTGAAGATCATGAAGGACTCAGAGTCATCACCGGATGTTGAGGCTAGTGAGCTGAAAGAGTTCAACCTTCATGCATTTTCTGATGCTTGTTCCTTAGGTTTTGACCCAATTGGTTTTTTGTATACCTCTCGGAAACCGATTTAGTAAGCAAGGCTATGTCACCCCGTAGTTGTTTGTTTTATTTCTTTAAACTTTATTTATATCTGCATGGTTGTGTTGACAAGTAGATAAATAAATGAAAACTAAAACGACAATCGCAATTGATAAAAATTAAAGGATTTATTAAAAAGAAGTTTAAAACGAGAAACTATAATTATTTTGTCAAGGTTTAAAATGGAATTTTATAAAATATTTGCAAATGAAAATAGGTTTTATTTTGAAATGTCATATAGTCAATGAGTTGAAATATTTTGAAAAACTGGTATTTTAACTGGACTATTACTAAAATAAGTTATGTTTAGGATAGTCACGTTCGGCCCGTGATTGTTAACCGAAAGAGTCGTACCCCCCCCCCCCCCCAACCTGGGCCACTGACATGGTGAAAGACTGGTTACAAAACCACACAAAAATCTTAAACAACACTCTGTCCATATAAGCCAGTGTAGGTAGTTAGCCTTTGTTGGGTGCATACGTTGATAGTTTGAGTATGTGAGATAAGTATTTTGAATCCCAAGTGAGACTTGAGCTAATGGCTTGCAGTAATTATATGGTTCAAATGAGTAGTGATTTTTGCGAGACTATGACCCAACATGTGGATGAGATTTAAACATGATCATTTAAAAAATTGAAAATCTAATAAGATCTAAAGAGTTACAAGAAAGTTGTAATTGGTAATAAGTTGTCAGCTTAAATAACACAGTCATGTTCTAGAAATGGCTCTAGGACCTGTTCCTATGAAGATTTCTACTACTGAGGAGGAAAATCTTCACAAGAAGCACTCTGAGGACGTGGTCAATATAGCGTATCTGATGCTAGCGACTATGAAATCTGAGTTGCAGACTAACCTTATGGATGTATCGACTTATCAGATGTACCGCGAGCTGATGGACAAGTTCGAGACTCAAGATAAGACTGAGAGGTACAATACGACAAAATCTCAGAACATCTACAGGATGGCAAAAGAAACAGTTGTCTGACCCCATGTGCTGAAGATGATGGGTTATCTGGATCATCTTAGTAGGCTTAGGTATCTTGTGACTCAGGAGATGGCCACAGATTTGATTATCAACTTTTTATCGAGGGTTATAAGAAGTTCATAACTAGTTACAATATACATAACATGAAGAAGATGATCAGTGAGTTGCATCAAATGCTCCAAACTGCTAAGGAAAGCATGAGTCTAAAGCCTATTGAGATGCCTAAGGATGTGCTCATGGTTCAAGAGTGAGAATCAAGAAGAGAGTAAAGGAAGGGAAAAAGAGTTACCAAGATGGAGGCCAAAGCTAAGGAACAACCAAAGCCAAAGACCAAGGTTGTCAAAGCCAATGACGACAAATGTTTTGAGTGTCAGGATAATGGAAAAGGAATGTACGAAGTACTTGGAAAATATCTAAGCTGAGAAATTATATATTTGTGAGAAATGAGTGTGTGTGTGTGTGTGTGTGTGTGTGTGTGTATGTATGTATGTGTGTCTATATTTTATATATATAGTCAGGTTCTATGGGGCACCATAGGCATCGGGAACAAAAAAAAACCAACCACAACGTTTGGATTAAATGATAATTGGTGTATCCGCGATGCACATAATTGTTATATATATATATATATATATATATATATATATATATATATATATATATATATATATATATATATATATATATATATATATAGTCAGGTTCTATGGGGCACCATAGGCATCGGGAACAAAAAAAAAACCAACCACAACGTTTGGATTAAATGATAATTGGTGCATCCGCGATGCACATAATTGTTATGCATAGGGGTATTTTGGAAAAAATAATATATCTAATCAAATAAAATTTAATTTTACATTAGTTGAATATTCAATCAAATAACCAAACAATAAATGCTAAATTAAATAAATTGATACACTTCCAAAATTACAAAATCTAAACAAATTCAAAAAAGATGATTTGATGTGGATGCATCTAATGTTAATATTTCAATTCGTGATGCATCTCGATTTATTCCATCTTCACCTTCGGCCATATTTATCATCTTCTTCGTCCCACCATCATGCATCATCAAAATGGTGATGCAAATTTATCGGATTCATATTTAAACATGATGCATATTCATCGGATTCATAAAAAATAATGATGCATCTTCATCGATATTCATCTAAAAACACAATTCATCTTCATAAACACAATGTATCTTCATGTTCATAAACACGATGCATCTTCATCTAAAAACACAATTCATCTTCATCTACATCGAAATTCATCATGATGCATCTTCATCGAAATTCATCTTCATAAGCATAATGCATCTTCATCTTCATATTTAATCGGATTCATCTTGAAACACGATGTCTTCATCTTTCATCGGATTCATGTTCAAACACGATACACCTTCATCTTCATCTTTTGCATCTTCATCGTTTGCATGTTCATCTACATCATTTGCATCATCTTGTTCGTCCTCGGCTTCATCTGCATCACATTGTGTTCGCCGGCCAAGAGAGAGGGGATGGTCGCCGGCCATGTGAGAGAGAGAGAGAGAGAGTGGGCGGCGGGGTGGTCGCCGACCATGGGAGAAGAAGAGAGGGGGCAGCCGATGTGTGTGTGTGTGATCTAAAGAGAGAGAAAGAAAGAGGTTGGGACAAAGTGGGTGATAGTTAATTTAGGGATTTTATTTCCTAAATTAATTACTCCTAATTATGGAGGTTATTAAAAAATCTATTACATTCTAATTAATAATAAATATGTTCATCATTCCTAAATTGCCCTTTATGCATTTTTGGTTCTCAATGGTTCCTAATGCATCAAGTGCCCAATTGAACCTCATTCTTTATATATATATATATATATATATATATATATATATATATATATATATATATATATATATATATATATATATATATATATATATATATATATATATATATATATACACACACACACACACACACACACCACCTAGATATATAAACACCACACACACACCACACACACACAACCATATATATATATATATATATATATATATATATATATATATATATATATATATATATATATATATATATATATATATATATATATATATATATATATATATATATATATATATATAGGGATAATTACAAAAATAGCCATTTCTCAAAAGTTTATTCACTTTTTAGCCACTTTTTATGCATTTTACCAAAATAGTCACACTTTACGTTACCACATTTACGTGATAGCCACAATTTACGTGACTTGTACTTTTTTTTCATTTTTAAATGCATTACGTTACAAAAGTAGTTTGGTCACGTAAATTATTGTACTTTACGTGACCACTAATTTGTACTTTTTTCATTTTTTAATGCATTACGTTACAAAAGGTGTTTGGTCACGTAAATTGTTGTACTTTACGTGACCATTTTTGCTCCTTCCCAATAAATGTTTGGTGAGATGTCTTGTCATCTTCTTTCTCCAATTTAATTTTCTTCATCTTCTTTCTCTCTCTTCCTCTCTTCTTTCTCCTTCTCTCACTCTCTCTCTCTTCCTCTTTACAAGCTTCTTCGTCGTTAAGAACAAGTACTGCAACAAGATTGCTCGAGGAAGATCATTGGTTTGGCAAGTACGATGGATTATTGAAGAGTAAACTCCCACGAGGGCCAGTGCCACCTTCGGGTCCGTCTCTATGTCATAACTCCCTTGATCTCTATAAACAAACCCAGTTTGTATCCACTCAAGATCTAAGCTATTGTCCATAATTACTTTTTTGGTTTTAATTAGGGTTTAATTGTACAACCTTCATTTGTTCTTTTTTTAAATATAAATATTTATGAAGATTTTTCGATCTTTTGTTTTATAAAGAACTCATAGTGTTGATACATAATGCTTGTAAAGAGGAAGAGAGAGAGAGAGTGTGTGAGAGAAGGAGAAAGAAGAGAGGAAGAGAGAGAAAGAAGATGAAGAAAATTAAATTGGAGAAAGAAGATGACAAGACATCTCACCAAACATTTATTGGGAAGGAGCAAAAATGGTCACGTAAAGTACAACAATTTACGTGACCAAACACCTTTTGTAACGTAATGCATTAAAAAATGAAAAAAGTACAAATCAGTGGTCACGTAAAGTACAATAATTTACGTGACCAAACTACTTTTGTAACGTAATGCATTTAAAAATGAAAAAAAAGTACAAGTCACGTAAATTGTGGCTATCACGTAAATGTGGTAACGTAAAGTGTGGCTATTTTGGTAAAATGCATAAAAAGTGGCTAAAAAGTGAATAAACTTTTGAGAAATGACTATTTTTGTAATTATCCCATATATATATATATATATATATATATATATATATATATATATATATATATATATATATATATATATATATATATATATATATATATATATATATATATATATATATATATAGCGCATCAGGAGTTACCACCCATTATATAGCGCGTCAGGAGTTACCACTTTTAAAAAATCTTTTTAATCTTTTTTTCATAAACATGTTTTAATTAACCTTATAAAGATGATATGTAAATTTTACGTACATTCACATCTCCTAACTCTTTAAAAATGATGTGAATGTACAATTATTAACAAGTTAGGAGATACGAATGCATGTAAAATTTATATATTATCTTTGTAGTGTTAATTAAAACATGTTTATGGATAAAAAAAATTTAAATTTTTTTAAAGGATGATACCTTTTGGTGCGCTGCATAATGAGTGGTACTATTTCGAACCATATTACACATACACACACACACACATATATAGACACACACACACACACACACACACACACACAAATACACACATATTTATATAGGCTAAGGATCCTTCGAGCACTATTTATAATTAAGCACCGGTGAGCACCAATCAAAATAAGGGTTTTTACATATAATTTTTTATATATACACGCTTTGAGCAAATAGAAATAAATTTTCAGTGGGTTCATTGCATTCATAGGCTTTAATATATACAAAGTTCATTAGATTCATTGCATTTTCATGCTTTTATATATACATGATTCGTTAGGTTAATTGCATTCATAAGCTTTAATATACACAAGATTCAATAGATTGATCGCATTCAAACTATGTAAATGAGTTATCTGTAACATGCAAATGTTTTAATTGATGCTAATTTGTTAAATTTTTATTAGTGCTCACCAGTGCTTACTCCTAAATTGTTCTTAAATGATTCTCTACCTATATATATATATATATATATATATATATATAGGGTCAGGATCAATGGGGTACCATGTTAGACTGGGGAACCGCAGTCCATCCATGTTTGGTTATAAGTTTAAAAGGGTAATATAATCAATTAGGTTTATCTTAATTAATAAATGACAACTAATGAATTAATAGATTCCTTAATTATAAAGATTTACTTCCATAACAATATCTTTAATAAACTTCAGAATGGGTTTAGTGAACATGTTCAATCGGATTCGACAATATGTTTTAGTGAACATGTTCAATCGGATTCGACAATGGGTTTTGATGAACATGTTCAATTGGATTCAATAATGAGTTTTAGTGAACATGTTCAACCGGATGTGTCAAATAAAAGTATTTATTATTTTCTTCAAACCGTTCGTGAATGTTCAATTTCATTTACACGTTATTGAACATGTGCAATCGAGGTTTATTATGCTTTTAGTCTTTGTTAACCGTTATGGTGATGAACCAATATTCACGGTATTGAACATGTTCAATCGTGGTTTATGGAGTGTCATCATTGCACATGTTTAGTATGAGTGTAAGGATTGATGTTAACTGAAATGGAGATTTTCATGGGATACACAAAATCTTTGATTCTATTTAAATTTTTTAATTCCATTTTTAACCCCAACATTAATTAATGTGGGAAATAATTATAAGCAAAATTTATATTATATTTTAATGATTTTAATGATAAATGATTGGCTATAAATGGTTTCCCGGTACCCCATTGATCTTGAATCTATATATATATATATATATATATATATATATATATATATATATATATATATATATATATATATATATATATATATATATATATATATATATATATATATATATATATGTGTGTGTGTGTGTGTGTGTGTGTGTGTGTGTGTGTGTATGTATGTATGTTGCATCGGGAAATCTTGGAAAGCCAACATGCACCACAAGGAAACCTCAATGCATCATAGGGGTCATTAAGGGTAATATTTGAAATTTTAATTCATATATTTGATTTTTAATATCAAAAATAAAATAACATTATTTTGGGAAATTTCTACAATTATGGTTATTCCATATTAATGTTGGAGAAGTTACATTTATTAAAAAATATTACACCATTATTCCCTCCTCTTTTTTTGGACTCCATTGTAACTCCATCTCCGGTCATCTTTTTCTACGGTCTACGCCACCATTCGGCTTTCTTTTTCGGCCTCCGACACCATCCGACTTCCAATTCCGGCCTCCGCCACCGTCCGGGCTCCATTGCATAGAGGTTTTTCGGCCTTCACAACCATCATGTAAAAGTGTTTACACGAAGATCTTAATTTTCAATATAATGATTTTGATTTATTTAAAGTGTTTCAATCAAAAAATTGTGTATATTGATGATGCAGCAGTGTGAAGGAGTGCATCATGAGTTTAAAGTAATGGAGTATCGATTTTGGTTTACATGAGTTAATATTGAAAATGAAGATGAAGATTTGTAGGCATTGCATTGCCTTTTTGTGGAGTACATAATCATCATTTTGATGGAGTTCATCGTCGTTTTTGTGGAGTGTCAAGTGCATCATCGTTTATGATTTAATGTTAAACTCGAAGATGATGAAGAAGATTTGATGAAGCGTATATGGATGTTTTTTTTAAAGTATAATGGAGATAGTTTCTAAATTTATAATTGTGTATTAATTATGAAATATTTAATTTTATATATAAAAATAATAAAATTTCAAATTTAAAAATATTATGTATCGAAAATACCATTGTGCGTTTTCTTTTAAACGCACCAAGATGCGTTAATCTAAAAACGCATATGCATCTAATCCAAGGACTACAAGTATACAATTGGTTTTCCAAGGTTTTCCATTGAACCCAACCCTATATATATATATGTAGAAAGAGGGTTGAGTTCATATAAGAACCCCTCAATTCCGTGAGAACATGAGAACCCTCTAAAACGCACAATTTTATACATCAGATACACAAATTTAAAAATTAATTTATAATCTAAAACCATTATTGGTTTTTAATATTAATAAATATCATAATCTAACATTAAAATTATCTTTAAAATTTAATTTTATCAAATTTTACACTAAATGTACAAATTCGTACATAAAGTGGACAAATTTATCATGAGATGCGTACATGTTTATATTAAATACATAAATTTATCAAATGTGTATAAATGTTAGCATCAAATGCATAATTTTATGCATTAAATACAAAATTTTAAAATGGTTCTCTCGTTTCTCACGGAATTGAGGGTTCTTACCGGAACCCAACCATATATATATATATATATATATATATATATATATATATATATATATATATATATATATATATATATATATATATATATATATATATATATTAAGCTTGTGTATATATAAAAACATGAAAATATAATTAATCTAATGTAGGTTGTGTATATATTTTTGCATAGACATGTGTAAATCGACATTATAAGACTTTTCATTAGAAGAATCATACTTTAGATTTGAAAAATGAATCTTGTGAATTGTAAAAAAAATTCATGTGAATGGTGAGAATGATCATTCACTATGATGACCATTCACAAATATATGTTAACATTCTCATAACTTTTAAGAACATAGAAACTCTGAATATATGTGTAATTTACATATTATGTGTGTAACGCTAATTTAAACATGATTATGAAAAAAATTTAAAATGTATTTTAAGGGCGGATGCACTTGATAAACTGATTTCAACATAATATAATAGTTAATGAGGTTATATTAGATTAATCTTGACTAATATGGTTTTAAAAAGAAAATCGGGCATGACCCGTTCGCACGGAGTCAATATCCATGTTTGCTTATAAACGAAAATTTGAAACAATAAAGTTAATTTACAAGATACTTCTATTTAAGTCTGATCTCTATCATCAACCCGAAAGACAATCACATGTCTATATATAGATACATGCCAAAACATGATGGTAGACAAACTACCCAAAATTTTCCAATTATTAAGCATTTAGCTTTTACCAAAAGATCTTGACTTCAAGCCGGCTTAACTAAGCCTTGGAACCGAGGTCGGCAATCTCCTTGCTATTACTAACACCACCTGAGATATATAAAAGTGAGGCGTTAACAAATAAAATTTGCTAAGTGAGTTACTAGATCGATACAGAATAGGGGTGAGTAACGGTTTGGTTTACGGTTTTCTCAGTTTCCTCGAATTGAAAATTTTTAAAGGTCAAACCGGAAATCGAACCAAACTGAATACAAAGACAGCCAAACCAATTCGAAAACCGAATTTTAATTCGGTTAGGTTCGGTTCGAAAACCGAATTACGGAAAATGAAATGAGAAAAGTGGAATACAATGGGTATATTTTGTTTGGGTAATTGGGTATACGTATTATGTTTAGGTTTTGATATTGGTTTTGGGTATTATGTTAGACCATTAACATACTAAATAAATAAATGATTAAAAACCCAATTCTAATACTTATAAATTTGTGTACACACACACACACATATATAATAATTAATAAATATTACAAAAAAATTCGGTAATTCAGTTCGATTTGGTCTATACTTAGTGAAACCATAATTCAAACCACAAACCGAATTTAAAATTCGATTTGGTCTAAAACCAATTCAAAAACTGAATTTAATATTTGGTTTGGTCTAAATCGAATTCGGCTTGGTTTGATATTTGGTTTCTCCGATTTCAAACCAGATATTGCTCACCCCTAATACGGAGTGCAAAACATACAACATGTAGTAATATCAAAATGATTGTGAAATGTCAAGTGCGGTATCTTTTTGATAAAAGTGGTGTGGGCATAGCCCACAAAGATGTATAGGTCGCGAGCATAACCCGCTAACCCGCCGTTGCCAGCCGGATTAGAACCGAAATCTGTGCAACTCCAATCGGCGCCAAAGTCCGGTCACCCACTCCGTAAGCTTCTGGAAGTAGAAATTTATACGCACAAACACATAGTAAGGCACTTGATATAATATATAATGATCAGTACGTCCAGCGAGGCCAATGAAATGAGCATCGCTCACAATGGGTTAATAAGTATAATGATGTAAAATATGAAATGAACGATCATCAAGCATAGCATGAATGTTAATATATGTAATGGGTGTAACAAATAAGGTATGCTGACCATAGGCCATGATCAAATAATAAACTCCCAATAGGGTAGTATGCCATATAAAAATGATGTTTAGTAGATATGCACAATGTCATAATTAAAAGAACATGTAAATATGTATGCAACACACTGTTATGACATATTTTGTACATATTTTTAGTCATATTTTGCCTCGGATTTGGGTTATTTTTGCCTTGAATTGTTTAAATACGACTCTGATTTGTCCATGTTTTGTGTTTCGCAGTTCGAAGGTTGCCTAAAATGGAAAAGAATGGATTATGGAGCTTATTCGTCAATTGTATGTGCCGAGCAAAGGGACTCATCTGGGAAAGACGCCTTAATCGCAGAATCATCAAGAGGAAGAAGTGAAGGATTCTCTAAACGGCTTAGGTGGTCGGCAGCTAAGTTCTCGGCCCCACGTTTGTCTTTGATTTCGATGTCAAACTCCTGAAGGAGCAGAATCCATCGAATCATACGGGGCTTGGCATCTTGCTTCTGAAAGAGATATCTCAAAGCAGAGTGATCGGTAAAAACCACTGTCTTTGAGAGGATCAGATAAGACCTAAACTTCTCAAATGCATATACTATTGCTAGCAGCTCTTTCTCAGTAGTAGTATAATTTCGCTGAGCATCAGTGAGAGTCTTGCTAGCATAGTATATAGCATGGAAACGGTTTTCCTTTCTTTGTCCCAACACTGCCCCCACAGCATAATCGCTGGCATCACACATCAACTCAAATGGTAACTCCCAATCGGGAGCCACCATGATAGGGGCAGAAACAAGCTTTTCCTTTAGAGTATCAAAGGCATGCACACACGAATCATCAAAATCAAATGTGGCATCCTTTTACAACAATCTTGTCATGGGACGGGCAATTAATGAAAAATCTTTAATAAACCGCCGATAAAAACCGGCATGCCCAAGGAAACTTCTAACCGCTCTAACAGAAGTAGGGTGAGGCAGCTTAGAAATCGTCTCTATCTTAGCTCTATCGACCTCAATACCCTTAGCCGAGATTTTGTGCCCGAGAACAATTCCTTCTCGCACCATAAAGTGACACTTTTCCCAATTGAGGACCAAATTGGCCTCCTCACGCCGGGCAAGCATACTGTCTAAATTCGCCAGGCACGCAGAAAAAGAACTGCCGAACACAGAAAAATCGTTCATGAACACTTCGACACTCTTTTCAAGCATATCATTAAAGATAGCGACCATACATCTTTGGAACGTCGCGGGCGCATTGCATAAACCGAATGGCATACGCCGGTATGCGAACGTTCCGTAAGGACATGTGAAAGTGGTCTTGTCCTGGTCCTCGGGGCTGATAGGGATTTGAAAGTAACCCGAAAAACCATCAAGGAAACAATAGAACTCATTCCCTGATAATCTCTCGAGCATCTGGTCAATGAAGGGCAATGGAAAATGATCCTTACGGGTGGCATCATTGAGTTTGCGATAGTCGATGCGAACTCGCCATCCCGTGACCGTCCTCGATGGAATCAATTCATTCTTATCATTAAGAACGACGGTCATCCCCCCTTTCTTTGGGACCACATGAATTGGACTAACCCACGGCGAGTCAGAGATTGGATATATCATACCAGCATCAAGAAGCTTCAACACTTCCTTCTTGATGACCTCGTGGATTTTTGGATTGACCCTCCTTTGGGGTTGAATCACAGGCTTGAAATCCTCTTCCATCAGAATCTTATGAGTACAATAAGCAGGACTGATACCCTTGATATCAGAAATTTTCCATGCGATGGCCTGCTTGTGGGACTTCAAGACTTGGACCAATCTCGCTTTTTCGTCCGGTGACAGGTCTTTGGCTATAATGACCGGAAGCTGAGATGACCCCTCCAGATAAGCATACTATAAATGCGCTGGTAACTCTTTCAGCTCAAGAGTCGGAGGGTCTTCAATCGAGGATTTGGCTTTGATACTTTCCTTTGGATCTAGCGTAACAATCTCCTCATGAGTAGGAGATGTCTCTATCATGCACAAAGGAAAGCTATCACTGGAATCAGAGAGACAGATAGAAATGTCAGAATCAAGAGATAATGGGCATAGAGATATATCATCATCGATAGACTCGCCATCTTCAAAAGAAGTGGATCTCTCATACCCAATCAATAGAGACTTAACAAGCATCTCATCATCAATCTCAGAATGCATTTCTCGATCAGAAGAGCTATAGGATCGAACAAAACAAATCGACTCCACAGTGTCATCGGCTTTCTGCATAGCTTTGTCAACATCAAAACTGACATGCTCATCTCCCACTCTAAGGGTCAACTTCCTGTCCAAAACATCGATCATCGCACGGGATGTCGCTAAAAATGGACGCCCTAAAATGAGAGGAACAGAGCTGTCTTCGTGCATATCCATAATGACAAAGTCTACGGGAAATACAAACTTATCAACTTTCACCAGCATGTTCTCCGCGATTCCCCGAGGAAATTTCACTGATCGGTCTGCCAACTAAATACTCATACGAGTGGCCTTTGGCTCTCCGAGACCGAGTCTAGCATATAAAGATGTGGGCATAAGATTGATGCTAGCTCCTAAATCAGCGAGGGCATTCGCAACATGCAAATTACCAATATGACATGGTATGGTGAAACTGCCCGGATCATCTTGCTTGATTAGAAGCTTGTTTTGGAGCACAGCTGAACACTCGGCGTTCATCTCTACTGTGTCCAAATCATCAAGCTTCTTACGCTTTGAGAGCAGATCCTTTAAGAACTTCGCGTAGTTCGGCATCTGAGCAATCACATCTATGAAAGGAATATTGATATGTAACTGTTTGAACAATCCAAGGAATTTGCCGTATTGCTTATCCTTGACTTCCATATCAATCTGCTCGGATACGGAATAGGAGGCTTGTAAGGACTGACTGTAGTCATCGCCGGAGGTGGGACGTGTGCGGTACTTGGTGTACTAGGAATGTGCACCTGGTCCGTGATAGTCCCCGGATCATCCTCAAGAAAAACAGAATCAATAGGGGGAGAAGCAGAATGGGGAGGAAGTGATGGCCCTACAGTCTCCTTACCACTACGCGTGATAATCATTTTCGCTTCAGCCTTCGGATTTGGCACAGTATCACTCGGAAGACCACCAGGCTGTCGCTCATTCTGCGCTTTAGCAATCTGTCCAATTTGGAATTCTAAATTCTTTATAGCAGCCTGTTGATTCCTTGTGATCGTCTCTTGGTTAGCCATGAACTTCATCATCATATCCTCTAAATTCGACCTCTCTTGTGGCTGTTGTGCAGCCTGAGGACGTGGAGGATTTTGATATGGGCTACCAGACTGGCCATAGAATTGTTGTGGACGAGTATGCTGCTGAAACTGACTATGGGAGGAAGAAGAAGATTGCCCCTGGTTATACCCCTGATGAGAGGCAAACTGGGGTCTCTGAAGCATATGTGGTCTCGGATTCATGAAACCAGGAGGTGGCTGATTCTGGGAATAATTTGGATAGTTCGGGTTCGGGTGAGCATACTTATACACGCCACCTCCAGAATCGCAGTAAACCTCCTCCTGATTGGGGTAAGAGTAAGCCGCCTGACACTCATAGCTCGAATGTGGGCCACCACAAGCATCACATGATGGATACACAGCTTGCACGGGAGCTGGCATGGCTTGTGGTTGGCTATTCTGCGTGAGCTGCTCAATTTTTTCTGTGAGTGCGGCTATTGCAGCGGCTTGCTTGGAATCTGAGGCTCCCCATCTGAAGTACTCACTGGGTATCTGATGCTGACTCAATACCAAGTCATCTAAAATCACAACAGCCTCCTCAGGTGTCTTTTCTGTATACCAATCCACTACAAGCGGAATCGATCAAAGAATGATACATCGGGTGCACACCTTCATAGAAGACTTTGACTCGATGATTGAGTGTCAGATTATGGTTTGGACACTTCATGACAGATTCCTTGTACCGATCCCATGCATCACGTAAGGACTCTTCAGGTTTTTGCTTGAATCCCAAGATTTCACTCGTTAGCTGAGTGGTATGTGAGGGAGGACAGAATTTCGATAAGAACTGTGTCTCCATTTCATCCCAGGTATGAATTGAATTGGACGGAAGGACATCATACCATGTGAGAGCACGTCCAGTAAGCGAGTACGGGAATAACATCAATCGAATTATCTCTTTCGGGACTTGATTTACCTTATACGAACCGCACGCTTTCCTAAATTTCTTCAGGTGTGCGTAAGGATCCTCAGATGCTATCCCACAATACTGAGCATTATTTTGAACTAAAGTGATAAGACTGGACTTTAGCTCAAAATTTACTGCATCAAACCTGGGATGACAATGGCACCTTCCGAGTCGTCGGTGACCGGTCGGTTCAGCTCAAGCATGGTGCGTCGGTCGCCCATGTTTGGCTCAGAAGAATTATCGGAGGACGAAGAAGAAGAAGAATCAGATGAATCGGAGGAAGGCGAAGAAGGAGAGATAGGAGGTAACTCAACAACTAAATCAATATGACTTCTGTCAGCCAGCGGAGGGACAGGTTGGTCAGTAGATTCAGATGAGCTAGATAAAATCTCAATGAAGGGATGTGAAGGATGGCGAAGACGGTTGTGAAAGGTTCTTTCAGGTTCGTTGTATGGACTTACAACATGCGGATTGGAATTCCGAGTCATAAACCATTCACAAACACTGAGAGGGTGGATAAAATAGATAAAAGATGAGAAAAACAAGAAAAGAACTTCCAAGGAATAAATCCCAAAAGAAGGATCGGCTAATCTACCAGCTAAACCTTTTCACAATATCTCTAGCCGCTCCCCGGCAACGGGGCCATTTGATCTTTCGCGGATTAGGCAATTTAAATCAAAAGAATGAAGAAAGCCTAAGTTATACCAAATACCATTGGCAGTGCACCAGTCGTAGATAGTATAGCTAGAAGCTGACCTCGGGAATTATCGAACTCAGGGAACGGCACTAAGGATCGAGATACCGATACTAAGATTATCACTAATATCTAACCATTGATAAGGGTTGATGATGATTTATAACCCTAATTAGTTAAACTATGCTATCTAACAGATTATGACAATTTATAAAACCAAATGCTAACACAGATTTATATCAGATGTATATTAAAAAGCAACACTCACTTGGATACGTCTTTTAGGATTAATGACGTAAAATGGTGTAAAAACACTTAAGATGTTTTTGGTCAAAGAAAATTAAGTTAGAATTAAATCCAACTGTTTTAAATCTTTTAAGCTTAAGAGTTTGAAACTTGGATGTAAAACCGATTCATGGACATCTTTTATTAATTTTAGAAAATCAAGTATGGACTTCTCCAGTATTCCCCAAATTTCTAAAAATCAACAATAAATGTCTTTTACGATCAATTAAGTCAACTAAATCTAGCTTTTAGAGATTAAAACTGTATACACGTCAAGCGCTCAGAAATAACTCTAAATATTCAATTTAGCCGCATAAACATCAATCAAGTCTAAGGAAATCAAAGATTAAATTAATCCTATAATCACAATACTGCTAAGAATTAATTTGCATTCGATGATTTCACAATTTATTAACTAATCACCATCTCATAATCACAATAATGCTAGAAACAACAACCAATTAATAAATCACTTAAATTTGATTGAGTTTATAAAAATCAGCATTAATAATCAATAATCATGATCACAATATTGCTAGAATATCAACTATAATTCTGATTTTACGCATATTAATCGTATGAATCGAGAATACATCAATGAATCAAACACTTTTCAACCAAAACCATCAAATACTCCACTAATCCATCTAAAAACGTAACCAAGCAAGTGCTTGGATGAACTACTCACTAATCATGATAAAAACTACAGAATAAACAAGATCTATACTAAACATATTAACTTCAGAAGTAAATATGGAAAGAATGTACTAAAATCCGGATGAAAAACGAGAAAATCCCGCAACCGAATGCTTGAACCACTCTACTAGCCGAATGCTTCCCTAATCTATCCTAAACTAAGCTGAAAAACATAAAACTACGAAACACTTACTAATCGCACTATAAACTGTGTGAAAAAGTTCGTCTCAAAATTGCATAAAAAATAACGAAACGGCTACTGACTTTTATATTTTTCTGTGATCGCGGCCGCACTGAGAGGATCGCGAGCGAGATAACAAGCATGGGCGCGTTCTGTTGATCGCAAAAATAACCCAAATCCGAGGCAAAATATGACTAAAAATATGTACAAAATATGTCATAACACACACATATCAATGCTAAAACTCACAGAAGTAGGCTAAAATAGCCTTTAATATGCAATACGGCTAATAAGTTACTTAACGCCCCGAACCGATAATCGGCACTCCATTAAGCTCCAAACCTATCAAATAAGGATATTCAAAGCATTCATAAGCTTATGACAGTATATCATAGGATTTGGAAGTCATTTGAAATGTGTAGGTGTTTTCGGTTTAAGTTTCTGAAATTACCGGCACCGTTGCGCCTCTTATTGAGTTTTATAGACTTTTGGGCGATATTTGATGATAATTTATAAGTTATATAAGTATAGGATGATCACATGATGTTATAGTATCATTATAGGACTTAAAACAAGTGTTTTGGGTGCACAGGGGCTTGACTCGACAAGTCAGGGAAGCGAATCGACAAGTCAAAACATGCTGGAAACGAATTGAGGCCAAATCTGACCCTGACTCGACAAGTCAAGGGGAGTGACTCGCAACAGCCTAGAATCACAATTTTTTTGGTGCCCTGCTCGTCGTTCTTCCGTTCTAAATCCATTTTTACCGTACAAAAACATCTCAAGGCCTCATTTTATGATATATTTGATACATATAAACATATATAAACTCATTTTAACACACACCCATACTTGAATCATTCAAACCTTCATCAATTTACCTCTTTATTAATTCATCCCAATACAAATAATTTTCATGGTCTATTATACTTGAACTTTCAGAAACCATTTAAGTAATTTACTATTTTCAATTAAATTCCATAAGGCATCCTTTCTCCTTTTTCATCTCTTTTCCCACCATCACTTCAAAGGTTAAGAAGAAGAAGGAGAAAATAAAACACATACATATAAAAATACTTAGAAGCTCACCTTGAATTTCCTAAATTAATTAGGAAAATTTCTGGAATTTTTTTGCCAAGGTTGAGAAGGAATTTTGCAAACCTAATTATTCCTTCAATGTATGTGTGTGGGGGAAGTTTAAAGCAAGGACATGAAGAGGGGAAGAAACCCACGATTGGGGTTTTTCGAGTAACCCTCCTTGGCCAAAATTTTGCAATTATACCCCTTGCTAAGTCTCTTTGTCCAACTTCAGCCCCCAATATTGATCTTATTCTGCACCATTTTAATTACTATACCAATATATGTATGCTTAGGGTACTTGTACCTTTAGCTTCAAGGATTTGTATATAATAATATGAGTTGCCAATTTACAAGGCTTTGAGTGTGTAGTATCAGTAGTTAAAGTTTGTGACCAAAAACTTAAATTTTAATCCATAATTAACACAAAGATACAATTCATTTGAAAATTTAATAGATTGAATTAGTACCTTTATTATAAGGATATTATAACAAGGTATGAGTTAAACTGGCTCGAATATATATATAAGTCCAGTTTACCGATTAATATCTTTGCAAATTAACGTTGATATACATATTCTCTTTAAATGATTATAAAGAAATAAATTCTTACATATCGATTAACATCATTAAATCACTCAATTATCGGTTTAGTGTATAATTAGTAGTTTTAATATTATATTGAATTTGAGGATGTTACAACACTTGATTTTGAAAGAAATTTTTCAAACCCAAATCACACACACTTACATACTCTCTCTCTCTCTCTCTCTCTGTGTGTGTGTGTGTGTGTGTGTGTGTGTGTGTGTGTGTGTATAGAGGTTCAATGGGGAACCTCGATGCATCGGGAACCACGGAGAACCAAAATTGCATTATCAATTACTAAAGATGCAATAAGGATAATATTGGAAAACTAATATGTATGGTCTTGCACTGACAGATCTATCTAGACGCTGAACCGTCAACGAGTGCGGAATCCTCGTTAACGGGTAGACGGAAACAACTCTCACCAGAAACACGGAGACTATCAGAAGCTGCACGAACGACACACGAACGCACCTACGAACTGATTCTCTCCGAAACGGCACTAACACTGATGATAAACTCGAGATCGCTTTATGCTTAATCACTCTCGAATTCTGCAAAAAGTCTGATAATATTTCGAGTCTATCCCTAATTATAGAGGCTAATTCGAGTCTGTCATGGGCTAAACTCGAATCCGGCCCAAAGCGCATTCGAGTTTGCCCCATCTGAAATTCTCGAATCTGCCTAAATGGTCACATTCGAATCTGTCTTGTGACTCATTCGAATCTAACCAGATTCGAATCCTAGTCCTTAGATAATTCGAATTTACCTTCTCACATAATTAACTAAGTATTGAAACTTATGTTTTTACTTTATGATTAATTTTATCTTTGATCTTTATGTTTTGAACTTCTTGTAATATGTTACATTAAGTTCAAACACACAAACAATAATAATTATAAACCATACATAAACATATATATCAAACACTTGCTAAAACCCAATGTTGGATCACTTAGACTGCTATCGTCACACAGGGTGTACCAACAGACTCCCCCTTGACGATAGCTTCTAATAATTCACACATTTGATTAAGAACTTTGTTTATTATTTATTCAAACTACTTCCAGCATACAAACCTTTTTCAACACACACTTTAACTACATTCTCATATTTCCTAGCCTCACCATCCATATGAGTGTCACTAGAGATCTTATGAGCCTGCAAAATTTGAAGATCATCTCGAGAAAGGTTTACCAGATGAAGAGGATCATAGATTCTAAGAATCACATTTTCTTCAAAATCTTCCATTACCGCTTCTCCCGTATCATCGACATACCACCAGTTCAGATTCTTCAAGACATTCTGTGGCATAGGCTTGAGCGGCACCTTTCTTAGACATCTTACGGGTTTGTACTGAATCTTCATCCAAGGACGCCCAGTTAGAGGATCAATTCGAGAAGGATCCTCTACTCTTTTTCCTATCCTTGGATTCAGGCGCTCAAACTTCCTTGATCTTCCCTCTTTCCTTATGATTCTGGCAATTATATCTGCGTAGGGATCATTGCCGATATTGATAAGATCTTTCCATGCTAGCGTCTTGATCTCAATCTTCGACAGTGAATTGAATGCTTTCAGAGTTCGCCTCAGGTACTGGAGCCCGTCTTTTCTCTTGATTATGAATAGCTGCAGTTCTCGATCGAAGAACCAGCTTAATATGCTTCCTGATAGTTTTCCAGTCCCCGGCACCCTCATATTCTTTTTCAGCTCTAATTCCTTCTGTTCAGCCCTGAACCACAACTTTCTTTTCTCTTCATTCGTTAGTTCTCTGGCAGGTTCCTCTACTGATGGCTGAACATTTAAAGCAGCATTCACCACTTCTACGTTAACAACATCATTCCCTTCTATCACATATGTATCAGTGATAGGATTTTGCTGCACGACGATCTCATCAGCTTCATCGTCCTCATCAGCACACACCTCATCATCTGATCTCTAGTCAACAATCTCTTCAGGCACAAACTCACCCTCTTCCAGCTATTCCATTTCATCTTCAAAATCAAAACCCAAATCCATCGGATCGTCATCAAGATCCATGAGAGCATCGATCATCTCACTTATCTCATAATTCGTAGGCTTAGACGAACTGGCCTCTCCTACTTCACCTCCTGCTTGACTTGGCTCCCCCTGAGATTGAGCAGCCTGAGCAGTAGAAAAATCTACTGGCTCATCCTGTCTTTGAGAGCTGGGATCATTGCATTGGTTATCTTCTTCATCATCATCCCTCGGCCTCTGTACTTCTTGATCACGGCACGACGTCTCCCCCTGAGCCTGTAAATTTTTCATTAACTGCTCAATTAGGGAGCGCATCGACCTATCTCAGCTGCCTGATCGCATACAAAAGTCTTTAACTCTACGTTCTCTTCTGGAACGTTTTCCACAATCTTCTTCAAATCGGCATTCTCCTTATCAAGATTTGCATTATGAGTCTGAATCTCACTGATTGCCTTTGTTAGGCCTAAGATTTGGATATTTTGGAAGTCAACACGAGCTTTAAGCTGTAGATACCTTTGATTGTCGACGTATGTGGACGAGGTTGATGGGATGGATTGAAGTGGAGTTGGAATGATCGGCGATGGGATGTATGGTTCGTCATGAGGTGGTGGTGGTGGAATGGTGGATTGAGGTTCCTGATGTTGAGGAATTTGATGTTGAGGAATTTTGCAATCTGTGATGCTTGGCCCGTTGCCTTGTCACTAATGGTGCAACCTCGTCTTCTTCAAAATCAGAGTCATCAGACTCTCTTGATGCTCGCCTCCTTGAAGCTTCTTCATTAATCACCACTATTCTAGATCCATAAGTTTCTATCCGAACTGTTGGTTCAGTAGATACGGACTCTGGAGCTTCAACCTCTAACTCCTCCATTTCTTCTGACTCAGTGGCAGATGATGACTCATCATTACCAGTCTGTTCTGGTTCATATTCGTCAACATCCCTAAGCACATCTTCTTCTCCCTCTGGAGGCTCTAGTAACTGATCAACCAATTCTGCAGTTATTTCCTCATTTGCATGAGCCCAGACGCCCAGATTTCTTCCAAATTGCGGCACTTGAAGGCCCTGCTTCCTGTACCTCTGGCTGTTGACTTGTCGAAGGCCTAGATGCCTGAGTCTGACTTGCAGTAGCTCTTTGTCTTCGCCTTTGTTGTTGTGCTCGCGGTGGCTGTGGTTGTTGTTGTTGCGGTGGCTGTCTGGCTTGAACCTCCACTTCTCCTGCCCAGTAGGCAGTATCTGGTGCTTCAAGATTCCTATCCAAAACAGCTCCAAATAACGGTCGCTCGACCGGAACCGCCAACCTTCCTCTGTGCGAGGAGCAATCAGCAAAAATTCTTTTATCCATCACTGCGACACTTTGGATTTCATTTAGCTGAGGCAAATTTGGCAAGAAATGCCTGATAAGCATCATTATGAATCGTGGATACAGCAGAAATTGTTGATGCTCTGGAGCGGTGATTTGATGAACGAATTCTGAGAAGAACATTTCCGAAAAGCTGAATGGCCGATTATATACTAAGGCGATCATCCCAGATTGGATCTTCGAGACTATATAGTCAAAACCGGCTTTCTTTGCTGCAAAACAAACCATAAACACATGAGCCAAAAATCTCCATTGTCCAATAAGCCCGCTCTTCATGTAAGATGCCTTCGTAACATCCTGGCTGTAACCCATCCTTTGAAAAGCTGCCTGCCTAATACTTAGGGGAAAGTCAATAGGCCCAGACTCCTCTTCCTGAGATCCTAGCTGCAAAATTTGACGCAGCATATCGGCAGAAAACACCAACGGTTGCCCTGCGATCCTTGTTCTCAGCACTGTCGGGGTGACAGAGCAGTCCACCTGAAGATGATTATAGAATTGGCGAACATAGGGAATTACAATCTGAATATTGTGAGATAAAGCAAAAGTAATCCTAGATTCTACAAGGAAATCCATCATTTGACGAAAGCCCTGCGCCTCAGGGATATGATGGTCATAGGGAATGACCATATTATGCTTCGGCACGAATGCACGAACAGCCATATCTGCACAATAGATAAACTATTAGAATTATTAAAAATCAATGAACTTGCTTAAATTCAAATTTGTTTTATTTTGAACTTGTGTAAGTACAAAATCCAACACAAATGAAATTCCACAAGTTTAATTAAATTTAAATTGAAAAATTCAAATAATTCAAATAATTCAAATAATATGACAAATTCGAATGTACAGATTCGAAGACACCCTATTTCGAATTTGATGACAGATTCGAATGTAATGGTCTTCTCGAGTTTACTGACAAACTCGAGAAAGGTCATGATCAGATTCGAACAGTCGACGGCCAATTCTTCATCAAAACCCATGATTTTAACCATTTTGAACTTAGAAAATCACATACATTAGTCCAACTAGGTTCTAATCACTGATTTATGTATTTACTTTGACTATTTACTGGTCCAAAGTTTGTAATTTTGGAAAAGACGACTTAGACCCATAAATCTTCAAAAATCGATGATTTTGGCTTATATGGTGTATAAAACTACATGAATCTTGTACAACCCAGTTGTTTGTACCTAGAAGTTCAGTAGTATCGAACACTTTAGCAATAAACTCGACAAATTGTCGTTTTTGTGGAAATCGGTAGATTCGAGGAGGTAGATTCGAAGTCGCCTAATAGATTTGAAGGAGTAGATTCGAAAACAGATAAGAGTAATGACAAGTATTGTTACCTATTTATAACACTTACCTTCGAATCTATGGCCAAAGTCGAATCTACTGATAGATTCGAGGCCACCCATTTTCGAGTTTGTCCTAAACTCGAATTATACCAAAACACTTAGAAAATTTTCGAAAACTTTGAAATAACTTCAACTTTTACAACATTTTCAACGGTATTGGGTAACGGAATAAACTATGCCAAATCTTTTATCCGAAGCACAAGATTTTCACGCAGTGTTTATTTTATTCAACTATGACTGCACCCTCAGTAATTTTTGACCTTTTTCCTAAGTTAAAAAATAAAATAAAGTAAAATAAACTAAGGTAAAATACAATAAAATAAAATATAAACTAAGTAAAAACAAAATTTAAAATTTTGACTAAAAATTTAACTTAGACCTAAGCTATACTTATTAGAATACACAACCTAAGCTAAACGCTAAACAAAATATTTTTGATGAGTATAGTCAAAGAAAGGTTCAATCAGATAGCGATGTCAGATACTCACTTTCAGTATTTAAACTTTCACACTTAGGAATTTTTTATTCCTTTGATTGTTTGTCGTGAAATATCCATTTAGCCGATTGTTGGTATTTACCCCTTTAAACATTCTACATTTCGGAATATCCCTTGGCATTTTTTATTTATAATGAAATTATCTTACGTGACCCAGACATAGACATACTTTTATGATAAAGGCATACAGACAAAGATTCTAACTTGTTGGTATTTGCAAACTTTCTTTAAAAGACAAACATCGGACACAGGTCTGTATTTTCATACAACAAAGTGTCTTAGTTTGACTTAAGGTTTATTCTTAAAGCTAGCAAGACAGCGGTGACAGGTCTGTACCGACGTACAACAAAGCGACATATCTTGCCAACCCGAATCTAAACAGAGGCAACAGGTCTATACTTACGTACAACAGAGTTACATGTTTTCGACTCTCAATTTTGTATGATATTTCTATTCTTTCCATTTTAAGATGTATATGATGTTGCCATACATCCCCAAAAAGTTTGCATACCTCATTTAGACTCAAAGTTTGTATGTCTTATACATAAAAATTAAGACCGATTGGTCGTACATCTAAGTTAGTGACACGTTTGACTTTTTCTTAAATATTTTATTTGCCTTGAGACTCCCTATATGTATTATGCCTACCAACACATCAAACTAAAATAAAGTATAACACTTAGAATTTTAGTTGCATTATGTGTGAAAGCCTAAACACTTAGAGTTTGTAACGACTGTGCTAATTTTCGTCACTTTGAACCTATGCTTCTAAGACTTAACTCCTTTTCTGATATTCCCTTTTTTATGTATTTTTATGATTTTCTTTTTTTTTTTTGTTTTTTCATAAGAAAAAGCACTAAAAGAAGATAACCTACTAACTTACTAAAAATAGAAACTTACCAAAAATAGAAACTATCCTAAATTAGCAGACTACTATAAAAAGAAAGAAATACTACGACTATAAAAGGAAATAAACTACTACTACTAAGGTCAAATTACTCTGGGTTGCGCATTCCATTCAGTTGAATTAAATACTCAAACCGTGACTTATCAAATGCTTTGGTAAATAAATCTGCATTATTATCTTCCGTTGCCACTTTTACCAATTTGATTAAGTTCTTTTCAGCACAATCACGAATAAAATGATGCCTAATGTCTATGTGCTTTGTTTTGTTGTGTTTAACTGGATTATTCGTTATAGCAATTGTAGATTGATTGTCTATCCTAATTGGAGTTTGAGTGTAAGCCAAACCGTAATCCCGCAATTGTTGTTGTATCCACAGAACCCGTGAGCAGCAACTACCAGCAGCAACATACTCGGCCTCGCACGTTGACACGACTACAGACGTCTGTTTCTTGCATTTCCAGGATACCAGTCTCCCTCCTAGGAATTGACAACCTCCAGTTGTTGATTTGCGCGTCAAGCTGCATCCTCCGTAGTCAGAATCCGTGAACGCCTCCAACTCTAAATCTCCCTCCGCGTGATACCAAAGTCCCAGCTTCGGTTTCGACTTGAGGTATCGTAGAATCCGCTTCACAGCTTTCATATGCATCTCCTTCGGATTGGCTTGAAACCTAGCACAAATACACACAGCAAACATAATGTCAGGTCTTGAAGCAGTTAAATACATAAGTGATCCAATCATGGCCCGATATAACGTCGGATCCACATCGGTATCACTTTCAGTACCTGATCCGAGATTGTGATTCACTTGAATCGGCGTGCTGAAATGGGCAGTCAATTTTGTTCCTTCCATCCCGAAGCGCTCTAATATGTCATAGACATACTTCGTCTAATGGATAAACATACCATCCTTCTTCTGGTCAACTTGTAACCCCAAAAAGAAATTTAACTCTCCCATAGCACTCATCTCGAATTTCGACTTCATCACCTTCTCGAAATCTTTGCACATCTGTTCGTCTGATGATCCAAAAATGATATCATCGACGTACACTTGTACCAAGATAAAATGTTCTCCCTTCCTCTTAACAAACAGCGTACTATCTATCCTACCCCTTTCAAACCCGTTCTCTAATAAATGGTTGGATAGAGTCTCGTACCACGCCCTTGGTGCTTGATGCAATCCATATAGAGCCTTATCTAAGCGATATACTCTTTCAGGATATTTTGGATCTGTAAATCCGGGCGGCTGTTCTACATACACCAGCTCCTTCACTTTCCCATAGAGGAAAGCACTCTTAACATCTAGTTGATATACCTTAAAGCCCTTGAAGGAGGCAAACGCTAGAAACAATCTAATGGCTTCCAGCCTTGCTACTAGTGCAAACACCTCGTTGTAATCGATTCCCTCCTCTTGGTTGAAACCCTTTACAACTAGCCTAGCCTTGTTGCGAGTGACTATACCCCGATCATCTCTCTTGCACTTAAAAACCCATTCGGTTCCTATTGCAACTTCTCTTCGAGGTAATGGAACTAACTCCCACACTTCTAGTTTCCTAAACTGTGAAAGTTCTTCCTGCATCGCTTCAACCCAGGAGTTATCCTTAAGTGCCATTTGCACATTCTTAGGCTCTACTTGCGATATGAAACACGAATAGAGACAGGTATGATATGCCTCGGAGTCATTTATCATCGACAACACTGTGTTGTTATTTAAACTACTCCTAATCTTCACACCCTCGTTAGGATTTCCTATGATGCTTTCTATAGGATGATTTTTGTTGATCCTAGAGGTCTCTATCTCGTCAACAGTCAGATTATCTCCTAAGTTGGATCCTATTTCACCTAATGGAGGAACAGTCTCAGCTTCCACATTTTCCTCCTCGTGGACATTTTCCTCAGAGTTGGAACTTGTTGGCTGAGTCTGATTCTCAGTTGTAGGTGCCTCTGGATTGGTAACTTCTGGAGATCCATCTTCAGTCGCAGTAGGCTCGGTTGCGGATTGAAATGTGGTCCTCGAAAAGGTATGACCTTCGTCATTCAGATGTAACGTCGCCATGTCCTTTTCGATTGTACCTGCATTTTCATCCAAAGGAATGTTAAATGACTCAAATAATTTATCATAGTCAAATATCCATTCCGGACCTGTTTGGGGTTCATGTGTATAACTTGTGACTTCAATGTTATACACAATCTCAACCATACCATGCATTTTGTTAAAAACCCATTTGTTTGGTGAGTTCGGCACATAACCTAGGAAGTATCATTCGTCAGCCTTTTCAACAAACTTTGGTTGATGTTTTGTACGCAATAAAGTGCATGGTACCCCAAACGGTTCGAATCCAATTAAATTAGGTGGCCGTTTATTCAAAATTTCATAACAGGTTTTGTTCAAAGATTTGACAGTTAGGACTCGGTTTAAAATATGACATGCGGTATTCACTGCCTCCCCCCAAAACATGGTAGGAAGCTTTGAATCCGACAACATAGTCCTAGCAGCCTCAATCAGTGTCCTGTTTTTACGTTCGGCCACCCAATTTTGTTGAGGTTCATATGGTGCACTAAATTGATGCACTATGCCCTTTGAGAGACAATATACACCAATTACAGTGTTTTTGAACTCAGTTCCATTATCACTACGTATTCTTTTAACCCGTGTTCCGTAGGAATTCTCCACTTGGTCTAAGAACCCGATGAGCTTGGAAGCCGTCTCGTCCTTTGTACCTAGAAAGAAAACTCAAGAAAATCATGAGTAATCGTCAGTGATAACTAAACAAAATCAACTACCTCCTATACTCCTTTTGTTGATTGGACCGAAAAGATCCATATGCAACAAATTGAATGTTGAGGTTATGGAGTTCTGCGTCTTGGACTTGTGTGTCTTCTTATGTTGTTTGCCCTTCTTGTATGGTAGACACTTGTCCTCGAACTGAAAGCTCTTCATAGGCACACCTTGCACCAACCCATCCTTCGTTATGTAGTTCATTTTTCTTAGGTGCAAGTGAGCCATGCGTCTGTGCCACAAAACTGATTCCGTTTCTGAAGCTTTGGATAACAAACAGATTGGCCCCATCGAAGTATCCGGCTTGTTCATATCGAGCATGTACAAGTCATTCTTCCTTGGTGCCCGCATCAATACCCATTCTTCAGGAATCTTGAATCCCGGTTTTAGCACTAACGCTTCAGTGTCAGTAAATAGCACTGAATTCTTCCTATCACAGATTTGAGACACACTAATGAGATTATGAACCAGTTTATCAACGTGATAAACTTGATCCAATGTAATCGTCCCATTAGTGACTTCTCCAGTTCCAGTGATGGTTCCTCCTTTATTTCCCGCGAATGATACAAATCCCCTATTCCCACCCTTGAAGACTGTAAGGAGACTTCGTTCCCCTGTCATGTGCCTGGAGCATCCACTGTCGACGAACCATTTGTTGCTTAGACCTGTGGTAATCTCCTGCACATGAAAGAAAATAGGTTAGTTATCACGGGAAACCCAAGCCATAACTGACTTGGTTATACCATTCTCGTCCACATACTTAAACTCTTTCAAATACCCATCTCGCCTTTCAGGTGACTTGGGTCGTTGAACAGGAGTTTGTTGTGGTGCCGAGTGATGTAAATTCACTCTTTGCCTTTGAGTAGGCATTTGTTGTGGAGCTCTAGAATAATTCCGATTATATTGCATTTCAGATTGTGATCCCTGAGCTCTTACCGGTGCGTAATGTCTAACAGGAGTATGTGACCTAACTGGAGTGTGTGCCCTGCTAGGTGTTGTGCTCCTATAGACTTGTTGAGATGCTGACCTAGATTGATTAATGACACGATTCGGTGAATTTGTCCTAACCACTTCTTTTGGTCCAACCTTAACCGGTGTTTGTTTCACAACTTGTTTTGGTGCAGCCTGCACAGTTTTCTCGGTACTCTGAGAACTACTAGTGCTCGCCACACTTGTTGAGGGTTTAGTCTGTTCTGGCTTCACTGTCTTAGGTGTATTATCAACTTTCCTATGGACAAGTAGAAGCTACATGCCCCCTCTCGTGACATCTAAAGCATGACATTTTGTCTATTGGCTTCTTTTGTGAGCCCTTAGACTTAGGTGTGTCACTAGTGTCTTGGTCCTTTTGTACATCTATTGCGACTGGCTCATCGTTTTGATCATTAAAATCAATTTTCTGTTTTCCTGCAGGTGTTTCACTGGAGGAAGCCACAAATTTGACTTTCTTAACCTTGACGGTTGTATCAGTCACCTTAGGTGTATTTTCTATTTCAGGCTCAGATATAGGTGCAGGTAAGTCCTCTAAGTCTACTGATTTATCAGTTTTCTCCTGAGGTTGAGGCACGTAGTTTGCATTAAAAGGTGGAGGAATTTCATGAAATCCTAGACCTACAGGCTTTTTAGATTGACGTTGAGCATCTAAAACTTTCCCTAGGTTCAGGCTTGAATTCCTAAACTTCTCTAGCTTACTATTGGCCTCTGTTACCTTTACCTTTGTTTCAGCTAGCTCTATGTCCTTATCCTTAAGATTTTTGGTCAAGGCCTCTACATGCTCATACATAAGCTCTAACCTAACACACTGCTCACTCAGTTTGTCTTTCAGAACTATTACATCTTGAGCATCAGCCTTAAGTTTTTCTTTAAGATCTTGCTTAATATCGTTTAGGCTAGCATTATCAGCCTTTAAAGACTCATTTTGAGCAGTTATGGTTTGATGTGATTCTAAGACTAGATTTAACCTATCATTAGAAGTAACACATAACAAGCATAATTCATGAAAAAGAGAGTAAGTTAGACTAACCTTTGTGTGGTCGGATTCCACGTTGGCCATTTGAGCGGCAAACTCCAGAAGCGTCTGATCATTCGTCTTCTCCACCCACATCGGACTGCTGTCCCTTGTGGTCTGCTCTTCCCCTTCACATCCATTCTCCGTGACTTCAGCCATGAAGGCTCTAACATTTGATTCCGGATGTGAACTCCAGTCGTAGGTACCATCCAGCTGTCTATCTGATGTGACATTTGATAGTAGACCAGCTAGATTAGCTTGACTGGCAGATGAACTCGGAAGGTATCGTTGTTGAGACTGATTCTGAAACTGTCCATGATGCTGGCTTTGCTCTTGGTATGTATCCACCTTCGGTCTCTGACATTCTCTGGCGAAGTGTCCCAGACCTTGACAATTGTAGCACTTAACCTTGGACTTATCAATTCCAATCCCCTTATTGTTCATTGTCAGATTCCTCCCAGTTCGTTTGATGAATCTTTTAACCCTTTGGGTTACCATGGCCAGTTGCCATTTAAGATCCATTTCCTTAATATCGTCAGGGTCGACCTGATCGTAGTCTTCATCCCAGAGAGCAGGATCGTTAATTTTCCCTTGAACGCAGTTCCCGTATGCGGCCACAAATGAAGCAAGTAGATTCAAATGTTCTTCCGCTGATTTGGCGCTCATGGGCATCTTAGAATAGGTCTGAGATGTTGTCGCCTGTGCTGCTTGAGGTTGCTGTTCTTCTGATCTTCCCAACCCTAAGAATGCTCTGTTCAGTGTGTCATGAGACTCTGCTGGTGACGACGTTTCTCCGGTGAAAAACGCTGTAGCAGTCTTCAGATCGGCGGTCACTGAAGGTTTTGTTGATTTTCCAAAATACATCGCTGGATTCTGGACTTGTTCGTAATCAGTTTCGACCTTCAGTAGCTCGAAATGATAAGCTCGCAACGTTCCCACAATATCCTCCAGAGATTGGGTATAATACTTATCCTCGTTAAGCTTTATCATTGCCACATACATAGCCCATTTGGCTGGTAAGGCATCAAGAAGCCTATTGTTCTTGTCAGTGTCAGTATACTCAATCCCGTGACTTTCAAGCTCCGTTAACAGATGATAGAACCGAGTGATGGTATCATTTAGCTGTTCATCCTTTAATGCCTTGAAAATCGCAAACTGTTGTTTCAACAGCTCCATACGCTTTCTCCGAACCCTTGGATTACCCTCACACCTTTTCTCCAGTGACTCCCAAAGTTCTTTAGAAGTCTTTTGAGTCCGAAATGTGTGCAGAATATCCTGAGGCAACGCCATCCGTATTATTGAGAAAGCTTTGTTCTCAGCTTCATAGAGTTTCTTATCATCTTCTTTCATCATCTGATATGATAGAACTCTCTGACGGCCTTAAACTTCAGAAATTGGTGGAATGTATCCTTCGTCAATACATACCCACATGCGCATGTCATTAAAGCGCACAAAGTCGGCAAACCGATCTTTCCACCAATAGTAATCCTCGAGTTTCATCAGCTTAGGCGGAGTGTTTGCCTTCCCGACCTCGTGGTCCATTTCCAGAAACTTTTGAAGATTTGACATCGTTTCGAAAGTAATTGAATGGTAACTTAAATAATTTAATTCGAAACTAATTTAATTTAACTATTTCGAATCTAGGCAGATTCGAATCTAATTAATTATGAATCTGTTTGGAATTAAATTCGATTAAGTGTTGAAATTCAATTAAATTCGAAATTATGACAGATTCGAAAGTTCCCTAAACTCGAAGGTCAAGCAAACTCGAACACTGAAGCCCTATTCGACTCTAGACCAGATTCGAAACAAAGTCGAATGACAGCAGACTCGAGAACCTATTCGAAACTAGCACAGACTCGAATCAAACTCGAAACACACTTTATCAAACTCGAAAGGAGCGGATTTGGTAAGACTCGAAACTAAGAATAACCCTAATTACTCCTAATAGATTCGAGCGCCGCAAACTCGAAAAACGGCTAACACTTCGATTTCTTTACGTTTTGCAGATTAAACCAATATTTTTACAACGAAAAATATTGATTTCGATCAAAAACGTGAAAAACACGAAGTATTTCCCGGATAAGAATTTGTTAAGCTCGAAAACACACAAAACACGATTTTGAGAGAAAAACCGTCCAATAGCGTCAAGAAACCTAGAATGTATCTAGATGAACACGAAGAACACCAAGAACACCCCGTAGGCTCTGATACCACTTGTAAGGTCTTGCACTGACATATCTATCTAGACGCTGAACCGTCAACGAGTGCGGAATCCTCGTTAACGGGTAGACGGAAACAACTCTCACCAGAAACATGGAGACTATCAGAAGCTGCACGAACGACACACGAACGCACCTACGAATTGATTCTCTCCGAAACGGTACTAACACTGATGATAAACTCGAGATCGCTTTATGCTTAATCACTCTCGAATTCTGCAAAAAGTCTGATAATATTTCGAGTCTATCCCTAATTATAGAGGCTAATTCGAGTCTGTCATTGGTTAAACTCGAATCCGGCCCAAAGCCCATTCGAGTTTGCCCCATCTGACATTCTCGAATCTGCCAAAATGGTCACATGCGAATCTGTCTTGTGACTCATTCGAATCTAACCAGATTCGAATCCTAGTCCTTAGATAATTCGAATTTACCTTCTCACATAATTAACTAAGTATTGAAACTTATGTTTTTACTTTATGATTAATTTTATCTTTGATCTTTATGTTTGAACTTCTTGTAAGATGTTACATTAAGTTCAAACACACAAACAATAATAATTATCAACCATACATAAACATATATATCAAACACTTGCTAAAACCCAATATTGGATCACTTAGACTGCTATCGTCACACAGGGTGTACCAACATAATATATGAAAAAACTAATTAATTTTTTAATTAATAGATTAGGTAGAAAATAGTAAACTAAATAGATCTAATTAACCACTTTCATTTTTTTTTCTTCCACATTTCTTTCCCTCTCCCACACCCTCCTCTTTCACTCTCTCCCAACCGGCTTCCACCGTCTCTCTTCGTCTCTAACTCATCGGCCACCACCTCTTGCTCTCTCAAACTTACCGGCCACTACATCAATTATCTCTCTCAAAGTCGCCGACCACCATCATCATGTTGTGCATCCGTTTTGAAGTCGCCGACCACCATCATCATGGTGTTTTGAAGTTGCCGGCCACCGTCATCATGCTGTTTTGAAGTTGCCGGCCACCATCATTATGGTGTTTTAAAGTTACCGACCACCATTAATATGAACGAAGATGATGTTTTGAAGTCGCCTGCCACCATCACTACATAAATATTTAATCTTTGTTTTTCTATTTGTGTGTCCATAATGAAGGTCTGAAGGTTTTTTTATCTCAGTGTAACATCCTCAAGTTTAAGGTACTAATCTTAATTAATTAAAGTGCCAACCAAATATTATCTAATTGTTTAATTATGAGTTAAATTAAAATCCTAACTACATGCTTTACCTACTTGTACTATATGTCTTGTACTTTGCAACTTAGCCATCCATATAGAAGTGTACAAGACTTTAAGCTCATTATACAAGTGATTTAAGCATAGGAAGGATTTAAGATGTAAAGAATAAGAAAGATGGTATTCAATTGGAAGGTTGCAAGATTTTGAAGGGGGTCACTTGTAAATTTTTGGCCAATGGAAGGCTATCAAGCCTCCCCAATCGACAACCCTCCCCATTTCACTCTTTCTTTCAAAATCCTGCACACACACACACACACTCAAGAGAAGTTAGGGCTTGGGGAAATTTCTGCAAGTTTGGCTAAAAGGAGTTCAAGGCTTGATTGCAACTAATTCACAACTCAAGGTAATAATTACTTCATAACTCTAAGGTGTGTGGTTAGTGAAGTTCATTCCTTTCTTCATCCTTTAGTATGCTACCCTAGGATGAAAGAAAGCAAGGAACTAATGTAGGGAGGCATATAGAGGTAATGATTGATGATAACGTATTGGAATGATTCATGAATCTTAAAATCAAAGATTTCATAGGAAATTGGAGTTGGGAGATTCATGGGTTAAATACAATAATTTAATCAATGAAATAATCAAATTCTTGATGTTTAGATGTTACACAACATTCCTATATGTTTATATACATCATATATATATATCATAAAACCAAGTTTGGAGGTGTTTTGGTGGGTTGGAAACGAGGAAATGGCAAGCAGGACGTCAAAAAAGGCGTCATTTCTGGCTGGTTGCAGAGGTGACTCGCCGAGTCACCCATATGACTCGCCGAGTCGATATCAGATTTTGCATAAATTCGATTCCAGTGAGTTTTGACTCGATGAGTCGTCCTTCTGACTCGTCGAGTCGAGCCCCTGTTCACCCAAATCACTTGTTTTAAGCCCTATAATGATACCATAACCTCATGGGGTCATTCCATACTTATATAACATATAAATTATCATCAAATGTAGCCCACAAATCTATAAAACTCAATAAAGAACCTAATGGTGTCGGCGAATTCGGAATTTAAAACCAAAAACTCTTAAATACTTTAATTGAGTTCCAAACATTGTGATATGATATAAAAAGCTTATAAATGCTTTAAATATTATTGTTTGATAGGTTTGGATCAAAAAGGAGTGCCGGTTACCGGTTTTGGACGTTAAGAGACTATTGAGCAATAATTCTACACCAAGGCTAATTTAGCCTATTTCTGTGAGTTCTAGTATTGATATATGTGTTGCATGCATAATTACATGTTCATTATAACTGTGACATTGTGCATATCTACTAAGCATCTACGATGCATTACATTGACTGTCATCATATGATCATGGCCTATGGCCGGAAACCTTACTTGATACCCAACTATGCACATTGACCTCCTATTATGATTTGATTCCTTCTCAATTCATATGATTACTCTTGATTAACCCCTTTGTGAGCTATGCTCATTTATCATTGGCCTCACCGGATATCCAGGTTATCATTATTATTATCAAGCGCCTTACTTTGTGTTTGTGCGTATAAATTCCTACACCACATGAGCTCGTGGGTAGGTGGCCGGACTTCGGGTGCCGGTTGGAGTTGCGCAGATGGACATTGATCCATAGCTGTTGGCAACGGCGGGTTAGCAGGTTACGTACCGCAACCTATGCAAATTAGTGGGTCATGCCCACACCATTTTATTAAAAGATATTGCACTTGTCATTTTATAATCATTTTCATTACGATTACATGTGTATGCTTGCACACCTTATCAATCTAGTAACTCACTTAGCAAATTTTATATGCTAACATCTCTCACATTTCATGTAATACAGGAAGCGTTGATAAAGGAAAGGAGGTTTCTAGACTTTGAGCAAACCGTTACTGGATCCTAACTTTTGGTAATGCAAGTAGTGTATACATTGAGAATTTGGGTAGTTGTCTACCAACACCTTTGGTTATGTAAATATTTATACCCCCAATGTCTTTTGGGATGATGATGATGATTGTAGAATATATAGAAGTATCCTGTAATTTTAATGTATGTTTCAAATTATAGCTTTCAAGTAAACAGGGATAAGGGCTCCGTGCGAACGGGTCATGCCCGATTTTCCTAAAAATCTAGTTAATTAGCACCAATCATATAAAATCTCATTAACTATTATATTATGTTGAGATGGATGTTTCACTCAGTGTTTTGGTTCAAGGATGAATGACAAACATGATGCACATATCCAATGCATCGTGTTTATGAAGATGAATCGTGTTTGAAGATGAATCGTGTTTGAAGATGAATCTGATGAACATGCATCATTTTGAAAATGAATATGATTAAGATGCATATATAATGTTTGAAAAACAATCCGATAAATCCGATGAAGATGCATCATGTTTAAAGATGAATCCGATGAAGATGTATAGTGTTTTGAAGAAGGTTTAGATAAATAATATTTGTTTGTTTTTTTTTCACTTGAACTTGTTTAAATTTAGAAATGTACTATTAGCATTTAATGTGTAATTATAAGTTGAAATATTCAATTAAATATAAATTAAAATTGAGTTGACTAGATATATTATTTTTCCCAAAATACCTCTATGCATGCCAAATATGTGCATTGCGTGATGTACCAATGATCATTTAATTTAAGGGCTGTGATCGGTTCTTTTTCAGGTTCTCAATGCATATGGTTCCCCATAGAACCTGGCCATATATATATAATTATTATTATTTTTTGAAATTTTTATTCATGAACATGTTTTAATTAATATTACACATATGATATACAAATTTCACGCAAATTCACACATTCTAAGTGTATAAAATCACGCATCACATAAATGCACATTCACATATATGTAGGTTTATGTAAGTGTGCGTTCACATCATTTTTAGGAGCTTAGAGATGTGAATCTATGTGGAATTTACATATTATCTTGATAATGTTAATTAAAACATGATATGAAAAGAAACTTTAAAAAAAGTTTCTCAAATGTGATACCTTCTGGGACGCTGTATAATGAGTGGTACACTCTCGAACCATTATATATATATATATATATATATATATATATATATATATATATATATATATATATATATATATATATGTGTGTGTGTGTGTGTGTGTGTGTGTGTGTGTGTGTATGTATGTATGTATGTATGTATGTATGTATGTATGTATGTATGTATGTATGTATAGGGGTGGTTTCAATGGAAAACCACTATGCACCTGAAAACTATGGAAACCTACGCATACCGTTCGATTTGGTGCATTTCATTAAAAAAGCGGTGGCATGATCGTAAATAAGATGATGCATCACGCGGAAATTTGATGCATCGCGCGGGAAATTTGATGCATTTGTGATGGTGCAGTGCGGTTTCACAAGTTTTCGTGAATCATATGAATATAATAAAATATATATATATATATATATATATATATATATATATATGTATATATATATATATATATGTATATGTATATATATATGTATATATAGGGTTGGGTTCCGGTAAGAACCCTTGTTACCGTGAGAACGTGAGAACCACTCCAAAATGCACAAATTTGTACATCAAATGCACAAATTTTAAAATTAAATGTTTTACTTAAAATCATTATTAGTCTTAAATATTAATAAATATCATAATTTAACACTAAAATTACATTCAAAACTTGCATTCATTAAATTATAAACTAAATGCACAAATTTGAACATCAAATGCACAAATTTTCTTAAATGCACAATTCGTACATAAAATAGATAAATTATAGCATGAGATGCGTAAATTTTTACATGAAATGCATAAATATATCGAAAACATTTAATTTTAGTATCAAATGCACAGTTTTATACAGTGGATGCACACTTTTTAGAGTGGTTCTCACGTTCTTACGGTAATGAGGGGTTCTCATGTGAACCCAATCCTGTATATATATATATAATATATGTATGTATATATATATATATATATATATATATATATATATATATATATATATATATATATATATATATATATATATATATATATATATATATATATATATATATATATATATATATATAGAGGGGGGTTCAATGGAAAACCACCATGCACCGGAAAACTTGTGAAAACCGCACTGCACCACCACAAATGCATCAAATTTCCCACGCGATGCATCAAATTTTCCGCGTAATGCATCAAAATCCCGCGTGATGCATCACCTTATTTACGATCATGCCACCGCGTTTTCCATGAAATGCACCAAATCGGACGGTTTGCGTAGGTTTCCATAGTTTCCAGGTGCATAGTGGTTTTCCATTGAACTCACCCCTATATATATATATATATATATAGATTGAGGTTCTATGGGGCACCATATGCATCGGGAACCAAAAATGCATTGCTTGTTTACAAAGGGTGCATTAAGGGCATTTTGGGAATATTTAATAATATATTGTTAAATTATAAGATTTAGTTTAATATTTATCATTTATTTAGGAAACTAAATAAAATATTGGTTGTTTCAAACATGATGCACAACAGCAATGCATCACGACAATGATGAACACGTTTAAATTTCAGAGATGCATCACGAAATTAACACGTTTAAATGTCGAAATGCATCACGATTTTGGTGATACATAATGATGGAACAAAGACGATGATGAATATGGCCGAAATGCATCACGATTTTGGTGATGCATAATGATGGAACAAAGACGAGGATGAATATGGTCGAAATGCATCATGTTTGAAATTGAATTGGATGAAGATGCATCGTGTTTGAAGACGAATCCAATAAATTGGATGAAGATGCATCATCTTTGTTTAGATTCGGATAGAATATTTTCTGAATTCAAGCATCTTCCGATTTTGCCCTTCCGTGCGCGAGAATTTATGCACCCGTGCACCCATTTTCAAGTTAATTACCCTTTTGCCACTACAATCTGAACCATTAAAATTCAAGATCTAACGGTGCATAGAGGTTCCCAAAGTGTACAATGCATACAGGTGCCCCATAGAACCTGACCCTATATATATATATATATATATATATATATATATATATATATATATATATATATATATATATATATATATATATATATATATATATATATATATATATATATATATATATATATATACATATATATATATACATATTTATATTTATATATATAGAGAGAGAGAGGGAGGTTCCATTGAGAACTTTTGTGCATCGAGGCACAAAAGAACCTCCAATGTCCCTTGGATGAAAAGAATGTGTGGTTTAGATCAAATCACAAAAAGGTAATTAAATAGAAAGTTTTATGCATCAAGTGCACATAATGAAATATGCGGAGGGGTAAAACACGAATTATGCAATCCTAATTTAATTATTACATTTCCAAAAATAATACAAATTCAAATAAAAAAATAAAGATTCTGATGCATCATTGTTGTTCATTCTTTGTGTTCATCATCTTCATCCAATATCTTCATGTTCATCAACTTCGTATTTAACGTGATGCATCGTTCATCCAAAAACCTTAATTTAACGTGTTGCATCAACGTGTTCATCCAAAAACCTTAATTTAACGTGATGCGTCGTTAATTCAAACATGAATCGTTCAACGTTCCAACAAAAATTCGTATCTTCCAAAATGCAGCTCTTAATCAAAAATCTAAAATGCACCTTAATTTAACGTGATGCATCGTTCATTCAAACATTAATCGTTCATCGTTCCACCTTCCAAAATGAATATCTTCATCATAAAATACATATCTTAATCAAAAGCATGAGAGAGAGAGAGAGAGAGAGAGAATTAGGGAGGATAATGGGGCAGGTTGTTAATGTGGGAATTTTAATTCCTAAATTAACTCATAATTATCATTTAATGATTTTTAAAAATTAATTAATTCCATATATTTAATTTTTCCAAAATGTCCTTTGTGCACCCTTGTTAGATTATCTGCTGCACAAAAGTGCCTCGAGGTGCCCTGATGCACAAAAGTTTGAACCTATATATATATATATATATATATATATATATATATATATATATATATATATATATATATATATATATATATATATATATATATATAGGGGTGGGTTCAATGGAAAACCACTATGCACGTGAAAACCATGGAAACCTACGCAAACCGTCCGATTTGGTGCATTTAATAAAAAATGAGGTGGCATGATCGTAAATAAGGTGATGCATCACGCGAGATTTTGATGCATCATGCGGGAAATTTGATGCATCACGCGGGATTTTGATGCATCACGCGGGGAATTTGATGCATTTGTAGTGGTGCAGTGCGGTTTTCACAAGTTTTCATGTACATTGTGGTTTTCCATTGAACCTCCCTCTATATATATATATATATATATATATATATATATATATATATATATATATAGCTAGACACACACTCCTCTTCGTGAATCATATTAATATAATAAAATAATTTTTGCTATATATATATAGCTAGACACACACTCCTCTTCGTGAATCATATGAATATAATAATTTTTGCTATCTTATAGCATCATGACCATATTTTCATCCTTAGAAACGTTTTTCTTTTCTGTTTTTGCATTCATCATTTTGATGTGTGTTTTTCCTAAAAACTGGATTTCATTTCCTTCCAAGCAGCAGACAACGAAGAAAAACTTACCACCGTCTCCACCAAGACTTCCAATCATCGGAAATTTCCACCAAATAGGAACAACTCCCAAACGCTCTCTTCAAGCCTTGTGCGATAAATACGGTCCGCTCATGCTACTACACCTTGGTAGCGTACCCATGCTCGTTGCCTCTTCCGTTGAAGCCGCCAAACAGATCCTAAAAACCCACGACGTAGCGTTTTCTAGCCGCCCGAGTACTTTACTTGTCCCCAACATACTATTTTATGACTCTAAAGATGTAGCTTTTTCACCTTACGGGGAGTATTGGAGGCAGTTAAAAACCATTGTTATCGTCCATCTTCTAAGTAATGCACGAGTTAAGTCATTTAAAAAAGTGAGAGAAGAAGAGATAAGTCTTATGATTGACGTGCTTACGAAAACTTGTGGTTCTGTAGTTGATATGGGCGATTTACTTTTTGCGCTTTCTAATAACATAGTTTGTAGGGCGTCCGTTGGAAGAAAATATGATGATACGTCGAAACTCCTAGAACTATTGAAAAATTTGCTTAAGTTGCTTACTGTTTTTACCGTTGGTACTTATATTCCATGGTTGTCATGGGTAGATCGAGTTAACGGTGTAAAGGGAAGAGCGAAAAGATTGGCTAAGGAAATCGATGAGTTTCTTGAAGGTGTTCTTAAAGAACATGAAAATAAGAAAAGAGATGTTGATGATGCTAATAAGAGTAGTGATTGTGAAGACTTTGTTGACATCTTGCTAGATGTTCAAAGAGATAACACAACCGGATTTACGCTTCATAGAGATAGCCTTAAAGCTATCATCTTGGTAAGATTTCTCGATCCATCTTCGTATTAAAATGGAATAATATTAAAAAAAAGTGTCATTTAGTGACACGTGCTTTTAGTAACACAAAAAAAAGTGTCACTACATATTACTTTTAATGACACTTATGAAAAAGAGTAAGTATAGAACAATATTTTTCCAACACTTTTTTTAAAGTAGTGACACAAAAATTTTGTCACAAAATACTTGAGGTCTATAGCCACATACATTTTTAGTCACTATATATCTATACCTACACAACAAAAAGAGTGGGTAAAAGTGGAGCGGATAAGATTTCGCGATCCATCTTCATATTAAAATGGAATAATATTATAAAATAGCAAACAAATAAGAAAAAAAGTGTAATATTGATGTTGCAGAATCAACCATACAAAAAAAAGGATTTTCTCAATATATAGTTTATATAAATTATTGTATTTATATAAATCACTATAATTAGTCTCAAAAGTTACAAATGATAAAAGAAACTTAAATGCAGTCAATTTAAGGTTGCATACTTATTTTAAAGCAAATAATTTTCAGTTTCTTTCTTTTATATATACAAGGTTGGGTTCAATATATGGAGAACCTCTATGAATCGAAGAACCTTGTAGAACCACAATGCATCACGTGGAAGTTGATGCATCACACGGGAATTTGATGCATCATGTGGAAATAATGATGCATCACGCAGGAATTGTGATGCATTTGTGGTGGTGCATAGAGGTTCTTCAAAGTTCTTCGATGCATATATAGGATCTCCATTGAACCCGCGCCAAGAAGAATCAATTTAATATGATTAAACTTATACTGTTGTAGGATATGTTTGCTGCTGGAACTGAAACTACATCAGCAAATTTAGAGTGGACAATTTGTGAGCTGATAAAACACCCAACAATAATGAAGAAGTTGCAACAAGAAGTTACCGAAGTAGCTCAAGGAAGATTCGCAATTCTTGAGGAGGATTTGGAGAAAATGCACTACCTTAAAGCCGTTATAAAAGAGTCCTTACGATTGCATCCTCCTCTCCCGATTCTTACTCCTCGAGAATCGATTCAAGATGTCAGTTTAATGGGGTACGACATTCCATCAGGCACACAATTGAGTGTCAATGCTTGGGCAATAGGAAGAGATCCTTCCGTATGGGAGGAAGCGAATGTGTTTAAGCCCGAGAGGTTTTTGAACAATTCTATCGACTATAAAGGGCTTAATTTTGAGTGGCTTCCATTTGGTGCTGGTAGGAGAGGGTGCCCTGGTGTTCAATATGCCTTGGTTGCCGTAGAACATGCATTAGCGAATATCGTATACAAGTTTGATTTATCATTGCCGGATGGTGTCAGATGCGAGGATTTGGATATGAGTGAGACATCTGACATTACGCTTCATCGGAAGTTCCCTTTAAAGGTTGTTGCGAGTCCTCGATACTAGTGCTTCGACTTGAAAATCTGCTACGTTTTGTTGGGCATTTCCTCTTTGTTTGGTTAAACAGTTGGTGTGTTTATTGTATGTTTCATACCTTTGATGTAATCGTGTTTCATATTAATAAAATCATTTACCTAACAAAACATAATAATATATATGATTTGTTACAAATGCAATTTATAGAAATAAGCTCATCACGTTTGTCATTGATTTGGCTTGATAAACACAAGGAATCAAAGGTGTGTTGGAAAATTAATCTAACGTGAATTGGGTGATTATTTATTGAAATATATAACTATAAGGTTAACTACATATTTATGTAACAACGTCTCACTTTTTTTTTTATCAATTTATGTAACGAAATCGTTTTAACATGATTTATGCAGTGATGTTTGTACTTGTTATCAAAACATACAACATTGTCCTTCTTTGTCAACTAATGCAACGAACACTATTTATGCATTAACGTTTAAATTTGTTATCAAAACGTAAAACATTTAACCTAGTAATTAGAGGGTTATATGTTATATTGTTTTATGTCACTTAAACTACCACATGTACATATCTACGTGTATAAAAATTGATGTCATCATTTCCCTTAAAATATATAGCATGGGGAGAACAGAAATACTTTTAGACTTCACGATCCCTAGCTTTAATCTACGTCATCATCACCATCTTCGTTAAAATATCACAAAAACTGAAATAGGAATCACCGTCGAGTTATCAACGAAATGACCGTTTAGTTAAATCGATGACTTAGGACAAGATCCTTCGGTACGAAGGCAGCTGAGATCAAGGGCTACTACCCCCTCTTCCCGTCACTATTTTTTCTCCAGTATAATGAACCTTGAGTCAAACCCCCGTGGTGAAATTTCAACAATTACGTTAAATGGTAATATGATAATTCATGCATGCGGTGAAAATTAATGGTTTACGTTAAAAGTTGATCTTATCCCTATAATAATAATTAAATGTTTAACATAAACGCGTTATTCTTGAATCCCCACGATTTTCTCTAGTTACTTGAATGTGATCCTCATCTAAGTCTATAATTTTTCTAACTGGATGAGGATAAAGGTTTTTTAATTACGGTATCTTAGTCATTTAAGTTTATGTATGTTGTCATCCTTAGTGAAAATAAAATTTTAGATTGTAGCAAAGCTTGTTATATTGAATTTTGACATTTTAAGGCCCACATGGATTTTTAATTAAAAGTCAAAGTGTCTGCGTTAGTTATTGTACACATACATGTGTCAACGTAGATATTACATTTTTCGATAATGAGCTCAGATGTCATTGTATAAACCGTGTTGAAATGGATTTGATTGCATGAATTAATAAAAGAAAAAGGAAGCTCATCATTGCTTATTTGGATAACAAGTACAAACGTTATTGTATAAATGCCTCTTTAAAACACTACTACATTTTGAAGCTAAGGCAACACTTTTGATGCAACACATTTAAAAACTGTTGCTTTTTTATTTAAGTTCGCTCTAAAGCAACACATTAACAAAAAGTGTTGCATATAATGATTTAATGCAACACTTTTTTTAAAGTGTTGTCATTTTTACTAAAAAAATGCAACATTTTTCTAAAGTGTTGCAATATTTACTAAAAATTGCAACATTTGTTCTAAAGTGTTGCAATATTTACTAAAAAGGAAGATATATAATTGACAATAGATTATGCACTGCACTTGGTACATAAGACAAAATCAATACTTTAATTTATTTGGACATGTTCAATTTCGATTGTTTCATAAGAAGATATGGTTATGGTTATAATATAGTAGGGTCTTATCAAAATGTTACTATTTCGTGGGCTGATTATAGTTTCTTTTAAATCATACAGTAACAGCAAGTCGGAACCAAAAACAAGCAACACTCAACCCTCCATACTATATGACTTTGGAAGATGTTCTGAGTGACAAAAAGTCACAGATACTCCTGCGTTGAGGTACTACCTTCTCAAGTTCATGATTCTAACTTATGCCATCAAATTAATGAAAACATGCTATATCTAACTGTGTTGGCTATATCTAACATATGCCATCAAATTAACACACTTATATGTATGATATGAAGAAATCATAGTTCTTGCTTTTGACAAGTTGGTTGTCGCTTAGATGTGGTTGTACTTTTAAGGCAAGAAAATCATAATTTTGCTAACAAGAATGAAAACCGGGGTTAATGATCTGCTGTTGTTAATATAATTGATTTATATATTGAGAATAAATCGCTGCTGCTGCCATAATTCATTCTATTCATAAACTCTTTTTATGCTACTGTGGTGCTGCTGTTTTGTCGATTGACACACACATATGATACCAACTTAAGAATAGAAAGAAAGCATAACAGTCCAATCCGAGACTCGGCTATATGCTGAGTTACGGACTCCATGTTCAACACACCAAGACTCATTTGTTTTAACTGATTTGTGCAGCAGAAATTGAAGAGGATAAATGGCGAATTAGGAGTATAGTTGTTCAATAATCAATGTGTTACTGACATTGACTTTTATTTTCTATTTTTAAGTCGCAAGAACAAATCACAAAAACAACTCTGAGACTCATCAGATTCTCAAGTCTCGCACTGCACACTAACACACACATATTTAAATTTCTGTTTTGATTTCACAGCACCCAATCCTTTTGCTTCTTGTTTTTGTTTTAACAGTTGATAGACACACACACATAAACTATAGTTGTTACTTATAACACAACGAAGCAATTGAAACATATAATTATCGATGAGAGTCTATGGTGACAACCACCTGCTTTTTCCAAGTCACCTACCACAATTACCAAAAAAGTTATGGACACATATAATTGAACACTTACCCCAACTAACCTTCACTCCCTAAACAAACCACTTTTTTTTCATAAAGGGCCAATGGTCGAGATTAGACTAGATGTCAACTTAATTAGATGACCCCAAAGATCAAATACTTAATTAATACTACACTTTTAAGATTTAGAGGGGTACTAACTAACTACTAAGTTATTATGTCTGTTACTTGAAAGGGCCAAAGTTTAGGATAATCTTTCTAAACTTGTGGATTGGTTAATCATAATAACAGAATACTAACCCAGATATTAATTAATTCATATATAGAATAGAAACAGGGAAATTGTTATTATTCTAGCAACCAATCCATGATGCTAATAAATGAGACTTCACATATTGTTACACACAATGATACATTCTGTTTAGGCAAAAACATCTAATTCACTCACTTTGATGTTTCCAAGATTCTATATTTTTTTGTGGTTTATTTTCTTTTCCTGTTTTCAAAAGACAGATTCTAATTGGGTTCTTTGATTTCTAGAAAGTATAAACCCACCTTGTAAATATTTGATCTCCTTGATTCCATACCCATAGATGAATCTGAATGTTTTATATTTGATTTCATCCTAAAATTGAATCTGATTCATTTGCTTTTGTTTTATTCCCCTGTTTTCAAAGTTTAATTCTTTTTCTTTGTATTTCAAGATTCTGTATTTCTATGTTATATTGTTTTCTAAGCAGAATCTCAATTGGGATTTTTTTTTTAAAAACTCACATGAAACATTTGATCCATTTTTTCTGATTTTAATAACAGTTTCCAAACTGGATTTTGTTTTCAAAAACCGATTAAAAATGGTTTTCTTTTTTGCTTTTCAAAAACCGGGCTTCATCATAAATCGGACCCGGTTAAATAATCGGGCTTTATTGAGGTTAATAATAAAGTCATCCCCCATTCAAGCTAGGTTAAATAACCGGGCTTTATTTCGTTTTTAACCGGGTTTTATTAACTTTTTACTAGTATTGAAGGACAAAATTGTTCTTGATGTTGGTGCTGGGACGGGGATTTTATCTCTATTTTGTGCAAAAGTTGGTGCAAAGCATGTTTATGTTGTATGTATCCCATTCTCTCTTTGATACTTCACGAACCAGTATTTGCATGAGTATTTGCATGACCATTTCATTGATAACCTGTTCGTATTAGAAGCCAGTCACTAACGTTTCTTATATAAGTAGTAAAGATTTGGTACACTAAGTGTGGTCCTCTGCTAGCAAATTGCAAAGTTTGGTCAATGGACAAGTCTTAACTCCACGAATTAAAATAAAAGTCAGACCTAAAACGATGCTGTCCACATGTTGTTTGGTACCGTTTTTGACTCTAGAAATGGCCAAAGGAGGTCATTTGCCTTCAGTTTGGTTTTATACGGTTTATTGTTGATATATCATTTGTAAATTTGAAATTGCCATTAAGCCTTCTATTTTGCTGCTGAAATATATGAAAATTAGTGAAACCAAGGGTGCTGTAAGTGTGCAGTAAATATAAGTCTGCGTGTAAATATGTTGGACAGTTAAGTCATGTAACAACAGCCCCTTTCCAGCCTAGAAACAATAGTATAATTAGCTAAATATTGGTGTGTTAATGCATGTGCAGACTCCGAACTTAGCATATGGCTAAGTGTCAGCCTGAACAATAAAAGACAGCAGCAACAATTTTATAATTAAACAAAAACAAAAAATATTTGTGTGTTCTTCACGTTTGTTTAACTAATATTCTGTCTGTAAAAATGGTATATATTGTACGTTTTTGTTATCATTTATAATTTAGAAAACACACTAACGATATGGTATATGTTGTACCTATTTTCATATGTTTAACTAATATTCTGTCTGTAAAGGAGAGTTGTGCATGATAACCATCGGTTTCGTATGAAAAAAATTACAAGAAGAGAAATTGAATATGCATTCCCAAGATTGTAATTTACTTTTTTGTTGTATCGCTTGTACATTTGATGATCCTTATTTTGGTTGTAAACTTTTATATACTTGAAATACTTTTTGATCGATATGTTATGAAATGATATTATTTTTGTTAAATTGAATTGTAAATAGAAAAACTATCACGAATCAATTAAATAAATATTTGTATTTGCATTAAATTTAAAAAATAATGAATGTGTTTCTTTTGTCTAGAAAATATTGCATTTATGTAATTTAAAACAATAATAAAGTGTTGCAATAGATTGATAATGGTGTTGCATTTACGTAATGACAACATTTGATAAGTGTTGCTTTTGATAAGTAAAGTGTTGCTATAAGTTGTTAACAATAAATTAAAAGTGTTGCTATAAGTTGGTAACAATAAATTAAAAGTGTTGCTTTAGAGTATAAAAAATGTTGCATTTAAAAAGTGTTGCATTTATTAAATAATGGCAACACATTAAAAAGTGTTGTTTTATAATATAAAAAGTGTTGCATTTAAAAAGTGTTGCATTTATAAAATAATGGCAACACTTTTGAAAAGTGTTGCATTATCTAGTGAAAGTGTCGCTTTAGACCTAAGGCGACGTTGGCTAAGGTGGCACTACATAAAGTGTCGCATTAGGCCTATAGCAACACTTTTAAGGCCTAACACAACACTTTTCCCATGTTGCTTTAGGTTGATTTTGTTGTAGTGAAATGTTTTCATTGCCTAAACCGATAAACAAAGGAAATGGGGTTACATATTTTGATAACAAATCAAATGTCATTGCATAAATCATTTTTAAAATTAATTGTTCCATAAATTGATTAAAAAAAATAAAATAAAAAGAAAACATTGTTACATGAATACATGGTTAACCCAATAACTATAGTCAATCTCATTTAAAAAAATGTGACTCACATTTTAAAAACAAATAAAATGAAATCTAGTTATTTGATTACATATATACACATAGGATTAACTTCAACATAAACACACACACACTTTAACACCCTACTTTTACGGTTAATACCACATGACATATTATATCCATGTCATTAGATTAAAATCATACCACTAAATAGATATAATCTAGTTTACTCAAAAAGTCAACCATACTTGACACGTTGGTCGTCATAACTAGGGTAGAGTCAACTCGTGCTTAATATTCTAGTTAACTGCAAGTTATAGGTACAATGATCTAAATATAGGTGAGTACACCGAAATCCCAAAAGATCAAGACTACTTACAGAGGTGGTCTACTATCTATCGATCAACATGGTGTATCTTTTTTAGGCCATGTTATGACATATTTTGTACATATTTTTAGTCATATTTTGCCTCGGATTTGGGTTATTTTTGCCTTGAATTGTTTAAATACAACTCTGATTTGTCTATTTTTGTGTTTCACAGTTCGAAGGTTGCCTAAAATGGGAAAAGAATGGATTATGGAGCTTATTCGTCAAATTTACGGGCTGAGCCGATCTTCCTTGGAATCCTGTTGACTTTGACCAAGTTGACCTGATCGCGGCCGCGACCATATCAGCGCGGTCGCGCTGACCTGCGATCACCAGAACGCGCCCATGCTTGTTATCTCGCCTGCGATCCTCTCAGCGCGGCCGCGATCACAGAAAAATATAAAAGTCAGCAGCCGTTTCGTTATTTTCTATGCATTTTTTGAGACGAACTTTTTCACACAGTTTATAGTGCGATTAGTAGGTGTTTCGTAGTTTTATGTTTTCAGCCTAGTTTAGGATAGATTAGGGAAGCATTCGGCTAGTAGAGTGGTTCAAGCATTCGGTTGCGGGATTTTCTCGTTTTTCATCCGGATTTTGGTACATTCTTTCCATATTTACTTCTGAAATTAATATGTTTGGTATAGATCTCGTTATTTCTGTAGTTTTTATCATGATTAGTGAGTAGTTCATCCAAGCACTTGCTTGGTTACGTTTTTACATGGATTAATGAAGTATTTGATGGTTTTGGTTGAAAAGTGTTTGATTCATTGATGTATTCTCGATTCATACGATTAATATGCGTAAAATCAGAATTGTAGTTGATATTCTAGCAATATTGTGATCATGATTATTGATTATTAATGCTGATTTTTATAAACTCAATCAAATTTAAGTGGTTTATTAATTGGTTGCTGTTTCTAGCATTATTGTGATTATGAGATGGTGATTAGTTCATAAATTGTGAAATCGTCGTATGCAAATTAATTCTTAGCAGTATTGTGATTATAGGATTAATTTAATCTTTGATTTCCTTAGACTTGATTGATGTTTATGCGGCTAAATTGAATATTTAGAGTTATTTCTGAGCGCCTGACGTATAGACAGTTTTAATCTCTAAAAGCTATATTTAGTTGACTTAATTGATCGTAAAAGACATTTATTGTTGATTTTTAGAAATTTGGGGAATACTGGAGAAGTCCATACTTGATTTTCTAAAATTAATAAAAGATGTCCATGAATCGGATTTACATCCAAGTTTCAAACTCTTAAGCTTAAAAGATTTAAAACAGTTGGATTTAATTCTAACTTCATTTTCTTTGACCAAAAACATCTTAAGAGGGTGTTTGGTTTTGCGTTATAAACCAAATTATTAGCTTATTACGTTACAATAACGCAAATAATTAGTTTAAAGTGTTTGGATTGCATACATTTATAAGTGATTATTTGCGTTTAGCGTTATTCTTACCACATTTTTTCATAAGTTAAAAAATGTAGCTTATTTGCTTAATAAGTGATTATTTGGTCATTTTACAAGTAAAAACGCAAATCCAAACACTTAAAAAACTGATTATTTGATAATTATGATAGCAAACAGCAGAAGCTAAACCAAACACTACATTTCCTGCAGCACTTTTTGTTACAGCTATTATCTGATTATTAGTTTCCAAAACGCTACAGCACTTTTTCAAACGCAAATCCAAACACCCTCTAAGTGTTTTTACACCATTTTACTTCGTTAATCCTAAAAGATGTAATCAAGTGAGTGTTGCTTTTTAATATACATCTGATATAAATCTGTGCTAGCATTTGGTCTTATAAATTGTAATAATCTGTTAGATAGCATAGTTTAAGTAATTAGGGTTATAAATCATCATCAACCCTTATCAATGGTTAGATATTAGTAATAATCTTAGTATCGGTATCTCGATCCTTAGTGCCGTTCCCTGAGTTCGATAATTCCCGAGGTCAGCTTCTAGCTATACTATCTACGACTGGTACACTGCCAGTGGTGTTTGGTATAACTTAGGCTTTCTTCATTCTTTTGATTTAAATTGCCAAATCCGCGAAAGATCAAATGGCGCCGTTGCCGGGGAACGGCTAGAGATATTGTGAAAAGGTTTAGCTGGTAGATTAGCCGATCCTTCTTTTGGGATTTATCCCTTGGAAGTTCTTTTCTTGTTATCTATCCTATCCACCCTCTCAGTGTTTGTGAATGGTTTATGACTCGGAATTCCAATCCGCATTTTGTAAGTCCATACAACGAACCTGAAAGAACCTTTCACAACCGTCTTCGCCATCCTTCTCATCCTTTCATTGAGATTTTGTCTAGCTCATCTGAATCTACTGACCAACCTGTCCCTCTGCTGGCTGACAGAAGTAATATTGATTTAGTTGTCGAGTTACCTCCTATCTCTCCTTCTTCGCCTTCCTCCGATTCATCTTATTCTTCTTCTTCCTCGTCCTCCGATAATTCTTCTGAGCCAAACATGGGCGACCGACGCACCATGCTTGAGCTGAACCGACCGGTCACCGACGACTCGGAAGGTGCCATTGTCATCCCAGGTTTTGATGCAGTAAATTTTGAGCTAAAGTCCAGTCTTATCACTTTAGTTCAAAATAATGCTCAGTATTGTGGGATAGCATCTGAGGATCCTTACGCACATCTGAAGAAATTCAGGAAAGCGTGCGGTTCGTATAAGGTGAATCAAGTCCCGAAAGAGATAATTCGATTGATGCTATTCCCGTACTCGCTTACTGGACGTGCTCTCACGTGGTATGATGCCCTTCCGTCCAATTCAATTCACACCTGGGATGAAATGAAGACACAGTTCTTATCAAAGTTCTGTCCACCCCACACTTTTTTATTTACTAATTACATTTTTGTTCCTTGTTAATTTTATTTACGGTTTATATTTTAGAATTGTTAGTTAAACTTTAGTTTAGTTTTAATCTAATTTTAATTCTAAGTTTTGTTGGTTTCCATATTTTTAGTTTTTTTTAGTTTGTGTTAGTTAGCTTTTTAGCGTTAATTTCGTATATTTTAGTTTCTAATTTTTACGTGTTAGATTTTTAGTTTTGATTTAATTTTTGTCCTTTTATTTTAGGATAGTTTAATTTTTAGTTTAGTTTTTAGTTTTTATTTTAAGGCTATTTCCATAGTTTAATTTAGTAGATTTTTGAATTTTAGCTTTATTTTAGTTTTATTTCTCTTTCTATTTTTGTTTAGGTTTTTACTTTAGTCTCTATTTCAGTTTATTTTTTTTCTTCATTTAGTTTGTTTCGGATTTATTTAGGGTTTTATTTCCTTTTCTTAGGTAATCCTTAGGATTTCTTAGGTTCAAATTTAGTTTCTGTTTCCTTTTTAGTTTATTTTATTTTGGTTCGTTTTTAGTTTTATTCTAGGGTTTCCTAATTTCATATATTTTTAGGCTTTTAGGGGTTATGGTAGTTTATATTTGTTTGCATGATAGCGTGTTTCGTTTATTTAGTCTATTCTTTTTCTTGCAGATAGCCATGGCTGAGGCTGCTGCTGCTCCCCCGCCCCCTACCCCTCCTGGTGGTGGTGACGGAGGTCGTCGCCCTCCTGAGGGACCCCATCGATTTCTTATCTTTAGGGACCCAAAGGACAGGGCGAAGCTTTCGCGCCTTGAGGCCAAGGCATTGGTCCCCACTTATGGAGTGGCATGGGGCGCTATGGAGTCGTTAGGCATTGCTACTCATCTTCGAGGGATCTTGGCGCACCCTCCGATCAGTACTTCCCGACCGCCTGCCTTGTTGCGGTTGCTGGAGATTGACGAGCCAGTTTACCGGGAGCTCGTTTTAGAGTTTTTGTCGACGTATTTTTTTGACGCCACGGGATCTGATTATGAGGCTACCTCGATCAGTTTTCGCCTGGGTGGCGTTGAGCGTCGTATTTCTCTTCGGGAGTTCGGCGTTCTCTCAGGGCTGTATACTGCAGACGAGGTCCGCGACCCAGCGTTTGGTACTGCCGTGCGTGGTCCAGCAGAGGGTTTTTCTGAGGGCGTTTTTTGGACGACCGTCGCTTCGGGTGTGTACAATTCGCACAGCTCGAAGGCTACGGCCTTTCGTGACCCGTTGCTTCGGATCGTTTTTCGGATCATTGCTTCCAGCATCGCGTGCCGGAAGGAGCCGGGCACAGTTTCACATAGAGATCTGATGATGCTCAGCAGGTTACTTGATCGAGATTGTACTATACAGTTTGCCTATTGGCTAGCTGTGTTTTTTGTGGGAGCCGCAGGTCGTGTCAGATCGAGCCCGATGGCAGGAGGTGTATATATTACGCGGTTGGCGCGTAGCTTGGGTGTTTTTGCTGATGCCGCTATCGAGCAGGGGTTGACAGTTGTTCCGGAGGCGCAGAGGATGATTTTTGGGTCTGACTCTTTGGCGACGATGGGTATGCTGACGGTCGATCGCCGACGTCTCCTGGGTTGGGTTAATCCCGACGCCGTAGAGGAGCATGAGATGGAGCCTCAGGCTGATGAGGCAGAGATTGCCCAGGCGGGCTCGGTAGCTTCACCCCCTCCCGTTACCACTTCCCCTTTACCTTCCCAGCCTCCCCTTTCGTCCTCTCCTGAGCCTTCCACCTCATATATGCCCCCCGTTGTTTTCCCAATTAGGATTGATGCGTCGACTCCTTTGACTCAGCGCGGTGTCCTTTTTGGTCTCGCAGCTGAGTTAGCGGATCACCATTATTTCCTCATCGATTCCGAGTATGCCAGAGCCCACCACCTTCCTCCCCAACCTCCTCCTCGTCTCTTCCTTATTCCTTATTCTTCTTACGTTTATGACTATTCTTCCCCTCTTCTTACCCACCGCCCCCGACCATTTTCTTCCCCGCCTTCCTCCATTCCCCCTCCGTTCCCTTTCTCTGTTCCATCTTCTTCTTCTTTTCCCCCTACCCTCCCATTTCACACCCCTATTGTCCCTACCCCCGCCACTATCACCACTACCCAGCCTTACCGTTCTCCACACCGTTCGCCTACCGAGTCTGAGCCATTTCAGACAGATATCTTTATACAGTCTCCTGCCTCTCAGCCTGGTGCTTCCAGCTCACATACCCGCCGGCGGAGTCCGTCCCCAGAGCCTCAGCGTTCTCAGGCCCGCCCTCGTATTCGCGTGCGCTTCGTTCGCAGTCAGGATCCTCCTCCTCCAGAGTAGTGGCAGTTTTATAGCTTGGACATTTGTACTTTTCTATTTTATTTTTGTTGGCATGTATTTATTTACTTTTTAGCATGTTTAGTTGTAGTTGTGATGTATATATTCCGCATTTACTTTTCTTATTTCTGTTATGGTTGCTGATGTTTCTTGTGGTTGTGATCAGTCGAGGCCGGACCATGACAGTGATGTTTGCTGGCACTCAGTTCAGCTTCATCAGTCTAGATCCGCCTGGCAGTTTTCAGCATTTCAGGGAGTTTTCTGTTCTTATTTATTGCTCATTTCCATACTTGTGCTTATTGATTGACATTGAGGACACTGTCTATTTTAAGTGTGGGGTGGGGTGATAAAATTGGCATTTTTGAGTTGCTTATCTAAAGTTAGCCTGCTTTAATGCATTTTATGCATTTGAATCTTATACTTAGCAAATTTTCATATTTATCTCTCTTTTTGATGTGTGTTAGACTCTTTAGTAATATTGTTCTGTTTGGACTGTATGCGAGACTATAATTGTGAGTTTGATGTTGTTTGAACAATGAGAGACGTTTGATGACATGTTGTGACTTTTTGAATCGAAATAGCATGGATATAACGCATAGTACCCTTTACATTCCTTGCGTGAGATTTTGAGCCATATAGCATCATCATTATGCTCATTTTCGTTTGATGTGTGTTTATGCCTGTGTTGACTAATAAAAGTAGAACTTGAGTTTAAATACATGTCAAGTCACAATTTTTGAAAATTTAGCACACATATAAAGGCAACTTTAGGATATCCCATTTTTAGCCGTCTTTTGTTCATCTTTTACCCTTTCATTTCCCATAGTCACCCCTTTTTGAGCCTTTTACCTTTCATTTCGGTGACACCCCCATTATTTAGCCTTTATTAGCCTTTTTGCTTGCTTTTACCCTTATTTGGGATCTTGGTTGAGAAGCAGCGGTAGTTTTTGTCTGGCTTTGTTTGGTTTACGTTATTGAGCGTTTATGCATATGTCTAAGTATTTTGAGAGTATGTAGCTTTATGGTGCTCCCCTTTGCTTTTTTCATACGGTCTTTGCTGATCTAAATCGTTGAGCACCGATTCTAGTTATGTATTGACAGTGGTTTTTGAGCTTCGGTCATGACAGCTTATATGATCTTAGAATCCAAGGATATTTTTCTGAGAAAAGCAGAAAGAAAGAAAAGAAATATAAAAAAAATATAAAAAAAAAAGAAAAGAAAGAAAAAGAAAAGAAAAGAAATAATAAATTCCTTGGAATTATGATGATTATAATCCAGTTGAGGGATGCCTCGGTACTGTGTGTAGATAGCTTTTAGTTTATGTTTTTGAGGTTCTTATTCAGTACAGTTTGAATTCTACTTATGTTTAGCTGCTGTTTCTTTAATCGGATCATTTCCATTCTTGTTTACACCGATTTTTCCCATATTATCTATTCCCTTAGCCTAAGCCCCCTTAAATCCCATAAGTCCTTTATGTGCTAAGCTTTCATTACATGTGATGAAGATGTGATTTACTTTCAAGCCTATGCTATTATTGTTGACATTTTTGGCACCGAGTGGATGTTTGTGCATATATACACATTAGCCTATACACGTATGAGTGTTGAGTGATATCATTGTGAGGTGTTAGTTCATGCTGCTAGGTTCAAAAATATCTGACATGTTATTTCATAGTTTTTGCGTCTCTTGGTTTAGATAGCTCATTCTTGTGATTGTTAGTTTCTATTACTTTCTTTTACGGATCTTTATTGCTATGGAGTCTAGATGCGCGATATATCTGAGAGAGATATGTGAAATGATGCTTAGTTTAGGATATTTTTGAGCAGGTTTGCTTGAGGACAAGCAACGCTCAAGTGTGGGGTTATTTGTTATGACATATTTTGTACATATTTTTAGTCATATTTTGCCTCGAATTTGGGTTATTTTTGCCTTGAATTGTTTAAATACAACTCTGATTTGTCTATTTTTGTGTTTCACAGTTCGAAGGTTGCCTAAAATGGGAAAAGAATGGATTATGAAGCTTATTCGTCAAATTTACGGGCTGAGCCGATCTTCCTTGGAATCCTGTTGACTTTGACCAAGTTGACCTGATCGCGGCCGCGACCATATTAGCGCGACCGCGCTGACCTGCGATCACCAGAACGCGCCCATGCTTGTTATCTCGCCCGCGATCCTCTCAGCGCGGCCGCGATCACAGAAAAATATAAATAAAAGTCAGCAGCCGTTTCGTTATTTTCTATGCATTTTTTGAGACGAACTTTTTCACACAGTTTATAGTGCGATTAGTAGGTGTTTCGTAGTTTTATGTTTTCAGCCTAGTTTAGGATAGATTAGGGAAGCATTCGGCTAGTAGAGTGGTTCAAGCATTCGGTTGCGGGATTTTCTCGTTTTTCATCCGGATTTTGGTACATTCTTTCCATATTTACTTCTGAAATTAATATGTTTAGTATAGATCTCGTTATTTCTGTAGTTTTTATCATGATTAGTGAGTAGTTCATCCAACCACTTGCTTGGTTACGTTTTTACATGGATTAATGAAGTATTTGATGGTTTTGGTTGAAAAGTGTTTGATTCATTGATGTATTCTCGATTCATACGATTAATATGCGTAAAATCAGAATTGTAGTTGACATTCTAGCAATATTGTGATCATGATTATTGATTATTAATGCTAATTTTTATAAACTCAATCAAATTTAAGTGGTTTATTAATTGGTTGCTGTTTCTAGCATTATTGTGATTATGAGATGGTGATTAGTTCATAAATTGTGAAATCATCGTATGCAAATTAATTCTTAGCAGTATTGTGATTATAGGATTAATTTAATCTTTAATTTCCTTAGACTTGATTGATGTTTATGCGGCTAAATTGAATATTTAGAGTTATTTCCGAGCGCCTGGCGTATAGACAGTTTTAATCTCTAAAAGTTAGATTTAGTTGACTTAATTGATCGTAAAAGACATTTATTGTTGATTTTTAGAAATTTGGGGAATACTGGAGAAGTCCATACTTGATTTTCTAAAATTAATAAAAAGATGTCCATGAATCGGATTTACATCCAAGTTTCAAACTCTTAAGCTTAAAAGATTTAAAACAGTTGGATTTAATTCTAACTTCATTTTCTTTGACCAAAAACATCTTAAGTGTTTTTACACCATTTTACTTCGTTAATCCTAAAAGACGTAATCAAGTGAGTGTTGCTTTTTAATATACATCTGATATAAATCTGTGCTAGCATTTGGTCTTATAAATTGTAATAATCTGTTAGATAGCATAGTTTAAGTAATTAGGGTTATAAATCATCATCAACCCTTATCAATGGTTAGATATTAGTGATAATCTTAGTATCGGTATCTCGATCCTTAGTGCCGTTCCCTGAGTTCGATAATTCCCGAGGTCAGCTTCTAGCTATACTATCTACGACTGGTACACTGCCAGTGGTGTTTGGTATAACTTAGGCTTTCTTCATTCTTTTGATTTAAATTGCCAAATCCGCGAAAGATCAGACCACTTGGTGCTCTATCCTCAAGGCGACTACTTGAGATTCACAAGTTTAGAAACATCAACTTACAAAAGTTGGTAAGCTAATAAAACAACGTAATTAACATTATAAAATCTCCTGCAACAAAGTTAGCACATATATACAACATAACAACATACACTTTATGGCCTCAGGGAGCCACTACTCAATACTTTATCAGGACCGGCCAGGAATAGTTTGAGTTAGCTCAAAACACTAAGTAATGGTCATGACCTTTGGGTTGTAAATGGCCTAAGAGGCCAATCTGTACAACTAAAGAATGATACAACAATCATCGTGCTTTATGATGGACTACTATATGCAATAATTACGAAAAGGAATCCATGAGAGATCCATTTAGGTCTCAAAATACTCTTTTATATAAAACAACAGTTCAACATGTGTGCATCTCTAAAAAAAGAGTTCTCGAGACTTACCTGAAGCACTACTCTACTACTACTAACCATACTAACTATTCCCTCGATTAATTCCCAAGTCCATTATTCGCCACTAGGAACACATAACATAACTATATTACAACTATTATTCAACTTGAAACACATAACATAACATATACTGCATTGGCCAACATATTGCGGGTCAAGTTGCACGCTCATGAAAGTTAGCACTCATGAAACTTTGTTCATGTATAAACTCAGTCTTTATGGACAAACCTTTTAAAATGTTTCTCTATGAAAGATATGTTTTCATTTAACCTTTTATATATATATATATAAATAGGATCATTGCATAACCTAAATTATGTGCAGAACTGTTGAACCAACTTTAAAATTTAAAAAGTAACAACAATTTAACAACGACAAAGTCCAAGTGCCACTTTTGGTTAGATATTTTTTTAAGTACAAGTTTTTTTCCCAATCGCCTGTCTATATTTTATTCTCTTTTTGGTTTAACAGTTAAAAAAAAGTACAAGTGCAATTGAAAATCTGATTGACAGACATTTTTATTTTTAGATAAGGCTAACCGTTAAAAAAAGTGATGACATTATTTTTTTATTGTTTAAGGTAATTAAGTTTATGTGTAAAACGTTCTTATAGAACTTCATTGTTAGGCATATATCATTGTAAATTTTTTTATTATTTATTTCTTTCTAAATCTTTAAAACTCTCATTTATAACTAAATATTTAATTACCAATTATTCAATATTGTCTTTTTAATTCTTGAATTTATTAAATTCTCATAGTACCCCGCTTAAAAAAAATACAAATTTCATCACTTATACTATAGTAAACTTTTTTATTACGCATTTTCTAAATATTTGTAACCCTCATATGTGTCGATATGTTGAGCTACACGCTTTGATTGCAACAAAATTAAACAATGACATAGATTTACGTACTGTTCATGTTCACATGACAGTTTTGATTGCTAAAAAAAAATGGGAGAATGAATTGAATCATATAACAACCAATACATATAGGAGAATCGATTGAATCGAATAGGAGGAAGTCGATTGGAGGATAATGGAGAGTGGGTTGTTATTTAGCTTGGGATTTAGGAGACCAGTGAGATTTTTTTTTGTTTGGGTTTACGAGGGAGGGGTACCTAGGGAATTTAATTAATGAGAAAATAAAAAAATTAGTTTTTATATGATTTAATATAATTAGTTATATATTTAGACATTTATGAAAGTGTTAAAGGTTTAGAAAGATATAGACATAATAAGAAAGTTTACAATAATATATGCATAATAAAAAAGTTATACAAGAATACGTATGAAATTTTTCCACTAGAAAATATGTTCAAACTTTTATTTTTTTAACTATTTAAAATAATCAACTTTATATAAAATATTATTTTTTTAATCACAAATTATATATACATACATTTATGTAATCTTCTAATCCAACTAAAACTTCCCACTTGGCAAACCATGGTTGGTTGGGTTTTTTTTTAATTTTGAACTTTTGCTAATTCTTTTTTTTTTAATTTTGGTTTTTTTTTTAATTTTAAAATTTTCATATTCTTTTTTTTTTTAATTTTGGTTTTTTTTTAATTTTAAAATTTTCATATTTTTTTAATTTTAAACTTTTCATAATACATCATTATCTTTGTATTATCTTTTATGAACGCCTAATAAATTTTTTAGTCCCCTTATAACATTTATTATTTCAATATTTTATTACACATTTAAAATTATGATTTTAACTATACATATGTTTGAAGTTATCTTTTGAAACTATTATGTTATATTTAATTGTATGAAAAAACTTTATTAATTCAAATGCATTATACAAAATTCTAATGCAATTGTTTTATAATTAAAATGGAACTATTTAGTATTTAAATTTTTTTCAGTAAATATGATCATGTATAACATTGAACATTCAAGCAATTCAAACAAAGAGCGAAGTTGGAAAGCTGATATTTCAAAAAACAATACAAATGACATTGTCTTATGATTGGTTTTCTAGATTTTGCAATGCTAAAATTACAACCATGTCTTATTAAATCGGATCGGAACCATAATTAACTAATTAAATATTCATAACCATAATATGAAAATTTGACATTGAATCGTCAATTTAATTTGTTGGTTTTCCAACCAAATCAAAAAAATTTATAACGGTTGGGATCAACAAACCACGTTTTTTTTGTTTATTTTAAATTTAAGTTTTTCATAACACACCATTATCTTAGTGTTATCTTTTATTTAGCCATTTTATTTTAATAAATTTTCGTTTAGTACTCTTTTAATTGTACTTATGTTTGGAGTTGTCTTTTGAAACTACTATGTTATTTTTAATTGTATGAAAAAGACTTTATTATTCAAATGAACAATACAAATTCTAATGCAATTGTTTTATAATTAAAATGTAACTATTTAATATTTACATTTTTTATATTAAATATGATCATGTATAACATTGATCATTACTATTATAACATTGACAATCCCTAGTCGATGTATTAAAGACATTACCGCTATAATTTTTTTTTTATTTGATCGTAAAACCAACAAATTAAATTGACGATTAAATTAATCAATGTCAAATTTTCATATTATGGTTATGAATATTTAATTAGTTAATTCTGGTTTCGATCCGATTTAATAAGACATTATTTGTAATTTTAGCATTGCAAAATCTAGAAAATCAATCATAAGAACCAACTAACTGTATAATTTGTCTTGCTTTTTGAAATATCAGTTTTCCAATTTCACTTTTTGTTTGAACTGTTTGAAAAATATTTTTCTTTATTTATTTTTGTAATTAATATTTTAAATTCCGCAGCAACGCGCGGATGTCAATAACTCGTTAATTTATAATAACAAAAAATAAAAGTTCAATTTAAATAACCGCAAAGCGCCAAACTGCAGGGAATCTTTGATTTGATAAAAAATTATTGAGGATTTCATGACCCAAATATTTGATAACTGTATAAAGGAATCTTTGATTTGATAATAATTTATTGATGATAACATAACCCAAATATTAAATAATTGGATACAATAATCTTTCATTTTATGTATTAACTAGTCATGACGGCCCATGCGATGCACCGGGCTAAATGATTTTTTAATTAATATATTATGTAAAGATTAGGGACATGTAATTGTTATGGTGTTACTAAATTAAAATAAATAAATGATTTTTGTAGCTACTTCTTTTACTAAATAAATTAAATCAATGATGCAATATTAGACGTAATTTAAATGTTATAAAAGATTGCTACCTACTCGGTAACTCATGTTAGTTTTATGTTATCAACTAAAATAAACTAACTAATAAAATAATTTATTTGATCTAAGTAATTATCATTATAACTTATACAATGAATTTATTGTTATTGGACTCAATTTATCAAATTAAATTACAATAGAATAATTTATTTTGATTTGAACAAATGATCATTATAGTTTATTATATGGAATTTATTAATATATGGTTCCACTTATCAAATTAAATAAATTAAATAATAAAATAATATATTTTATTCTAAATTATTGAATAAAACAAAATCATGTCATACAAAGTGAAATTTAACAGCCACTATACTTGTGTTTTTTTCCAACATCCTGCAAGTTTAAAATATTATTTCTCAGAATAAAATAAGATTGACTCGGAAAATACATGTTAACATAAAAAAGTTCTCCATAATTCATATTCTAAAACAACTGAAAATGACAAACACATATACGAAAGTGTGTAATTGATTGGAATGAATTAAAAAACAATAACAAATATACACCTGAGAAGTAGATAAATGGTAGATAAATTTTGTAATGAAAAGATGGACGATATCGACCATGACTATGTCAATGTTCGTTCTACACTCATGCTTCTTCATCCTGCAATGATAAAAAAATGTTAGAAACGTAAGAATATGATATTTTTTGAAATTGATCATGCATCAAAGATAAAAATGAAAACAATAATGTCAAATTTTATTACGATTTTAGAGTGCCTAGATACTATAGATAAAATGTAACAATCAATATGACATTTATGTGCAATAGGTTACGTTTGAAATTATGAGAGAATTTCAAAAGAATTGAGCAATCAGTATGACATTTATGTGTAATTATAATGTGTACAACATAGGTTATATTTGAAAACTATGAGAGAATTTCAAAAAAAAATTAGCAATCAATGTCATTTATGTGTAATTATAATTTGTACATGATGCATATATTAGTTACTTGAACCTATTAAAATTCAAGATTTATGCATTAATGTATTCTTTTCACATTTCATGAAATAAAAATATATTAATTTTAACTACAAATAATGCAATTAATTTTAAAGTTTTAAATTATATATATTTTAATTAAATTATTTTTAAAGGTGATTTGATTAGTTATATGCTTTCGTAAAAACTCTTTAATTAAGTGTGACACCCTTGCCACAACAACCACCATTAACAAGACACCCATGATTAATCACCAATACATCAATTACATAATGATCTGATTACTTAATTAAAGTGCGGAAGCAATTAAAGTACAAAATAAAGTATTACAACAATTCCATATCACTCTATGGTACTACAAAGGTTACATGTCTATATCTAAAAAAACTTCCATTACATTACATTATCCCAAATTTATTACAACAATAATCTCAACAATTAAGTTACCAAATAAGCAACTGAGTCTTCAATTCACTTCAAACAACAACCTAGCTAGATGGTCCCGCAGCTGATTTTCCTTTTCCTGTAAAAATTACAACAACTAAAACGTAAGCGAATGCTTAGTGAATACATAGATTGCGCATTTTATAAATTTTTATGAAGCCCAAGGATAACACAGATGACCAACATCGGATATCCTCTTCGTACACAAAGTACGGACCAGAGCCGCAGCCCCTTCGAGCTCACAGCTCGGCATTTAAACATACCATCTGAGACAAACGTACGATCGGGGATGACATACTGCCTACCGGGCCTAGGAGGGATCAGCTCCAGGTCATATAGCACAGTAACATCAGAGTAATCGATGCGACCCGCCGGTCCATCACTAGATGCACAACAAATGAACGGACATGCAACAATTAAGAATGTGCATCTAATTCTACGCAAGTTAGTAGAGTTCCAAATAAACAAATGAAGCAACACGTCTCAGCAGGCAAAGCTAACATAAAACAGATATAACCATGCGAAATCTACTGTACTCACAGTGGGTGCGTATTTAATCTTTAATCAATTTTATTTCTCCTCGGGCTTTCAACCGGATCCACAAAGTACCCCACTGTGGGTTAAACAACACCACAAGGGACCTGTTAGTCAGTTGTAACAACACATCGTGTCAATAACTGTTTGATTCCATAAAAACCAAATTTTTATAAGTTTTGCAAAAATTTCGACCCTAATTCGGATCCATGTCCGAATTCGGACCCCCAATAGATCCTAATTCGGACCTCATAACAACTTCGGACCACATCGAGTTCGTACCACACTTGTCCCAAATTCGGACCATAGCCAGTTCGGTCCCTCATCGAATTCGGACCACCATCCGAATTCGGATCAATTTGGTTTCCCCAACACTTAGAAATTATTTCTGTTTTTATAAATCAACACTTCGGACCTTCTAAATTTCGGACCACTATCCAAATTCGGTTCCCGAACCGAGTTTACTTACTTAGAAATGTTTTGCTATTTTGGACATCAACATTTCGGATCTTGTCCGAATTCGGTCTAGATCCGAGTTCCTGCCAGATCCGAATTCGGACATCCGAGTTCATAAAAGTGCAGTCTTGATATTTTCCAGATTTAATCCAAGTCATTTTTGTACTTGTTCAATACGTGAAATAACTTACACCAACTAACATTCATGTATTTCCAACACTTTTAACACTAAAATTAACACATTTCTATGCCAATTAAACACTTTTTGACTACTTTTTCATCATTCATCGACACACACACTAAAAACACACACAAATCTCTAAAAATCGTACTTAGAGGTTGATTCAGAAGCTAAAATTTAATATATAACATTTCAGATACTCAATTTGCATTAATCCATAACAACATCAAACATGCAACAACATTTGCAACCTTAAATCTCATTTTCGGATTTTTTAACAAATCCGAACCAAAACCATCAATTTCAAAGAATTAGTGAAATGTTTACCTTAAATCGATTCTTGCAGATGTTTTAGTTCCTCCCAAACAACCTTAATCCAAATTTTCAGCTTCAAAATCCAAGTTTAGATGATCTCTAAATTTTAGAGCGAGAGAGAGAGCCGAGAGATGAGTTCTAGAGAGAGGGAGTGTTGGTTGAAAATGAAAAGACCTTTGGTCTTTTATTTCAAAATTCCCTATTTTGACACCTTTAGTCCCTCAACTCATCAGATCCCATTTAATACTGATTTATAAAATAAAAGATTTCTATCTTTTATTTTATTATCCTTAATACTTAAATAATTATTTTCACTTAAATAAATTGAAATTTCTAAATTTCCAAATAATACAACAAACTTTATAATTAATCCAAATTCCGTACCAACTTTCATAATTCAACTTAAATTACAAATTTAACTTAATAAACTTCAATTATAACAAATTTAAATCCGAGGATGTTACATTAAGTATTTCATAAAGTTTATATATAACATGTAATTGTGTTAGAAGTTTATTCCAATACATTATTTTAAATGAATATCATAATCCTTTATAGGTTCCATCGATCTACGCTGTCTCATGTTAAGCTCTTTCTGACTAAAGATGTATTTCAAACTCTTATGGTCCGTGTAGAGTTGACACTTAGTCCCATATAAATAATGCCTCCATAATTTCAATGCAAACGTAACAGCTGTTAACTCAAGATCATGAGTTGAGTAGTTCTTCTCATGTTGCTTAAGCTGTCTTGAAGCATAAGCAATAACCTTCCCACGCTGCATCAGTACAGTGCCTAACCCCAGTCTTGAGGCATCCGTATACACCACGAAATCATCGTTGCCTTCAGGTAAGGCAAGTATCGGCGCTTCGCTTAACATTTTCTTCAGGATCTCAAATGCCTCCTGCTGTACAGTTTCCCACACAAACGGTGCATTCTTCTTTGTCAATGCAGTCAAAGGAACTGCAATCTTAGAAAAATCCTTTATAAACCTCCGATAATATCCTGCCAACCCCAGGAAACTTCTAACTTCAGTAGCTGAACGAGGCGGTTCCCAGTTCTTTATTGCTTCAACCTTAGCTGGATCTACCGAAATCCCAGCTCCAGAAATCACATGACCTAAAAACTGAATCTGTTGTAGCCAAAACTCGCATTTCGGGAACTTGGCATACAACTTCTCTTTCCTCAATAACTCTAATAACTCCTTGAGATGTTCAGCATGCTCGGCCTCGGACTTAGAGTACACCAGTATATCATCAATGAACACAATCACCGACTTATCTAACATCGGTCTACAAACTCGGTTCATTAGATCCATAAACACTGCCGGGGCGTTGGTTAATCCAAAAGGCATCACCAGAAACTCGTAATGCCCATACCGAGTCCTGAATGCTGTCTTCGGCACATCTTCCTCTCGAACTTTCAATTGATGATATCCCGATCTCAGATCAATCTTAGAAAATACACTAGCCCCGTGTAACTGATCAAACAAGTCGTCTATCCTTGGCAGCGGATACTTGTTCTTAATTGTCAACTTATTCAGCTCTCGGTAGTCAATGCACATTCGCATTGTGCCATCCTTCTTTTTCACGAACAATACCGGAGCTCCCCACGGCGACGAACTCGGCCGAATGAAGCCCTTGTCCAACAACTCTTGAAGCTGTGTCATCATTTCCTTCATCTCAGTTGGGGCGAGGCGATAAGGAGAACGAGCTACCGGTGCAGCTCCCGGGATCAGGTCAATTCGAAACTCAACTTGTCTCTCAGGCGGCATGCCAGACAAGTCTTCCGGAAACACATCCGGGAATTGTGAAACAACCGGCACATCGGCCAAAGTTCTCTTCTCTGCCTTAGCATCAATCGCGTATGCTAAGTATGCATCACATCCCTTTGCAACAAGCTTTCGAGCTTTTGCAATAGTCAGCAAACACAGATCCCCGCTTCTCCTATCCCCATATATACATATCTCACGCCCCTCTGGGGTAGTTATCTTTATCATTCGGCTCTTATACACTATATGGGCTTCATTCTCGATCAACCAGTACATTCCGACTATCACATCAAACTCGCTGAACTCTATCGGAATCAGATCTAAATTGAAGACTACATCTTCAATTACTAACGTGCGATTTCGGTATACATGATCTACCTTAACTAAAGTATTGCTAGCAGTTTCAATATCAAGTATAGCAGACAACTTAGACAGTGGCATGGCAAGTCGTTGTGCAAACACAGTAGAAACAAACAACCTATTGGCACCCGAATCAAATAAAACTCGTGCTGGCATAGAATTAACTATGAACGTACCCGTGACGACTTCCGGATTTTCCCTTGCCTCCTCTGCAGTTATCTGAAAAGCACGAGCAGGTGCCCTCTGTGTAACATTCCAAATTTTAAGTACATGTAATTTGCAACATTTAAGGATTTAAATATTGTATTGGTGGATTTATTATGTCAATTTAAGCCAATTTTCATCACAATATATGTTAAATGAGAAATTACTAAGTTGAGGGGTGTATTGTGCAAATAAGTGAAAGTAACAAATAAAAGATGGAAACCTCTTTCATTTTTCCACCAACTCACTCTCTCTCTAACTCTCTCGATTCTCTCTCTTTCTCTCTCTAAAAACCCACAAGTTTCATAATCAAGAATCAGAGATTTGTTGGATTCAAGTGTTCAAAAGTTGGATTCAGATAGCAAATAAGGAATTATAAGCATTACAACAAACGATTTAAGGTAACATTCCTCCAAACTTGCAAAATTTAAGGTTTTTGGTTCGGTTTTTATAGAAACCGAATCATAGGTTTTGGATAACAAATGTTAATGCATGTTGAATTTTATTGATGATATGTTGAAATCGAGCATGTATGTTGCTATGTACCAAATTTCAGAATCAGATTCACACTCTAAGTATGATTTCAAGATAAATGTGTGTTTTAGTGTGTGTGTTCATCGAGACTCATAAGAAAAATGGACACAAATCGGTTATTTTGGTACATAAGTGTTATATTATAAGTTGATATAGTACATTTAAGCTTATATCTGCAATATCAGACTCAAAACATGTAAAATGGTCAAATAGTGGAATCTGGAAAATCTGGAAAAAAAAAATATGCTAAGTATGAACTCGGTTCGGACTGATGATCCATCGGAATTCGGATCCACCCAATTCGGATCCATCAATTTCGGACCTTGCCCTATTTCGGATTAATACACAATTCGGACCTACAATGATTTCGGACCAACCCCATTTCGGTCCTATCCCAATTCGGACACCGTCCCAATTCGGATCAATAGTGAGTTCGGACCAACAGTAATTTCGGACCCCATACCCATTTCGGACCAATGCCAATCTCGGACCATGCTCAACTCGGATCACACCCACTTCGGACCAATACCATATTTCGGACAACCCTGTATTTCGGACCATCCGAATTCGGATGTGGTCCGAAATCAGTACAATTATACTTAGTTTTCAGAATACAATTTTTAAGCAATTACTGACACAAATTCACTATTACACTTACTTTACAGATCATTGTGGTGTTATCAAAACACACATTGATTCAGGATCAAGTCACAAAACCAATCACTGTGAGTTGCAGATTATCATTCGAACATTTATTGTTTTTACATTCATGTTTATACATTCAATGGCATGTTCACGTTGTTCATATACTTCATTTGGCACTCATGAAATGATTTGTTGTTATGATGCACACTCGTACTTGACATGTAACACACATGTAGCCAGCGTTCATTTGAAAGTGCATCTATATACATCATGCTTGCACTGCATGATCATTACTTCATAATCTGATGCGACCTGGACTGGGGCTGACAGCAGGCCACTGTCGGGGACTGATCATCCCACTCGTATCCCATCAGGTTCGGCACATCCCCGATCAGCATATTGAACTGCCAACCCATGCTTTCACTGCATGGTTTTCACATACACTGAGGCTTACACTGCCGATATTCACATACATGGGGCTTACACTGCCCATGGTTAAGCATTGTTTGTAAAGAAATATTTGTTGTATGCATAATCTGTTATCTCACTAAGCATTTAGCTTACTGTTGACTCACATTGTTTACAGGCAAAGGCAAAAGTGTAGCTGGACCTTCCACTTAAGCATATCAAATCAATATCCCGGAGACTATAGAAGCTATTGGTACTTGAATGTAATAGCTTTGGGCTGGGATTCATTACTTCTAAAACAATTATGTTGATGTAATAGTTAGACTTTTATCACTGTAGACATGTATTCTATTGCTTTAGTGTGGATGTGCTTAATTCTAATTTAAGTATTCAATTTCAATTATTATGATACTCATTGGGTTGTTAGTCGATCCTGGAGATTACAATTATATCATTAATTTAACAAGGACGTCACAGTTTGGTATCAGAGCATTAGTTTGAGGTTTCAAGTGTCCGCGAGGACTTGGACTCAAACTTAGGTTATGATATTAGAATGAACTTCTAAGTAATGATCTGAACTAAGATAGGATTGACATGCACACGGGGAAACACAAAGGGTAACTGTACACTTAGGACTTACAAATAAATGTTCTAAATATAAGTTGTTATATTTCAGAACATGTCAGGAGACGATATGACTCCTCAGCAAATGTTCCAGATGATGCAAGCTCTCATGGAACAAAACAATGAGCTACAATCCAAACGAATGGCTGAGCAGGCTCAGTCATTTGCTGATCAGTTAAGGGCCAGAGATGAGGCCGAGGCAAAACGTAAAGCTGACAAACGAAAGAACAAGGAACAACAACAAGATGACCAAGAGGAAAGACAAGATACTGGGTCTTCCAACCGATCAAGGGGCTGTAGGTTTAAGGACTTCAAAAGTAACGGGGCTGTTACTTTTGATGGAACCGGAGATGCTGTGACTGCATTGGAATGGATCACCACCACAGAGAGAACTTTCAGAATCAGCGACTGTGCTGATAAAGACATGGTCCGCTTTGCAACCGCTATGTTTGCAAGGGACGCTGTTATGTGGTGGGATGCAATGACACATGTGCTGACGATGGAGGTAGTGTCACACATGTCTTGGAACGAGTTCAAGGAAGTATTCTCCCAGCAATACTGTCCTACTGATGAGAAGCGCCGTCTAGAGGCGAAGTTCCTGAATCTGACTCAAGGAACGAAAACGGTTACACAATATGCCGTTGAGTTCACCCGCTTAAGTTTGTTTGCACCACATCAAGTTGACACGGAAGAGAGATAAATAGCCCGGTTTGAGGCCGGACTAGATTATGAGATACGCCGAACCATGAGTGGGGTTCGGTATACAACGTTTGCTGGATTACTCGAGGCTGCTCGGAATGTGGAGCAGATTGTCCTGTTATCCGGATATGTCATAGGTTCAGCCGCCGCACCACCGACTCAACCGTCGCCGCCAAAAAGGCAGCGGGAGTCTGGATCCTCCCGATTCTCTCCTCAATCCCATCAACAGTCATCATCACCCAAGAAGGGAAGAGCCTTTTCGGCCAGTTCAGAGATGAGAGACTGCAGACGATGCAGAAAAGCGCACTCTGGGGAGTGCAAGACTCAGGATATGTATTGTTTCTGCTGTGGGCAGAAAGGCCATCACTGGGAGCATTGTCCACGAAAAGATGATGCATGCTACAATTGCCACAGACTTGGCCATTTCTCAAGGGACTGCCCGAAACCCCCACGAGATCAGAATGCTCCACAATCAACAGCAAGATCTTCTGTAGCTTCCACGGCTCGCAGGGATCAATCTCAAAGGGCTCCAACAAGGGCGTTCCAAATCACAGCTGAAGAAGCAAAGGATGACCCGGAGGTGGTCACTGGTACGTTCTATGTTAACTCAATTCCTGCACGTATACTGTTTGATTCCGGAGCAAATCGTTCGTTTGTCTCCACTACATTTGCTCGTCAATTTAACATGCCAACTTCCAAACTGCAATTTGTACTTGACATAGAAACTGCTAGCAATATGTTAGTAAAAGCAGACAAAGTGTATAGGAATTGTACATTATTGGTAGAAGACGTAGTATTCAACATAGATCTAATCCCTATGGAGTTTGGGGAGTTTGATGTCATAGTAGGTATGGATTGGTTGGTTCACAATGAGGCCCAAATCGTTTGCAAGAAAAGAATGATCAAGATTACCACTCCCGAGGGCCGAGACATATGCATTTATGGTGATAGACACAAAGGCGACTTATGCCTTATTTCAATTGCAAAAGCCCGAAAGCACGTTGCCAAGGGTTGTTCAGCTTACTTAGCCTACGCTGTCGATGCAAAGGCTGAAGTTCAATCTCCTTCCACCGTTCCCGTTGTTTCCGAATTTCCTGATGTCTTTCCAGAAGATATCTCGGGATTGCCACCTGATCGCCAAGTGGAATTCCGCATTGACCTCATTCCCGGAGCTGCTCCAATAGCAAAGGCTCCGTACCGTTTAGCTCCTGCAGAAATGCAGGAAATGATGAAGCAGTTACAGGAGCTACTTGACAAAGGTTTTATCCGCCCAAGTTCATCTCCTTGGGGCGCTCCTGTTCTGTTCGTCAAGAAGAAAGATGGCACATTACGTATGTGCATCGATTACCGAGAACTCAATAAAGTCACAATCAAGAACAAATACCCGTTGCCCCGGATTGATGATCTCTTCGACCAGTTACAAGGCGCAAGTTACTTCTCGAAGATTGATCTTCGTTCGGGTTATCACCAACTCAAAGTACATTCTGATGACATTCCAAAGACGGCTTTCAGAACTCGTTACGGACACTACGAGTTTCTGGTAATGCCGTTCGGTCTTACTAATGCGCCGACCGCTTTCATGGATCTCATGAATCGAGTCTGCCGGCCAATGCTCGACAAATCGGTCATCGTGTTCATCGATGACATTCTCATCTATTCAAAAACCGAAGAGGATCATGCAGCACATCTGAGAGAATTACTAGAGTTGCTACGCAAAGAGCGACTTTATGCCAAATTCTCTAAGTGTGAATTCTGGTTGAGGCAGGTACGTCTCAACGTTTGAAACAATTTCATGATTCTTATACTCAATCATAAAATTATTTTATTAACTTGTACCTCTTAAACAATTAATTCAGATCCAATTCTTGGGGCACGTGATATCTGGTGCTGGGATTGCTGTTGATCCTGCAAAGATCGAAGCTATCCAGAACTGGGAATCACCCCGCAACGCCTCAGAGATTCGGAGTTTTCTAGGATTGGCTGGTTACTACCGCCGATTCATCAAAGACTTCTCAAAGATCGCCGTTCCGCTAACAAAGCTTACTCGCAAGAACGCGACCTTCTTTTGGGGAGAAGAACAGCAAATGGCATTTGACAACTTGAAGAAATTGCTAAGTGAAGCACCAGTGTTAGCCCTGCCTGAAGGGAACGAAGACTTCGTAGTCTACACAGATGCATCAGGCATGGGTTTGGGTGCGGTACTAATGCAAAGAGGAAACGTCATAGCTTATGCTTCTAGACAACTCAAACCGCATGAGAAAGACTACTCTACTCATGATCTAGAGCTAACTGCTGTGACTTTCGCTCTCAAGTTATGGAGACATTATTTGTACGGAACCAAGTGTCAGCTCTACACCGATCACAAGAGTTTAAAGTATATATTCAGTCAGAAGGACTTGAATATGAGGCAAAGAAGGTCAATGGAGCTGATAAAAGATTACGACTGTGAGATTCTCTATCATCCAGGGAAGGCCAACGTAGTGGCCGATGCCCTAAGCAGGAAAGCGTACTGCAAGGCATACTGCTATGCCTTGACTTCCACAATACTGACGTCCACTATCATAGACGATGTAAGGGCTGCTCAGTTGCATGCCCTAAAAAAAGGGAATGTTAAAGACGAAGATATCAGGATTCAGTTGCCATTAATGCAAGATGATGGAACTGGACTAAAGGGTGTGTATGGCAGAGTGTGGGTTCCCAAGTTCGGGAACATGAGAGATGTAATTCTCGAGGAGGCTCATCAATCTAAATTCTCAATTCATCCTGGCGGCACAAAAATGTACAACGACCTGAAGGCCGACTTCTGGTGGCCAGGATTGAAAAGAGATGTCGGTCAGTATGTTGAAAGGTGCAGAACATGTCGTCTAGTCAAAGCAGAACATCAACAGCCCTATGGTAGTATGCAACCTCTTCCTATCCCGGAATGGAAGTGGGACCATATTACTATGGATTTCGTAACCAAGCTACCTAAGACTCGTCGTCAACATGACGCCATTTGGGTCATTGTTGACCGATTAACCAAATCTGCTCACTTCATATCAATCCGAGAAACCTACTCACTAGACCGACTTGCCCAGATCTACGTAAACGAAATCGTTATTAGGCATGGTGTGCCTAAGTCTATTGTCTCCGACCGAGATAGTAGATTCACTTCTAATTTCTGGACTGCTTTACAAAACGGTCTTGGTACTCGTATCGCAATGAGTACTGCCTATAGACCCCAATCTGATGGTCAAAGTGAAAGAACAATTTTAACTCTCGAAGACATGCTCAGAGCCTGTGTCATGGATTTGGGTGGTAACTGGGACGATCACCTCCCATTGGTTGAATTCTCCTACAACAATAGTTACCATTCCACTATCAAGATGGCACCGTTCGAGTCTCTATATGGCAGAAAATGTAGGACTCCAACCTGTTGGAGGGAAACAGGAGAAACTCCAATAGCCGGTCCTGCTTTGCTACAAGAAACAAATGAAAAGATCCAACTCATTCGACAGTACATGAAAACAGCACAAGATCGGCAAAAGAATTATCACGATCGCTGACACAAAGCAATAGAGTTTCAGAAGGACGATTGGGTCTACTTAAAAGTTTCCCCAATGAAAGGTGTTACAAGATTCGTTAAGCGAGGAAAGTTATCGCCTCGATTTATAGGACCCTTCAAAATAATAGAAAGAGTTGGTAATCAGTCCTATCACTTGGACTTGCCGGAAGAGTTATCAGGAGTTCACCCGGTCTTCCACGTATGATACTTAAGAAAGAGTCTGGTGCCCGAAAGGGAACCATGGACTGATCATTCGGACATTAAGATTGACGAACGGCTAAGGTTCGTTAATGAACCAGAGTGCATTTTGGAGACAAAAGTCAAAAAGCTACGGAACAAAGAGATCAGGATGGTGCTGGTCAAGTGGAAGCATCATCGGGGAGCTAATCATACTTGGGAATCAGAAGAGGACATGAAGACTAAGTACCCAAGTTTGTTTAGCGCAGCATGACTTCGCGGACGAAGTATAGGCGTGGTGGAGCCCATGCTGTAACATTCCAAATTTTAAGTACATGTAATTTGCAACATTTAAGGATTTAAATATTGTATTGGTGGATTTATTATGTCAATTTAAGCCAATTTTCATCACAATATATGTTAAATGAGAAATTACTAAGTTGAGGGGTGTATTGTGCAAATAAGTGAAAGTAACAAATAAAAGATGGAAACCTCTTTCATTTTTCCACCAACTCACTCTCTCTCTAACTCTCTCGATTCTCTCTCTTTCTCTCTCTAAAAACCCACAAGTTTCATAATCAAGAATCAGAGATTTGTTGGATTCAAGTGTTCAAAAGTTGGATTCAGATAGCAAATAAGGAATTATAAGCATTACAACAAACGATTTAAGGTAACATTCCTCCAAACTTGCAAAATTTGAGGTTTTTGGTTCGGTTTTTATAGAAACCGAATCATAGGTTTTGGATAACAAATGTTAATGCATGTTGAATTTTATTGATGATATGTTGAAATCGAGCATGTATGTTGCTATGTACCAAAGTTCAGAATCAGATTCACACTCTAAGTATGATTTCAAGATAAATGTGTGTTTTAGTGTGTGTGTTCATCGAGACTCATAAGAAAAATGGACACAAATCGGTTATTTTGGTACATAAGTGTTATATTATAAGTTGATATAGTACATTTAAGCTTATATCTGCAATATCAGACTCAAAACATGTAAAATGGTCAAATAGTGGAATCTGGAAAATCTGGAAAAAAAAAATATGCTAAGTATGAACTCGGTTCGGACTGATGATCCATCGGAATTCGGATCCACCCAATTCGGATCCATCAATTTCGGACCTTGCCCTATTTCGGATTAATACACAATTCGGACCTACAATGATTTCGGACCAACCCCATTTCGGTCCTATCCCAATTCGGACACCGTCCCAATTCGGATCAATAGTGAGTTCGGACCAACAGTAACTTCGGACCCCATACCCATTTCGGACCAATGCCAATCTCGGACCATGCTCAACTCGGATCACACCCACTTCGGACCAATACCATATTTCGGACAACCCTGTATTTCGGACCATCCGAATTCGGATGTGGTCCGAAATCAGTACAATTATACTTAGTTTTCAGAATACAATTTTTAAGCAATTACTGACACAAATTCACTATTACACCTACTTTACAGATCATTGTGGTGTTATCAAAACACACATTGATTCAGGATCAAGTCACAAAACCAATCACTGTGAGTTGCAGATTATCATTCGAACATTTATTGTTTTTACATTCATGTTTATACATTCAATGGCATGTTCACGTTGTTCATATACTTCATTTGGCACTCATGAAATGATTTGTTGTTATGATGCACACTCGTACTTGACATGTAACACACATGTAGCCAGCGTTCATTTGAAAGTGCATCTATATACATCATGCTTGCACTGCATGATCATTACTTCATAATCTGATGCGACCTGGACTGGGGCTGACAGCAGGCCACTGTCGGGGACTGATCATCCCACTCGTATCCCATCAGGTTCGGCACATCCCCGATCAGCATATTGAACTGCCAACCCATGCTTTCACTGCATGGTTTTCACATACACTGAGGCTTACACTGCCGATATTCACATACATGGGGCTTACACTGCCCATGGTTAAGCATTGTTTGTAAAGAAATATTTGTTGTATGCATAATCTGTTATCTCACTAAGCATTTAGCTTACTGTTGACTCACATTGTTTACAGGCAAAGGCAAGAGTGTAGCTGGACCTTCACTTAAGCATATCAAATCAATATCCCGGAGACTATAGAAGCTATTGGTACTTGAATGTAATAGCTTTGGGCTGGGATTCATTACTTCTAAAACAATTATGTTGATGTAATAGTTAGACTTTTATCACTGTAGACATGTATTCTATTGCTTTAGTGTGGATGTGCTTAATTCTAATTTAAGTATTCAATTTCAATTATTATGATACTCATTGGATTGTTAGTCGATCCTGGAGATTACAATTATATCATTAATTTAACAAGGACGTCACAGTTTGGTATCAGAGCATTAGTTTGAGGTTTCAAGTGTCCGCGAGGACTTGGACTCAAACTTAGGTTATGATATTAGAATGAACTTCTAAGTAATGATCTGAACTAAGATAGGATTGACATGCACACGGGGAAACACAAAGGGTAACTGTACACTTAGGACTTACAAATAAATGTTCTAAATATAAGTTGTTATATTTCAGAACATGTCAGGAGACGATATGACTCCTCAGCAAATGTTCCAGATGATGCAAGCTCTCATGGAACAAAACAATGAGCTACAATCCAAACGAATGGCTGAGCAGGCTCAGTCATTTGCTGATCAGTTAAGGGCCAGAGATGAGGCCGAGGCAAAACGTAAAGCTGACAAACGAAAGAACAAGGAACAACAACAAGATGACCAAGAGGAAAGACAAGATACTGGGTCTTCCAACCGATCAAGGGGCTGTAGGTTTAAGGACTTCAAAAGTAACGGGGCGCTTCGGCGGTGACGGCTGTGTTGGGTTGGTGGAAGCAGCAGCGGACCCAATGGAATAACCCGACATGATCAGAATCTGTTCTACATTTCTGGCAGCCTCAAGTAAGCCAGCAAATGTAGAGTAGCGAACGTTGCTCATAACCCTCCTAATCTCAATGTCAAGACCAGCCTCGAACCTGGTCACTTTCCTCTCTTCAGTATCAACTTGATGAGGCGCGAACAGACTCAGCCTCGTGAATTCCACCGCATATTGGGACACCGTCTTAGTCCCCTGTACCAGCGCCATAAACTTTGCTTCCAACCTCCGGCGCTCATCAACCGGACAGTACTGCTGAGTGAATAGATCCTTGAACTCAGCCCAAGTCATAACAGAAATCTTCTCCAATGTCAAAGCGTTCACCATGGCATTCCACCACATGATTGCATCATTCGTGAACATAGCAGTTGCATAACGAACCATGTCCTTCTCAGCACAGTCGCTGATTCGGAATGTTCGCTCAGTTGCTGTTATCCATTCCAGTGCGGCAACAGCATCCCCTAAACCGTTAAACTCTACAGCTCCATTTCCTTTAAAATCCTTAAACCGACAACCCCTGGGCTTATTAGATGACCCAGTGTTGTCATCTTGTTCCTCATTATTTCCTTCTCTTTCTTTTTCTTTGTTCTTCCTTTTATCTTCTCTTCTCTTAGCATCGGCCTCATCTCGAGCCCGAAACTGGTCTTGTATCATCTTATTCTGCTCAGCCATCATGGCTAGCATCATCTCTCTTGCTTCTTCCGGTGTCATTCCTCCAGACATGTTCTGAAAATATAAACATATAACTTGTTTAGTAACATGTCATTTATTTATAGACACCGCCCAATTGTCCCGTATGATAGTCAATATTCTTATGATTACTAGATCGTAACCTATCTTAGTTCAGATCATTACTTAGAATCACTACATGTCATCACTTAATGTTTGAGACCAAGACCTCACGGACACTTGGATCTCAAACTACTGCTCTGATACCATCTCGTGTGACACCCTTGCCACAACAACCACCATTAACAAGACACCCAGGATTAATCACCAATACATCAATTACATAATGATCTGATTACTTAATTAAAGTGCGGAAGCAATTAAAGTACAAAATAAAGTATTACAACAATTCCATATCACTCTACGGTACTACAAAGGTTACATGTCTATATCTAAAAACTTCCATTACATTACATTATCCCAAATTTATTACAACAATAATCTCAACAATTAAGTTACCAAATAAGCAACTGAGTCTTCAATTCACTTCAAACAACAACCTAGCTAGATGGTCCCGCAGCTGATTTTCCTTTTCCTGTAAAAATTACAACAACTAAAACGTAAGCGAATGCTTAGTGAATACATAGATTGCGCATTTTATAAATTTTTATGAAGCCCAAGGATAACACAGATGACCAACATCGGATATCCTCTTCGTACACAAAGTACGGACCAGAGCCGCAGCCCCTTCGAGCTCACAGCTCGGCATTTAAACATACCATCTGAGACAAACGTACGATCGGGGATGACATACTGCCTACCGGGCCTAGGAGGGATCAGCTCCAGGTCATATAGCACAGTAACATCAGAGTAATCGATGCGACCCGCCGGTCCATCACTAGATGCACAACAAATGAACGGACATGCAACAATTAAGAATGTGCATCTAATTCTACGCAAGTTAGTAGAGTTCCAAATAAACAAATGAAGCAACACGTCTCAGCAGGCAAAGCTAACATAAAACAGATATAACCATGCGAAATCTACTGTACTCACAGTGGGTGCGTATTTAATCTTTAATCAATTTTATTTCTCCTCGGGCTTTCAACCGGATCCACAAAGTACCCCCACTGTGGGTTAAACAACACCACAAGGGACCTGTTAGTCAGTTGTAACAACACATCGTGTCAATAACTGTTTGATTCCATAAAAACCAAATTTTTATAAGTTTTGCAAAAATTTCGACCCTAATTCGGATCCATGTCCGAATTCGGACCCCACCCGAATTCGGACCCCCAATTCGGTCCCCAATAGATCCTAATTCGGACCTCATAACAACTTCGGACCACATCGAGTTCGTACCACACTTGTCCCAAATTCGGACCATAGCCAGTTCGGTCCCTCATCGAATTCGGACCACCATCCGAATTCGGATCAATTTGGTTTCCCCAACACTTAGAAATTATTTCTGTTTTTATAAATCAACACTTCGGACCTTCTAAATTTCGGACCACTATCCAAATTCGGTTCCCGAACCGAGTTTACTTACTTAGAAATGTTTTGCTATTTTGGACATCAACATTTCGGATCTTGTCCGAATTCGGTCTAGATCCGAGTTCCTGCCAGATCCGAATTCGGACATCCGAGTTCATAAAAGTGCAGTCTTGATATTTTCCAGATTTAATCCAAGTCATTTTTGTACTTGTTCAATACGTGAAATAACTTACACCAACTAACATTCATGTATTTCCAACACTTTTAACACTAAAATTAACACATTTCTATGCCAATTAAACACTTTTTGACTACTTTTTCATCATTCATCGACACACACACTAAAAACACACACAAATCTCTAAAAATCGTACTTAGAGGTTGATTCAGAAGCTAAAATTTAATATATAACATTTCAGATACTCAATTTGCATTAATCCATAACAACATCAAACATGCAACAACATTTGCAACCTTAAATCTCATTTTCGGATTTTTTAACAAATCCGAACCAAAACCATCAATTTCAAAGAATTAGTGAAATGTTTACCTTAAATCGATTCTTGCAGATGTTTTAGTTCCTCCCAAACAACCTTAATCCAAATTTTCAGCTTCAAAATCCAAGTTTAGATGATCTCTAAATTTTAGAGCGAGAGAGAGAGCCGAGAGATGAGTTCTAGAGAGAGGGAGTGTTGGTTGAAAATGAAAAGACCTTTGGTCTTTTATTTCAAAATTCCCTATTTTGACACCTTTAGTCCCTCAACTCATCAGATCCCATTTAATACTGATTTATAAAATAAAAGATTTCTATCTTTTATTTTATTATCCTTAATACTTAAATAATTATTTTCACTTAAATAAATTGAAATTTCTAAATTTCCAAATAATACAACAAACTTTATAATTAATCCAAATTCCGTACCAACTTTCATAATTCAACTTAAATTACAAATTTAACTTAATAAACTTCAATTATAACAAATTTAAATCCGAGGATGTTACATTAAGTATTTCATAAAGTTTATATATAACATGTAATTGTGTTAGAAGTTTATTCCAATACATTATTTTAAATGAATATTAATAAGGTTTTACATTGAATCTATGTAACTATAATTTAATGATAAATAACAATTCTATTACGTTATATTTATTTGAGTTCAAGTAATATTTATTTATATTAAACATGTTGTGTCAAAGTTGAGTCCATTTTATAATAAAATTTATATATACCGAGTTATTTTATGAATAATCATAAAATTATTGATTATATATTTTATTAGTTTAATTTGTTAATTAACTTGTTTTCTAAAGGGTATTTAAGGAATTATATATTTTCATAAAGAGTTCTTTAAAAAATTAAAAATTATATCTTAAAACTTTTCTACAATGTGTAACTATATATTAAAAAAAATTTATGTGTTAATTTAAATATATATTAATTATAAATAATATATTTAATTATAAAATTCTAAATTATATATTGTGTTTGGATTAATTTGTTGATTATACTTAAGGAATCATATATTTTCATAAAAGTTTTTAAAAATTAGAAAAAAAAATGTTTCTTAAAATTTAGGTACAACGTGTAAGTTTTTTAAAATTTCTTATACATTAATTAAATACATGTTATTACATGAGATTTATGCTACACGACTCAACTTATCAAACTAAATTAAAAATAAACTTATTTTTTAATCTAAATATATAATAATTATATTTTATTATATAGAATTATCAATATACGACTCAACTTGTCAAAAAATTAAATAATATAATTATGCATTATATATAAAAGATGATCATCGTAATATATTACATCGAATTAATTACTATAGATATGAAATCATTACTATTATTATGCTTTTATAAAGATTAATATATTTGTTAGAAATTTTAAATCTACAAAGAGTGATATTTCATTTTATTTTTCAATATACTATTTGCAAATAAAATTCTTAGTCTCTTATCATTTAAAGGAGATTTATGAATTATGTTTTTTGGTAAGATAATTCGGTTATTAAAGATATTCAATTTAAATAAATAAATTAAAATACAACACAATATTTTTTTTCCTCTTTGTTAACTTATTTAGGTATAAATAATAAAAGATGCATCTTACATATAAATTTAATGAAATAACGATTATTATATTCTTAGTATCTCATCTTATCTTTGTGGTGTTTTGAAATTAAATTAAATAAATAAATGATGTATATCATATGTAAATAAATGTTAGTTGACACATGTTGCGATGTTACTAAAGTAAATAAATAAATGATTTTCATGACTATTTTTTGGTATTAAACAAATTAAATCAGTGACTTAATATAAAATAATTCTATGATCTACTCGATAACCCATGTTATTTTTTTGTATTAACTAATAAATTTAATTATTTTGATCTGAATAAATTATCAGTATAACTTATTACATGGAATTTATTGTTATATGACTAAACTTATCAAATCAAATTGAAATAAAATACACTATTATGATTTAAATAAATATCATTGTAGTTCATTATATGGACTTTAGTAACATATGCTGCAACTTATCAAATTAGTTAAAGTAAATAATAAAATAATATATTTTGATATAAAATATGATATTGTAATTTATTATATTGAATTGGAATACTTTATACATAAAATCATTTATGGCACGAGTCTTTATTAAAATGGATCCAACTTATCAAATTAAATAAATTAAATAATAAATAATATAGTTTGATTTATTAATGATCATTGTAATTATTTAAATGGAATCAAAATTCTTAGCATTGTCGTAGGATTTTCCAGTCCACCAAGCACTCACAAATTGTTTGTAACATGAAATGATGGAAGAATGTGAATGAACAAATTTAACTTTGTTATTTATAGATAAATGATTGACATTAATTCATAATGATGGTAAAATAAAAACATTTAATTGATAAGAAATATTAATCTTAGGATAGATGGAGGGTTTTTACTATTAAGTTAAAATTAATTAAATTTAAGCAACATTAAACTAATATTTAGTATCACATTAAAGCAATTCTTCAAGTTGGAAAAAATAGATAGTCTATTATTATTAAACATATTTTTTTTTAAAACTAAAACAATATTTAGTTTTGATTATATAAAGCAAATTGAATTAATTATTAATTTTGATTATATACATTTGTCTTAATGTTTTGTTTTAAAAAAACAATCATAATGTTAATCCGTTTCTAAAGTTATCAAATAAAAATCACAATTATATATTATACTATAAAAAATTAAAAATAGAAAACAAAAATACAACTATTATTAAAATATGGTTTTTGGTTTAGACTTACGTTTGTTATAAGATAGATTTAAAATAAAATATAAAACAAACAATAAAACTATTACTAAAATATGATTTTCGGTTTAGACTTGCATTTATTATAATATTATGGTAATTATTGTAAGTTCTATGACATATATATTTAGAAGAAAACATTATTGTACTTTCATATTTTGATTTTCATTCATCAAATAAGTTAAAACAAAAATAATTTTATAGTTTATGACAATTATGGATAACATTTTAGGTTTTTTCATAGTTTCATGAAGAATTTATCAACCTTAATTTCTCGGGTAACTATAAAATTTAACGCAACAGAAACTAAAATTTACGGTATTTATTCTAATAAACAAAGTCTAAATTCCAAGATAGTTAACCAAAATCAATTTAAAAGAAACATCACTTCTAATAATTGATAAATTAAATATAAAAACGTAAGTTAATCGTATGTGTTCACTTATACAGAATAAAAGTAAATATAAATTACCTCATCACTTTTCATATTTCTATGAAGTTTAGTTTTTAGGTCAACTTCTGTAAAAGCGTTCAACACTAAGAACATATGTCTCTCTCTATCACCAATTTAGTATTCCTCAATGTTTTGTCGAAAACCATCAAACTGATATACAAACACGACGACGAAGATTTTTAATTTTCCACACAAAATGATGATCACACATTCTTTTCCGTTATAAAATTTAAAGAATCACAAAAATATAAAAAATTAAACAGCTAAAAGGGTTACTTATACAGAATGATGAAGTTTAAAGAATCACAAAAATACAAAATGAAAGAAGAAGTCAAAAAGAAGGAGATGGGGTTCCGAACTCATCTCACAATGACATTGTTCGTGCATAATTCACATCCATTGTTCGAACAATGGAAGACATAAATGTATCTAACAAACAAATAATAAAAAAATCAAGTCTCATCTCAATGGATCTGTGGTGAATGGTTGCTCAGATGAAGAACTTCAAGATGAAATTGATTTTTGATATCACAAAGAAAATGAAAAGATAATTAATTAAAAAATAAAAAATAAAAGATAATTAATTAATTAATAATAATATAAAATGACAAAAATGCCCCTGTGAGTTAACTGGCCTAACGGCTCAAGTTAACGGCAGGGACTAAAAGGGTTAAAGGTTTGGGATTTTGGGACCATTGGTGCAAAAAAAAAGTTTGAGGGACGAAAAAAGCAAAAAGCACCAAACCACAGGGACCATTTGTGTAATTTACTCCAAAAAATATGAATTCTTACTCTTAAGAGAGAGTGCAAAGGAAGATTGTGATAGTGTAGCTCGTATGGTCTCTTGTTTGTATGTATATTTCTTTGACAATTTTGTTTAGTTTTTTAATTTAAAAATATTTTGTCACTCAAAAAAAATAGTAATTGAGGAAAATGGATTGTCGTGTGATAGGAAATGAAGAGACTTGATTTCAATTAATTGATATTTAATTCAATTTAAAAAATGATAAGTAACGGTCATTTGCAATTTAAGAGTAGTAATGTAGGACTTGTAAATATTTAATTTCATTTAATAAAAAATAACTAAATAATTATTTATTAAAAATCAAAATTAAATCATTAATACTCATATTTATTACATGAGACTCAACTTTTATAGATATATAGATAATTAGAACTTACATTTATTAATTATAAATAAGCAATTATTAATTATTGACATCCACCAATATATTTTGGGTCCTGCTGGTTCATGAATCATATAAAAGAACAAAGGTTTTGAGAATTTGCAAGCTTTATACGTAGCATCATGTTGGTATTTTCATCCTTAGAAATATTTCTCTCTATTCTTTTTCATTCGTCGATATATTTTATTCGTTCTATAAATTGAATTTCATTTCCTTCGAATACAAAGAAAAACTTATAATCATCATCACCACGACTTCCGACTATTGGAAATTTCCACCAAATAGGAACAAGTCCAAATCGCTCTCTTCGAGCCTTGTCCGAAAAATATGGTCCACTCATGATCCTAAACCTTGGTACTTGGTAGCGTACCCATTAGACTTGACAATTTTATACAATTATACACGACACGACGTATACGACACGAGTTTTTCGTATATGAGTTTTACAAATTTGTGTTTAGTGTAAATTCGTGTCGACACGAATTTAAATTTGTGTTTCGCGTCTCACCATTTCTCACTATAACATCCCTTCTCACGTGATCCAGAATATATAGAATATATCACGTGAGAAGAGATTTTATCGTGAGAAATGGTGAGAAGGAGGGTTTTGCATTGATATTGAATCAACAAACTATTGATTCATTATCGATACTTTTGAACCAAATATATTGATTTGAATCATCATTTACGGGCTAAAAATGATGATTCAGTAATAATGCATTTTTCTGCGGTCATGATGCACCAAAAATTTTATCCATGCTTTTTTGTGATCCGGGTTCGATATAATCAAATACATTTGATTCAACAATGTCTAAAATGAATCAATAATCATGAATCAATAGTTTGTTGATTCAATATCAATGCAAAAACCTCCTTCTCACCATTTCTCACTATAACATCCCTTCTCACGTGATCCAGAATCTATATATATATATATATATATATATATATATATATATATATATATATATATATATATATATATATATATATATATATATATATATATATATATATATATATATATATATATATATATATAGAATATGGTTCGTGTGAGTACCTAAAAAATGCAGAGTACCGTGAGTACCTGTGAACACACGGGTTTTAGATGTGAACATGCTCCGAAAAAAAGTTTTTTTTTTTAATTTTTTTTCATATTAATTTAGATACAAATAATATAAGCCTATTCGTAAAAGAATTACACACATTCACACTTTCTAGCCTCTTAAAAGTCATGTGAACGTGAAAAAATTCATGTGAACATGCTTAGCTGTGAACATACATTCACAACAGTGCAGTTCATGTGAACTTGCACGTTTCACATAGTTATAGTGTGTGTTTAGGTGTGATTTTTTGCAAGTAGTCTTATATTATTAATTTAAACATGATTATGAAAAAAATTTTCAAAAAAAATGGTTTTAAGCGAGGTACCTCCGGTACTCCGCAAAACTAGTGGTACTCATTTGAACCCAAATTCTATATATATATATATATATATATATATATATATATATATATATATATATATATATATATATATATATATATATAGATTTGGGTTCAAATGAGTACCACTAGTTTTGCGGAGTACCGGAGGTACCTCGCTTAAAACCATTTTTTTTGAAATTTTTTTTCATAATCATGTTTAAATTAATAATATAAGACTACTTGCAAAAAATCACACCTAAACACACACTAGAAGTATGTGAAACGTGCAAGTTCACATGAACTGCACTGTTGTGAACGTATGTTCACAGCTAAGCATGTTCACATGAATTTTTTCACGTTCACATGACTTTTAAGAGGCTAGAAAGTGTGAATGTGTGTAATCTTTTACGAATAGGCTTATATTATTTGTATCTAAATTAATATGAAAAAAAATTACAAAAAAAAACTTTTTTTCGGAGCATGTTCACATCTTAAACCCGTGTGTTCACAGGTACTCACGGTACTCTGCATTTTTTAGGTACTCACACGAACCATATTCTATATATATATATATATATATATATATATATATATATATATATATATATATATATATATATATATATATATATATATATATATATATAGATTGAGGTTCAATTGAGAACTTTTATGCACCGAGGCACCTCTAGGAACTTTTGTGCACCAAATAATCAAACAATGGTGCACTAAGGGTATTTAGGGAAAACTAAAGATATGATAATTAATTTATATCTAAAAGTCATTAAAAGATAATTAGGAGTTACATTTGAATTAAAATCTCATATTAACTACATTCCTAATTTTCCTCCCCATTTCTCTCTATCTCTCTCTCTCTCTCCCTCCCTCTCTTTTTCTCTTTAATCGTGTTCTTCATGATTTTCATAGTGATGATGATTTGAAGACGAAGATTAACGATGAACAATGATGATGATGAACATGAACAAGAGATGCAACCGTTGATGAATATGAAGAACACAATGCATAGATGGATGATGAACGATTAATAATGATGATGCATAGATGGATGATGAACAATAACGATGCATACATGGATGATGAACGATGAACAACGAAAAATGATGATGCATAAATGGATGATGAACAATGACGATGCATAGATGAATGATGAACAAGTTGAACACGATGCATAGATGAATGAAGAATATGAAAGACGAACACGATGCATAGATGAATGATGAACAAGTTGAACACGATGCATAAATGAATTTGTGTATTTTTTTTGTTAAATGCATCTTTTTTGAACACGATGCATAAATAAACACGATTACGATGAAATGCATCGATCTCCATCATCTTTTTTTGAATTTGTTTAATTTGTTAAATTTGGAAATGTATCAATTTAATTTATTTAGCATTTATTATTTGATTATTTGTTGAAATATTAAATTTAATGAGGTATGCACATTCCCCAAAATGCCCTTCTTTATTTGTTTCTATAATGCACAAGATGCATCAAATTGTCCAACTATTTACCCTTTTGCCATTAATCAAATCCATACAATTTTTTGATCTAATGGATGATATGGGTACTTTTGTACCTCGGTGCATAAAAGTTCTCAATTGAATCTCCCTCTATATATATATATATATATATATATATATATATATATATATATATATATATATATATATATATATATATAAAAGACACACTCCTCTAGTCCTCTTCGTGAATCACATGAATATAATAAAATAATATTTGCTATATATAGCTGGCTAGACACACACTCCTCTTCGTGAATCATATGAATATAATAATTTTTGCTATCTTATAGCATCATGACCATATTTTCATCCTTAGAAACGTTTTTCTTTTCTGTTTTTGCATTCATCATTTTGATGTGTGTTTTTCCTAAAAACTGGATTTCATTTCCTTCCAAGCAGCAGACAACGAAGAAAAACTTACCACCGTCTCCACCAAGACTTCCAATCATCGGAAATTTCCACCAAATAGGAACAACTCCCAAACGCTCTCTTCAAGCCTTGTGCGATAAATACGGTCCGCTCATGCTACTACACCTTGGTAGCGTACCCATGCTCGTTGCCTCTTCCGTTGAAGCCGCCAAACAGATCCTAAAAACCCACGACGTAGCGTTTTCTAGCCGCCCGAGTACTTTACTTGTCCCCAACATACTATTTTATGACTCTAAAGATGTAGCCTTTTCTCCTTATGGGGAGTATTGGAGGCAGTTAAAAACCATTGTTATCGTCCATCTTCTAAGTAACGCACGAGTTAAGTCATTTAAAAAAGTGAGAGAAGAAGAGATAAGTCTTATGATTGACGTGCTTACGAAAACTTGTGGTTCTGTAGTTGATATGGGCGATTTACTTTTTGCGCTTTCTAATAACATAGTTTGTAGGGCGTCCGTTGGAAGAAAATACGATGATACGTTTAAACTCCTAGAACTATTGAAAAAATTGCTTAAGTTGCTTACTGTTTTTACCGTTGGTACTTATATTCCATGGTTGTCATGGGTAGATCGAGTTAACGGTGTAAAGGGAAGAGCGAAAAGATTGGCTAAGGAAATCGATGAGTTTCTTGAAGGTGTTCTTAAAGAACATGAAAATAAGAAAAGAGATGTTGATGATGCTAATAAGAGTAGTGATTGTGAAGACTTTGTTGACATCTTGCTAGATGTTCAAAGAGATAACACAACCGGATTTACGCTTCATAGAGATAGCCTTAAAGCTATCATCTTGGTAAGATTTCTCGATCCATCTTCGTATTAAAATGGAATAATATTAAAAAAAAAAAAGTGTCATTTAGTGACACGTGCTTTTAGTAACACAAAAAAAAAATGTCACTACACATTACTTTTAATGACACTTATGAAAAAGAGTAGGTATAGAGCAATCTTTTACCCATATTTTTTCTAAAGTAGTGACATAAATTTTTGTCACAAAATACTTGAGGTCTATACCCACAAACATTTTTAGTCACTATATATCTATACTTACACAACAAAAAGAGTGGGATAAAAGTGGAGGGGGTAAGATTTCTCGATCCATCTTCATATTAAAATAGAATAATATTATAAAATAGCAAACAAATAAGAAAAAAAGTGTAATATTGATGTTGCAGAATCAACGAAACAAAAAAAAAGATTTTCTCAATATATAGTTTATATAAATTATTGTATTTATATAAATCACTATAATTAGTCTCAAAAGTTACAAATGATAAAGAAACTTAAATGCAGTCAATTTAAGGTTGCATACTTATTTTAAAGCAAATAATTTTCAGTTTCTTTCTTTTATATATACAAGGTTGCGTTCAATATATGGTGAACCTCTATGAATCGAAGAACCTTGTAGAACCACAATGCATCTTTAGAAAATCGTAATGCATCACGTGGAAGTTGATGCATCACACGGGAATTTGATGCATCATGTGGAAATAATGATGCATCACGCAGGAATTGTGATGCATTTGTGGTGGTCCATAGAGGTTCTTCAAAGTTCTTCGACACATATATAGGATCTCCATTGAACCCGCGTCAAGAAGAATCAATTTAATATGATTAAACTTATACTGTTGTAGGATATGTTTGCTGCTGGAACTGAAACTACATCAGCAAATTTAGAGTGGACAATTTGTGAGCTGATAAAACACCCAACAATAATGAAGAAGTTGCAACAAGAAGTTACCGAAATAGCTCAAGGAAGATTCGCAATTCTTGAGGAGGATTTGGAGAAAATGCACTACCTTAAAGCCGTTATAAAAGAGTCCTTACGGTTGCATCCTCCTCTCCCAATTCTTACTCCTCGAGAATCGATTCAAGATGTCAGTTTAATGGGGTACGATATTCCATCAGGCACACAATTGAGTGTCAATGCTTGGGCAATCGGAAGAGATCCTTCTGTATGGGAGGAAGCGAATGAGTTTAAGCCCGAGAGGTTTTTGAAAAGTTCTATCGACTATAAAGGGCTTAACTTTGAGTGGCTTCCGTTTGGTTCTGGTAGGAGAGGGTGCCCTGGAGTTCAATATGCTTTGGTTGTCGTAGAACATGCATTAGCGAATATCGTATACAAGTTTGATTTATCATTGCCAGATGGTGTCAGATGCGAGGATTTGGATATGAGTGAGACATCTGACATTACGCTTCATCGAAAGTTCCCTTTAAAGGTTGTTGCGAGTCCTCGATACTAGTGTACATACGAATTTGCATACCTCGATACTAGTGCTTCGACTTTAAAAATCAGCTGCTACGTTTTATTGGGCATTTCCTCTTAATTTGTTTGGTTAAACAGTTGGTGTGTTTATTGTATGTTTCATATCTTTGATGTAATCGTGTTTCTATTATTAATAATAACATATATGATTTGTTACAAAAGCAATTTATAAAAATAAACTCATCACGTTTGTCATTGATTTGGCTTGATAAACACAAGGAATCAAAGTTGTGTTGGAAAATCCAACGTGAATTGGGTGATTATTTATTGAAATAACTATAGGGTTAACTACATATTTATGTAACAACGTTTCACCTTTTTTTTTTTTTATCAATTTATGTAACGAATCGTTTTTAACATGATTTATGCAGTGATATTTGTACTTGTTATCAAAACATACAACAATTTTCTTCTTTGTCAATTTATGCAACACTACTTATGCAAACATTTAACCTACTAATTACAGGGTTATTTGTTATATTGTTTTATGTCACTTAATTAAACTACCACGTGTATATTTACATCTACGTGTATAAAAATTGATGTCATCATTTCCCTTAAAATAGTATGGGGAGAATAGAAATACTGTCACTACAAGAAAATAGGGTTTTAGCGGCGACTAATGTCGCTGCTAATGCCTGAGATTGTCGCTGTTAAAGCCTTTAGTGGCGACATGTCGCTGCTAAAAAGTCGCTGCTATTGCTTTAACACTAAAAGTCCAGTGTCGCTGCTAATTGTGTCGCTGCTAAAGGCTGTCGTCGGCGAGTAGCAGCACCGGCGAGAGACAAAAATAAAAACCTAATTTTGATCAATCTAAAACTTTTATCCAAAAACAAATACACACAAATACATACATTAATATAATAAATACACAAAAGACAAACAAATACACATTTTAGCACTCAAAATACATAAATATACAAACACTAACACTAATACACAAAATACATACAAATTAAAAACACACACTAACACTCAAAATACATACAAATACACACACTAATTTAATACATTACAAACAAAATACATACCTTGAGAGAGAGCCGGCGGCGAGTAGCAGCACCGGCGAGAGACAGCACGGCGGCGAGAGACAGCACCGGCGGCGAGAGAGCGAGAGAGATGAGATCTGAGACACCAAACACATCAATACCCACACATTACATATATTTATCCAAAAAATACACAAAACACAAAGAAAAACCCAAAAAATCGGTGCTTACCGGTGGGAGGAAGCTAAAATCGCACAATGGAGAAGAAGAGAAGGGTAGGTGAAAAGTGAAGGTGAAAGGGGTGAAAGAGGTGAAAATAGGCGGCAGAAATGGGGCGCCCTTTTTTTGGGTATTAGCGGCGACATCGTGTCGCTGCTAAAGCCCTTTAGCGACGACATATGGTCCGTTTTTTAGATGTCGCTGCTAAAGCCCTTGTCGCTGGTAAAGGGTGTCGCCGCTATTGCCTATAATTCTTGTAGTGTGTCAGACTTCACGATTCCTTTATTCTACATCATCGTCACCATCTTGGTTAAAGTATCACAAAAACTGAAATAGGAATCACCATCAAGTTATCAACGAAATAACCATTTAGTTAAATTACTTAGGACAAGATACTTCAGTATGGAGGCAGCTGAGATCAAGGGCTACCCCTCTTCCCGTCACTAGTTTTTCTCCGGTATAATGAACCTTGAGTCGAACCCCATGGTGAAATTTCATGCATGCGGTGATTTAATGGTTTACGTTAAAAGTTGATCTTATCCCTATAATAATAATTAAGTGTTTAACATAAACGGGTTATTCTTGAATCTCCACAATTATCTTCAGTTACTTGAATGTGATCATCATCTAAGTCAGCTGTAATTTTTCTAACTAGATGAGGGTAAATGTTTCTTAATTACGGTATCTTAGTCATTTAAGTTGATGTACGTTGTCATCCTTAGTGAAAATAAAATTTTAGATTGTAGCAAAGCTTGTTATATTGACTTTTGATAATTTTAAGGCTCACATGGATATTCAATTAAAATTTAAAGTGTCCGCGTTAGTTATTGTACACGTACATGTGTCCACGTAGATATTACATTTTTCGATAACGAGCTCAGATGTCATTGTATAATGGATTTGATTGCATAAATTTGGTAAAAAGAAAAAGGGAGCTCATCATTACATATTTGGATAACAAGTAGAAGCGTTGTTTCATAAATGCCTCTTTAAAATGTTTTCATTGTCCAAACTGATAAACAAAGTAAAACAAGGTTACATGTTTTGATAACAATTAAATGCCGTTTCATAGATCATTTTTAAAACTATTTATTGCATAAATTGATTAAAAAAAAGGAAACATTGTTACATAAATACATAAATAACCCAATAACTATAATCAATCTCATTTTAAAAAATGTGACTCACATATTAAAAACAAAAAAAAAAATGAAATCTAGTTATTTGATTACATATACATACACATAGGATTAACTTCAACATAAACACACACACACACTTTAACACCAATATATTCATGTCATGATATTAACATCATACCAACTCGTGCTTGATATCTAGTTAACTTCAAGTTAAGTTATAGGTACAATGATCCAAATATAGGTGAGTACACTGAAATCCCAAAATCAAGACTACTTACGGTCTACTAACTACCGATCAACTTGGTGTATCATTGTTACGGCCACTGGTGCTCTATCCTCAAGGCGACTACTTGAGATGCACGAGTTTAGAAACGTCAACTTACAAAAGTTGGAAAGCTAATAAAACAACGTAATTAACATTATAAAATCTCCTGCAACAAAATTAGCACATATATACAACATAACAACATACACTTTATGGCATCGGGGAACCACCACTCAATACCTTACCGGAACGACCAGGAATAGAATAGTTTGAGTTAGCTCAAAACACTAAGTAATGGTCATGACCTTTGAGTTGGAAATGACCTAAGAGGCCTATACAACTAAACAATGATACAACAATCATCGTGCTTTATAACGGACTACTATATGCAATAATTACGAAAAGGAATCCATAAAGGACCCGTTTAGTTCTTAAAATACTCTTTTATATAAAACAACAGTTCAACGTATGTACATCTCTAAAAAAGAGTTTTTTAGAAACTTACGTGAAGCACTACTACTATTAACCACACTAACTATTCCCTCGATCGATTCCCAAGTCCATTATTCGTCACTGGAAACACATAACATAACTATATTACAACTATTATTCAACTTGAAACACATAACATAACATGTACTGCATTGGCCTACACATTGCGAGTTAGGTTGCGTGCTCATGAAAGTTAGCACTCATGAAACTTTGTTAACGTATAAACTCTATCTTTATGCACAAACCTTTTAAAATGTTTCTCTATGAAAGATATGTTTTCATTTAAACTTTTAAAACGTAGTTATATTCATGGTTGTCGTGGGTAGATCGACTTAAGTTGTGTTCCTTAAATCTATTAAATGAGGGGAACGGATGGAATCAAGGAGAGAAAGAAGCAACGTCGTGTTCCATAACAAAATATCGGAGGGGAACGGACGGAATTCACCAGCTTTTTGTTCTTATCTTCTTCTTCCCAAAAGTGGGAGGGAAAGGAAAGAAAGGGCTTCATCTCCTTCCCATTGCTTTCTTCTCCCTTCTGGCCATTCCAATCCTCTTTAGGGAACACAGCGTTAGTGGTTTAAATGGAAGAGCGAAAAGAGTTGCGGAAGAATTTGATGAGTTTCTTGAAGCAGTTCTTGAAGACCATGAAAATAAGCAAAGATGCGTAGAAAGTGCGAGTAATGATGGCGAAAACTTTGCTGATGCTTTTACTTAAAGAGATTGATAAAACAACCGGATTTACCGAAGAGATAGCCTTAAAGCCGTCATCTTGGTATGATTTTTCCATCTTTGTACTAAAATTTAAATAGCTATGGATAAACAACACGAAATGCATATATAGTTGTTACGTTAAAGAAGATCGAACAATTTAAAATGATTAAAAGTCTTCTATTGTAGGATATGTTTGCCGCTGGAACCGAAACTTCAGCCACAACGTTAGAGTGGACAATTAGCGAGCAAATAAAACACCCAAGAACAACGAAAAAGTTGTAACAAGAAGTTACAGAAATAGCCCAAGGAAAATTCCCAATTCTTGTGGAGGAATTGGAGCAAATGCGCTACCTTAAAGCCGTTATAAAAGAGTCCTTACGATTTCATCCTCCTCTCCCACTTCTTGTTCCTCGAGAATCGCTACAAGCTCGATGTCAAATTAATGGGGTATGACATTCCATCAGGCACACAAGTGAGTATCAATGTTTGGGCAATAGGAAGAGATCCTTCCGTACGGGAGGAAGCAGATAAATTCAAGCCTGAGAGGTTTTTGAACGATTCGATTGACTTTAAAGGCGTTAATTTTGAGTGGCTTCCATTTGGTTCGGGGAGGAGAGGATGCCCTGGTATTCAGTTTGGCATAGTTGTCGTAGAACTTGTAGTAGCGAATCTCGTATACAAGCTAGTTTGATTTGACATTGCCAGATGGTGTGAGTTGCGAGGATTTGGACATGAGTGAGACATGTGATAATACACTCCACCGGAAGTCCTCTTTAAAGGTTATAGCGAGTCCTCGATTCTAATTCATACTCAAATATGATCTTGTTTCTATCTATGAATGTGATGCTTCTGTTGCCTGTTTAGGATTCACTTCATAGTTTGCACTCTAAAATCCTCATTTAATCTTTATTTTGTTTATTGTTACGTTTCATTCGGCTTTTCTTTCTATGTTTGAATTGGTTGTATTTTGTTTTGGCTAGAGCCTCTTGTGTGCCTCTTTGTTTGGTTTTTCCGTTTTTCGGGTTGTTTTGGTGTTGTTTGTTTTTCAAGAGATTAAATGTCTGAAAATCTTTTTCATATCTGCAGTTAGAACAAAAAATCTTTCCACGGGCAAGATGTAAGTGCTCTAAAAACAGGTTCGTTCTATTTGTTTTGTACCTTCAATCAGAAAAACATAAAATTAACATATATGTTTTGTTATACATGTAATATATCTGGAAATAAATCATGACATTTGTCATTGATACGGCTTGATAAACACAAGAATTTAAAGCTTATGCAATGGAAAATTCAAACTTTCTCAATTCAGAAATGTAAATCACATGTAATAAATATTAAATAAGGTCTAGTTTATGTTGTTACAGGTTTGACACAATTTGATCTATATGAACAAATTAACATATCTTTTGGATTTATATAATATGTCGGATCATATATACTCGATCTATTGTCTTGTAAAATCTATAAAATGACTTTATGAATATACACACACACATAAATAGGGAAAATTGCGAAAAAACCATCAGTTTGTGAGTTTTTTGTGATTAAAACCCCAAACCATTTTACGTTGCATAAAAAATCCCGAACTAACTAAAAATCATTAAATCAAGGTTTTATCAATGGGTAACCGGTTGAAACCTGTTTTTGAATCCTACGTCGACCGGTAAATAACTTACGTGAAATAAATTTTAATTATTGAAACCGGTTATCAAGTATTACACATCATTTAAACCCCCGTTCATGATGTATTCCCGTTTAAAACGTACAAATAAAAATTATCAACGGGGGTTTAAATGATGTGTAATACTTGGGAACCGGTTTCAACAATTAAAATTTATTCCACGTAGGTTATTTACCGGTCCATGTAGGATTAATAACCGGTTTCAACCGGTTACTCATTGATAGAACCTTAATTTACGAATTTTTAGTTAGTTTGGGGTTTTCTATGAATGGTTTGGGGTTTTAATCACAAAAAACCGACAAGTTTGGGTTTTCTACGCAGTTATCCCATATATATACATATATATATATATATATATATATATATATATATATATATATATATATATATATATATATATATATATATATATATATATATATATATATATATATATATATATATATAGAGAGAGAGAGAGAGAGAGAGAGAGAGAGATATGGGATCATTGCAGAACCTAAATTTAGTGTAGAACCGTAGAACCAATATCGTCCATAGATTAGATTAATCTAATGGTCTTGATTAAAACCATAAAGTTTGGAATTAGTGAAAAAAAAAAAAGATTGACATTAGTGATTATTTAATTCTTTCGGGGGTAAAAAAGCAATAGATTGGAAATAGCAAAAATATTGGCATTAGTAAAATAAATATCATTTTTCTTTAAATTAAAATAACATTAATATGATTAATTGTTCAATCAAAAAAATTATATCATAAAAACGAGAATTTTATACTCTTTAAAACGAGACCGGTCATGATATATATTTTTCGAAAAAATTTTACGTGTTTATTTTTCGTAAAAAAAAAATTACCCAGACCACGATGCAATGTAGCATGGCCGGTATCATTCAATGTCGAATGAACACTTGATATCGTATATTCATCGTCGATGCAACACTAAATCTACATTCAAAATTAACAGAACCAAAATAATGGTCAAAATTAGTAGTCAAAAGTTGGTTGATTTAATGGGAACAGTAATGACATATTTTTTTCGAAAAAATTTTACGCGTTTATTTTTCGTAAAAAAAAATTATTCAGACCACGATGCAATGTAACATGACCGATATAATTCAACGTCGATGCAACACTGCATGTACATTCAAAATTAACAGAACCAAAATAATGGTCAAAATTAGTAGTTAAAAGTTGGTTGATTTAATGGGAACAGTAATAACATATTTTTTTCGAAAAAATTTACGTGTTTATTTTTCGTAAAAAAAAATTAGTCAGACCACGATGCAATGTAGCATGACCGATATAATTCAACGTCGATGCAACACTGCATGTACATTCAAAATTAACAAAACCAAAATAATGGTCAAAATTAGTAGTCAAAAGTTGGTTGATTTAATGGGAACAGTAATGACATATTTTTTTCGAAAAAAATTTACGCGTTTATTTTTTTGTAAAAAAAAAATTATTCAGACCACGATGCAATGTAGCATGACCGATTAATTCAACGTCGATCCAACACTTCATGTACATTCAAAATTAACAGAACCAAAATAATGGTCAAAATTAGTAGTCAAAAGTTGGTTGATTTAATGGGAACAGTAACGACATATTTTTTTCGAAAAAATTTTACGCGTTTATTTTTCGTAAAAAAAAAGTATTCAGACCACGATGCAATGTAGCATGACCGATATAATTCAACGTCGATGCAACACTGCATATACATTCAAAATTAACAGAACCAAAATAATGATCAAAATTAGTAGTCAAAAGTTGGTTGATTTAATGGGAACAGTAATGACATATTTTTTTAGAAAAAATTTTACGTGTTTATTTTTCGTAAAAAAAAATTATTCAGACCACAATGCAATGTAGCATGACCGATATAATTCAACGTCGATGCAACACTTCATGTACATTCAAAATTAACAGAACCAAAATAATGGTCAAAAGTGGGCAGTCAAACTTGGTAGGCTACTATTAATTCAATGTTAATTGCATAATTATCATCTTATCCCTAGTGTTATATAATAATCCAATGGTTTACATTGGTTCTATAGTTCTATACTAAATTAAGGTTCTGCATTGATCCCATATATAGGCAGTGGCGGACCCAGCCACCGAATGAACCCGTTGCACAAATTTTCGTCGCGTTCACAATTCGAAAATTAAAATGATTATTTTAGTCGAGTCGGGTCAACACAGAGATATTTATGCTTTAAAAATAAACATATAATCTTAAATCAATACTAATTGGGGTTGAAGGAATGGAAGGATTAGATGGTTGTTGTTGTGGTTGAGATTGAGATTAAGACTATGAATGTGGTTGTGTGTTGTTATCGGATTCGTTAGTTTCGTTTTACTAACTTTTGAAGATGGACTGTCGTTACTACCACTTTTCGATAACTTTCTTTTGAAAAATTTATCCATTGATCCTACAAATAACAAATTACACACACTTTAAACTTTCAATCAAAGAAAATAAAAAACTAAAAACATAAACTTTGTTCAACACAAATCACAAATTCACAATTAAACCCTAATTTCAAGTAATAAGAATCAAATATTCAAAGAATAGACTCTTAGGTGATATTTGTTTTTTAAGAGATTACATGTCTGAAGTCTGAAAACCACATCTGAAATTAAGAGGTGGTCTTAATATCTGAAATCTGAAATTAAGATGTGATATTAAGATTGTTTGTTTAATAATATGAAACACCTAAAAATATTACTTTAAAAAATTATGTCTAGTTAATTATATATTATAATTAATTAAATTATATAAACAGAATTAATTTATAATAATTAATATGATAAAAAAATTACGTCACAACCTTTTAACTCTGAAACTAAACAAACAATCTAAATTTATTCTATATCTGAAGTTTAGACTTCAAACCCTTTTAAGAGCCTCTTAATGAAAAACAAATAGGACCTTAAGCTTTGGATAAAATTTGGTTTGGTCATATATTTTTTAAAGTAAAATAATTATTGGGTTAGAAATTGGGATAAAATTAATATTGGGTATAAAAAGGATATGGGGTTCATGAGTTTAAAAATTAGTATTGGATTTATTGAGTTTTAGTTTTAGAAATTCGATTGGATGTTGTTGATTTATTAATTTAATGTATTAATTATTTAGGCAATCAATTTTTTTAAGGTATCAAAATTCATTCAACAAAGTTGCACACACATAAATTTTGAATGTTATAAGTTGCACACATAAAAGTTCACCGGTTGCACATATAAAATTTTTAAAATTTTTTCACTACGAAACGAGGTTATTTGGGATGGACCCGTTAAATCAAAAAATTGTATGTATTAGATTAATGGCAAAAGGGTAAATAGTTAGACAATTTTATGCATATTGTGCATTATAGAAACAAAAAAGGAAGGACATTTTGGGGATGTGTATATCTCATTAAATTTAATATTTCAACAAATAATCAAATAATAAAAGCTAAATAAATTCAATTGATACATTTCCAAATTTAACAAAAACTACACAAATTCAAAAAAGATGATGGAGATCGATGCATTTCATCGTTAATCGTGTTTATCTATGCATCGTGTTAAAAAAAACGCATTTAACAAAAAAAATACACATTCATTTATGCATCGTGTTCAACTTGTTCATCATTCATCTATGCATCGTGTTCAACTTGTTCGTCATTCATCTATGCATCGTCATTGTTCATCATCCATTTATGCATCATCATTTTTCGTTGTTCATCGTTCATCGTTCATCATCCATCTATGCATCGTCATTGTTCATCATCCTTCTATGCATCATCATTATTAATCGTTCATCATCCATCTATGAATCGTGTTCTTCATAATTATCATCGGTTGCATCTCTTGTTCATGTTCATCATCATCGTTGTTCATCGTTATATTCGTCTTCAAAACATCATCACTAAGATAATCATGAAGAACACGATTAGAGAGAAAGAGAGAGAGAGTGAGAGAGAGAGAGAGAGAGAGAGAGAGAAATGATGAGGAAAATGAGGAATGTAGTTAATATGATATTTTAATTCAAAATGTAACTCCTAGTTATCTTTTAATGATTTTTAGAAATAATTTAATTATCATATCTTTAGTTTCCCTAAATGCCATTTGTGCACCTTTGGTAGATTTTTCGATGCACAAAAGTTCCTCGAGGTTCTCGATGCATAAAAGTTCTCAATTGAATCCCAATATATATATATATATATATATATATATATATATATATATATATATATATATATATATATATATATATATATATACGTTCAAGTGAGTACCACCCATTATGCAGCGCACAGAAGGTACGACCCTTAAAAGTAATTTTTTTTGAAAAAAATTTTCATGAACATGTTTTAATGAACACTACACAGATCATATGTAAATTTCACGCAAATCCGAACACTCTAAGTGCATGAAAACACGCATCATATAAATGCACGTTCACATACATTCAAAATTATCTAAGTGTGTGTTCACATCATTTTTTAGGAGCTAGGAGATGTGAATGTATGTGAAATTTAAATATGATCTTCATAATGATAATTAAAACATGTTTATGGAAAAAAAAATTTAAAAAGTTTTTCTAAAGGTGGTATTTTCCAGGGGCGGACAGACGTTGACCTTATGGGGGTCAACCGACCCCGATAAAATTTTCAATTTACGTGTTATACATATAGCTAAAATTTTTTTGACCCCCATGATTTTTAAAGTTCGACTCCTCAGCTCTCATCCGGAGTAAAAAAGTTGCCGCACTAGCCCTGATTTTTAGAGCTGCATTCGTGTCCGCATGTGCTGGCGTACACGAGTCTAGTGGGTTTTAGCCTTTGGGTCCAAGATTTGCACCCCCCCTGCGCGCGGGTAGGCATTGGAGTAAAACCACAAATAATCTTGTCATGACTTTGAACACTCCTCCTTATAAACTCACTTTGGTTTCCATCTTCCTACCTACGTGAGACTCAAGTTTTCCCACTAGAAGAAGTTTCATTCATTCTAAACATCAATATTTGAGCATCGATATCTCATTCATCTTAGCTCCGTTTTGGACGTTTTTTATATCACTGGAATCCTCTCTTTAAGGAGAATACAAACCCGCAAAATATTAATTATATATAATTATATTTGGTCCAAAAACATGGAAAATACATTTTTTTTCTTTGAAAATTTTACACTTTTTTCCAACACTTACACCATCGTAGCTATTAAATTCCGACCCCCATAAAAAAATTTTCTGGGTCCGCCACTAGTACCTTCTGGTGCGCTGCATAATGGGTGGTACTCTCTCGAACCGTATTATATATATATATATATATATATATATATATATATATATATATAGGGGTGGGTTCAATGGAAAACCTATATGCATCGAAAATCCCGGAAACCACTTTATAGCCATTGGATCAGATGATACATCACGCAGAAAGTCGATACCTTACGCGGGAATTTGATGCATCACGCGGATAATTTGATGCATCACGCGGGAATTGTGATGCATTTCTGGTGGTGCATGGATATTTTCCAAGGTATTCTGATGCATGTTGGTTTTCCAATAAACCTCCCTTTATATATATATATATATATATATATATATATATATATATATATATATATATATATATATATATATATATGTGTGTGTGTGTGTGTGTGTGTGTGTGTGTGTGTGTGTGTGTGTGTGTGTGTGTGTGTGTATGTATATAAAGGTAATTGTAAATATATTGACATTTGTAGTTTCATTTTACACATTTGAAAAGTATAAAATGTAATTCGTACACAGTGACAACAAAAGTCGCCGCTAATGCCATGTGGCAACTAGTAAGTCGCTGTTAATACTTCGAAACTCGTACCTACTATCCGTTGTTAAAAATGTCGTTGCTAATTATCTGGGTGTAGCCATTGGGCTTGAGACTTTTCTGATTTGATTTAGGTTTACGAAGAAGTTGATCTTATCCCTATAATAATAATTAACCGTTTAACATAAACGGGTTATTCTTGAATCCCCACGATTATCTCCGGTTACTTGAATGTGATCCTCATCTAAGTCTGCAATTTTTCTAATTGGATGAGGGTAAAGGCTTTTTAATCACGGTACTTAGTCATTTAAGTTTATGTACGTCGTCATCCTTAGTGAAAATAAAATTTAGAGTGTAGCAAAACTTGTTAGAGTGAACATAAAATTTAGAGTGTAGCATATTGCATGCTCTTCGTCTTGTAAGATCATATTGTGTAATATGACACAAGCATACATTATGCATCTAATTTTTCGTGGACTCCATGGTCGTGCGGGATTGTTTGTTAGCTTTGAGGACACCAAAAGATTGTTCAATGTATTTTCTTACCGACTCTTGTGCTGCCTTGAATCTTAACCGTTTATCATCGTTTGGGCGCGAAAAAGCTTTCACAAACGTTGCCCACTCGGGGTATATCCTGTCACCGACATAGTCACAGTATCCATATTTGTATTATGTTCCATTAACTATAAACGAGAGACACCAAAGAATGCGTGCCAAAACCATACATCTTGGGATGCAACCGCTTCTAACATAATCGTTGGATGATCATGATCGCCTCTTATGTATAGACCTCGCCATGCGGTTGGACAATTCCTCCATACCCAATGTATACAGTCAACACGCACTACCGAGCATTCCATGAAATCCATGTCTTTATTCATTATGCGCGTGTAAGATATGAACATCGCTTGCGGTTGGTCTACGTAAATACTCTCGTCCGTAGAACTGAATAATCCCCCGACAAATTCCTGCAAACTTTCACGCGAAGTCCTTGCCATAAATATTTATCGTATGAATCTGAAACCATGTCATATGCTAGTTGCCGAATAGCATATGTGCATTTTTGTAATGCTAAACCCTGGTCTACCTCTAGCATCCCATCGCAATGTAAAAGTTCATAATTTTGTTCCATATTGTTTAACTATTCGTAAGAATAGTTCTTTACGCATTCGGAACCTCCATCTGAATATCAGCTCCATATATAGTGCTAAAGTGTGTGGAAACCCTCAAGGGTGTATTGCATTCAATCAACAGAATATAAAGAGTACATATTTACACAAAAGACCCCTACACTATACATGATCACAAATCATTATTTAACATATAGGAACAAGTTCCTTCGAATTACGAAGAAAAACTTACCACCATCCCCACCACAACTTCCGATTATTGGAAATTTCCACCAAATAGGACCAAGTCCAAATCGCTCTCTTCGAGCCTTGTCCGAAAAAGACGGTCCACTCATGATCCTAAACCTTGGTAGCGTACCCATGCTCGTAGCCTCCTCGATCCGTTGAAGTCGCCAAGCGAATCCTAAAAACCCATGATTTATCATTTTCTTGCAGACCGAGTTTGATTACTTGTCCCCAACATACTGTTATATGACTCTAAAGATGTTTTTTCTCCTTATAGGAATATTGGAGGCAGTTGAAAAGCATTGTTACCATTCATCTTCTAAGTAATACTCGAGTTAAGTCATTTCGACAAGTGAAACAAAAAGAGATAAGTCTTATGATTGACGTGGTTACGAAAACTTGTGGTACTGTAGTTGATATGGGTCCTTTACTATTTTCACTTTCCAATAACGTAATTCGTAAGGCGGCCGTTGGAAGATAATATGATGCGTCTAAACTTGTAGACCTGTTAAAAAAGATGCTCGATTTGATTACTGTTTTTACTGTTGGTAGTTATATTTTCATGGTTGTTGTGGGTAGATCGACTTATGTCATGTTTGTTTACCTCTTAATGATTTACCTTTTAATTAATGACTTCTTAATAATTCCATTAATAACTAAACAAACAACCCTTTAGTGGTTTAAGTGGAAGAGCGAAAAGAGTTGTTGAAGAATTTGATGAGTTTCTTGAAGCGGTTCTTGAAGACCATGAAAATAAGCAAAGAAGCGTAGAAATTAAGTGCGAGTAATGATGGCGAAAACTTTGTTGGTGTTTAACTTAATGTCCAAAGAGATAAAACAACCGGATTTACCGAAGAGATAGCCATAAAGCCGTCATCTTGGTATGATTTTTCCATCTTTGTACTAAAATTTAAATAGCTATGGATAAACAACACGAAATGCATATATAGTTGTTACGTTAAAGAAGATCGAACAATTTAAAATGATTAAAAGTCTTCTATTGTAGGATATGTTTGCCGCTGGAACCGAAACTTCAGCCACAACGTTAGAGTGGACAATTAGCGAGCAAATAAAACACCCAAGAACAACGAAAAAGTTGTAACAAGAAGTTACAGAAATAGCCCAAGGAAAATTCCCAATTCTTGTGGAGGAATTGGAGCAAATGCGCTACCTTAAAGCCGTTATAAAAGAGTCCTTACGATTTCATCCTCCTCTCCCACTTCTTGTTCCTCGAGAATCGCTACAAGCTCGATGTCAAATTAATGGGGTATGACATTCCATCAGGCACACAAGTGAGTATCAATGTTTGGGCAATAGGAAGAGATCCTTCCGTATGGGAGGAAGCAGATAAATTCAAGCCTGAGAGGTTTTTGAACGATTCGATTGACTTTAAAGGCGTTAATTTTGAGTGGCTTCCATTTGGTTCGGGGAGGAGAGGATGCCCTGGTATTCAGTTTGGCATAGTTGTCGTAGAACTTGTAGTAGCGAATCTCGTATACAAGCTAGTTTGATTTGACATTGCCAGATGGTGTGAGTTGCGAGGATTTGGACATGAGTGAGACATGTGATAATACACTCCACCGGAAGTCCTCTTTAAAGGTTATAGCGAGTCCTCGATTCTAATTCATACTCAAATATGATCTTGTTTCTATCTATGAATGTGATGCTTCTGTTGCCTGTTTAGGATTCACTTCATAGTTTGCACTCTAAAATCCTCATTTAATCTTTATTGTTTATTGTTACGTTTCATTCGGCTTTTCTTTCTATGTTTGGTTGTTTTCTTTTTCGGCTAGAGCCTGTTGGGTGCCTCCACTATACAAGAAAAACAGTATTTTGTGATGAAATAAGCCGTTGCTAAAAGTCTCTTTCTCGTCGCAAAAGACTTTCTGTGACGACATGTCGTCATCAGTAAAGCTTTTGCGACGACTCTTTCGTCGCCAAAAATGTTCAAAAAAAAAAAAAGAAAAGAAAAAAATTTTAATGGCTTTCAGCGACGACAAATTTTATTGGTTTTTCCGTTTTTTGGGTTGTTTAGACTCGTTATAAAAGGTGGGTTCGTTCTATTTGTTTTGTACCTTTAACCAGCAAAACATAAAATTAACATATCTGTTTTGTTATAGTCGTTATAGATGCAATATCTAGAATTTAATCATAACGTTTGATGTAGATCACATGTTATAAACATTAAATAATGTCTAATTTATGTTATTACATGCTTGACACAATTTGATCTATATGAACAAATTAACATATGTTTTGGATATATAATATGTCGGATCATATATACTCTATTGTCTTGTAAAATCTATATAATGACTTATATATATATATATATATATATATATATATATATATATATATATATATATATATATATATATATATATATATATATATAGGGGAGGGTTCTTCTAAGAACCATAAAAAATGTGAGAACCTAAGAACCTTTTATGGCCTTTGGATTAATGATAATCAATGGTTGATATATTGGATGCCAATGTTGTAATTATTTTGAACTTTGATAGTGGGGAATCTTGAAAAGGTGTGAAAAGGATATTTTTGGAAGAAAAAAATCTGTTTTTTCTCTTTCTCTCTCTTACTTTTTTTCATTTTCATCTTTTTTTTTCTTTCATTATAATTGATTTTTAAAATAAAAAAGTGTTTTTTATAAAAAAAATTTATTTTTTCTATATAGAAAATTATTTAATTGCTAAAAAAATAATGTATTTTATATAGAAATATTATATGTCTATATAGAATATTTTTCTTCTATATAAAATATGTTAACGAACATATTCTATGTATAATCTACGTAGAATGTCATGCATTCTACGTAGAATGACATGCAATCTACGTAAAATGTCGTGTAGAATGTCAAATATCATATATTATACGTAGATTACCTGATAAAATATATCAAAAACATATTGAAACAAAAAAAAAAAAGATTTCATTTAGACATTTTATCAAACACTTGGTATGCAACTGATATAAAATATACCAAAGACATTGAATAGTAATGTTAATCTACATAAAAAGATATAGAAATTTATAAAAAACATACAAATATATGGAATATATAAGAAACATAACATTCTACATAGATTATGTGTTATTTTTTACAAGTAGTCTTGTATTATATCTATTTAGATTATCATTTAATCTACGTAGATTATCATGTAAAACATCCAATAACTATTATAATCATTATAAATCTAATATCTTACAAATAATCTTCATTATAAAACATGAAAAATGAATCTGTCATATTCTATGTAGGGTATCGACGGACATATTATATGTACAATCTACGTATTATGTCATGCATTCTACGTAGAATGTAATGCATTCTACGTAGAATGACATTCATTCTACGTAGAATGACATTCATTCTACGTAGAATGACATTCAATCTACGTAGAATGACATGCAATATACGTAGAATGACATGCAATCTACGTAGAATGTCGTGTAGAATGTCAATTATCATATATTCTACGTAGATTATTACATGATAAAATATACCAAAAACACATTGAATAGTAATGTTAATCTACATAAAAAGATATAGAAATGTATAAGAAACATAAAAATATCTTAAATATATAAGAAACATAACATTTTACATAGATTATGTGTGATTTTTACAAGTAGTGTTGTATTATATTCTATGTAAATTATGATGTAATCTACGTAGATTGTCATGTAATCAACATAGATTATCATGTAAAACATCTAATAATTATTACATTCATTATAAAAATAATATATTACAAATAATTTTAATTATAAAATATGGAAAATGAATCTGTACAATGTACGTAGATTGTACATAGAATATGTTCGTCGATACTCTACATAGAATGTCACACAATCTAAGTTGAATGACATTCAATCTACGTAGAATGACATGCAATCTACGTAGAGTATCGACAAACATATTTTATGTACAATCTACGTAGAATGTCATGCAATCTACGTAGAATGACATTCAATCTACGTAGAAGGACATTCAATCTACGTAGAATGTCATTCAATCTACGTAGAATGTCATGTAGAATGTCAAGTATCATATATTCTACATAGATTATATGATAAAATATACCAAAAACACATTGAATGTTAATGTACATTTACATAAAAAGATATAGAAATGTATAAGAAAACAAAAAAATATATGAAATATATAAGAAACATAACATTCTACATAGATTATGTGTGATTTTTTACAAGTAGTCTTGTATCATATATTCTATGTAGATTATCATGTAATCTACGTAGATTATCATGTAAAACATCTAATAAGTATTACATTCATATATATCTGATATGTTACAAATAATCTTCATTATAAAACATTGAAAATGAATCTGTCATATCTATGTAGAGTATCGACGAACATATTTTATGTACAATATACGTAGAATGTCATGCAATCTATGTAGAATGACATGCAATTTACGTAGATTGACGTTCAACCTACGTAGAATGACATTCATTCTGCGTAGAATGTCATGCAATCTGCGTAGAATGACATGCAATCTATGTAGAATGTCGTGTAAAATGTCAAATATCATATATTCTATATAGATTACATGATAAAATATATCAAAAACACATTGAAACAAAAAAAAGAAGATTTCATTTAGACATTTTATCAAACACTTGGTATGCAACTGATATAAAATATATCAAAAATACATAGAATAAAATCGTTAATCTACGTAGAATAACATGCAATCTACGTAGAATGACATTCAATCTACGTTGAATGACATGCAATCTACGTAGAATGACATGCAATCTAGATAGAGTATCGACGAACATATTCTATGTACAATCTACGTAGAATGTCATGCAATCTACGTAGAATGACATTCAATCTACGTAGAATGACATACAATCTACGTAGAATGTCATGCAATCTATGTAGAATGTCAAGTATCATATATTCTACGTAGATTAAATGATAAAATATAACAAAAACACATTAAAACAAAAAAAACATAAGATTTCATTTAGACATTTTATCGAACATTTGATATGCAACTGATATAAAATATACCAAAAACACAATGAATAGTAATGGTAATCTACAAAAAAGATATAGATTTGTATAATAAACATAAAAATATATGAAATATATAAGAAACATAACATTCTACATAGATTATGAATAGTAATGTTAATCTACATAAAAAGATATAGAATTATATATCATTCTACATAGGCTTATAATATTTATATATAGAATACATTAATTTTTTAGCAATTAAATAATATTTTATATAGAAAAAAAATTTTTTTTTATAAAAAATGTTTTTTTTAATATTAAAATCAATTCTAATGAAAAAAAGAGAAAATGAAAATGAAAAAAAAAAGTAAGAGAGAGAAAGTGAAAAATAGATGCATATAATAAAAAAGGTGGAGAGAGAAAGATAATATTTTTTATTCCAAAAATACCCTTTTGATCCAAGGGCTCTAAAAGGTTCCTAGGTTCTCACCATCTTTAAGGTTCTTAAAAGAACCTCTCCCTATATATATATATATATATATATATATATATATATATATATATATATATATATATATATATATATATATATATATATATATATATATATATATATATATATAGATTTGGGTTCAAATGAGTACCACTAGTTTTGCGGAGTACCGGAGGTACCTCGCTTAAATATCATTTTTTTTGAAAATTTTTTTCATAATCATGTTTAAATTAATGATACAAGACTACTTGCAAAAAATCACACCTAAACACACACTAGAACTATGTGAAACGTGTGTGTTCACATGAAGTGTACTATTGTGAACGTGTGTTCACAACTAAGCATGTTCACATGAATTTTTTCACGTCGATCACATGACTTTTAAGACGATAGAAAGTGTAAATGTATATAATTTTTTACGTATAGTCTTATATTATTTGTATCTAAATGAATATAAAAAAATTCAAAAAAAAAACTTTTTTTCGGAGCAAGTTCACATCTGAAACCCGTGTGTTCACAGGTACTCACGGTACTCTGCATTTTTTAGGTACTCACACGAACCACATTTTATATATATATATATATAGTCAGGTTAAAAAAATATCTCTCGAAATCAAGTGCACCCGAAGGTACTAACCTTAAAAAACTTCTTTTAAATTTTTTTTTTTCATAACCATGTTTAATTTAATGTTATACGCATGATATATGAATTTCACATACATTCACACTTTCTGTGTCCTTAAAAATTATGTGAATGTTCAATGCATTTTTATGTGAATGGTCATTCACACCACAAGATTTATGATGTTGTTTCTTTTGAAAAAAAATCATTTAATGTTATCTTATACTTGTCCATTCAAAAAAAATATATGTGAATGATCATTCACATTAGGGTACGCTGGAATCTTATAGGTACGCTGATGAACTTGACTCTATATATATATATATATATATATATATATATATATATATATAGGGTTCAATGGAAAACCACAATGCACCTGAAAACTTGTGAAAACCGCACTGCACCACCACAAATGCATCAAATTCACCGCGTGATGCATCAAAATCCCGCGTGATGCATCAAATTTTCCCGCGTGATGCATTAAAATCCCGCGTGATGCATCACTTTACTTACGATCATGCCATTGCGTTTTTCACTAAATGCATCAAATCGGACGGTATGCGTAGGTTTCCACAGTTTTCCGGTGCATAGTGGTTTTCCATTCAACCCACCCCTATATATATATATATATATATATATATATATATATATATATATATATATATATATATATATATATGTATGTATGTATGTATGTATGTATGTATGTATGTATGTATGTATGTATGTATGTATGTATGTATGTATGTATGTATGTATGTATGTATGTATGTATGTATAAAGGTAATTGTAAATATATTGATATTTGTAGTTTCGTTTTACAGATTTGAAAAGTACAAAATGTAATTCGTACACATTGACCACAAAAGTTGCCGCTAATGCCATGTCGCAACTAGTAAGTCGTTGTTAATACTTCGACACTCATACTTACTTTCCGCTGTTAAAAACGTCGTTGCTAATGATCTGGGTCTAGCCATTGGGCTTGAGACTTCTACTGATTTGATTTTGGGCTGAAAAAAAAAGGTTTTCGGCTGCCATGGATTTGTTGTTCATATGGGCTGAATAAGTTGCTTCATTTTTCTCGTTTCTTGTCGATTTGAAGATTTTAAAACCTGAAACACAAATACAAGATAAATTTACATATTTTTCATATATTCAAAATACATATGCAATCAACTAATACTTCAATTCTAGAGTTGAATATATGTTTTCGTACAACGGGTTTAGCATTAAATCTGTTCTAATATATTGAATTATCGAACTGATAAGACGATCAACATTATACAACTGGTGGACCCAAGTTCATTTAGCATTTAACTCTTCAAATTATTTCATGATGTGTTGATTTTTTTGGAACATTTGATAGGTTGATGCAATAATTCAGATTTGTGTGATAGGGGCCTTCAACCTTTCAATTTCTTGAATAGTGTGTGTTTGTGGTTGTGTCAAACCTTATCATTAATAATTTGGTTTATTATGAAAAAAATCAACATGTTTTCACGTTTTTTTGCGTTTTCGTCCTTCCATATTATTTTTTTTCCATAAAAAACTTTAAGTTATTTTTTTCTTTTTGTTTTAGTGAAATTTGGACATTAGACCCCGGTTATAATTTGTGAACCGGGTTTTAAAAAACTGAAAAATCGGGTTCTAATGTCCAAATTTCACTAAACCAAAAAGAAAAGAATAACTTGATGACTTTTGTGGAAAAAAATAACATGGAATGACGAAAACGCAAAAAATTTAAAAACATGTTGGTTTTTTTCATAATAAACCCTTAATAATTCACATATTGTTTTATTACTTTTGCAAATGATCATATATTCATATTGTACTATATATTTGTGAATAAAAAAAACGAGTGTATGATTAGCAAAGTGAAAATGTATATATAATTAAAACTGTTCTTTATTATCAACGGGAATAAAAACTGATTATTTGTGGTGTATTGGTGTGTTACACTTTTTGAAAGCAATAAAGTTACTTTTGAACTTGAAGTAATCAAGTTATTTTAGGATGTATAACCCACAAACCTATTCAAGTAAACCGACACTAATTAGTTGTCATTTGAGTAAATAATTAAAATCTGATTCTTTTAGCATTGTTCCTAGAAATTAGACGGTAAGAAAAACAACGCCAAGCAACGTTTGGTACAATTACTAAAACGTGCCAAGAACTAGTGAGAAAAAAGCTAGCATGATAGTCCATTAACAAGAACCCGACATAAATAGTCGTTTCACTATAGATGAAAACGTATGATAGCAAAGAAGAATAAAGATGCAACTTTCATTGATGTATTTTATCATTATTATTATTAGGGGTGTTCATAAAAAATCCGAGCATCTGAAATAAAATTTCGAAAATCCGATCCGAAACTATCCGAAATCGGATATCTTGATTTTCAGATATCCGAAATTTCATATTTAAATTCGGATAGTAAAATTCAAGATTTTGAGATATTTGGATAATCCGAGATATCCGAAAATCCAAAAAAAAATATTTTTAAAATTTTTTTTAAATCTTTAGGATTGATTATTTACATAATATTGAGTGTTTATTATTATTCTAATGTATATTTTTGAGTTTTATCTTGATATTATAGATTTATTAACTAATATTTAATATATTTTAGTTTTTTATAATATTTTTTAGTCATTTTGAGTAAAAATAATTCCGGTAAATTTAGTTTGTGATATATTTATATTTAATATGTATTTGGGTATATGAATTTGTATTTTAGATATTTAAATATTTGATTTAATTTTTTTTTAAATTTTTAAAAAAAATATAAATTTTCGGATATTCGAATAATCCGATATCCAAATCCGAAATTAAATCGGATATCCGAAATTTCGGATTCGGATAGCAAAATTCACTATTCGAAATTTCCCAGATATCCGAATGAACACCCCTAATTATTATTTTTAAATTCTTGTACGTAGTAGTAAAGAAGAATAAAATTATCTTATTTGTGGTGTGGTATGTTATAGTTTTGACATAATCAAGTTTTTTTTGATGTATAACCCACAAACCTATTCAAAGTAAAACGAAGCTAATTAGTTGTCATTTGAGTAATTAGTAAATAATTAAAATCTAATTCTTCTAGCATTGTTCGCAGAAATTAAACGGTAATAAAAATGATACAAAGAAACATCTAATACAACTATTAAAACGAGTCAGGTATTGAATAAAAAATACTGACATGACAATACATTAACATGAACCCGACATAAATAGTCATCCCACTCTAGATGAAAAGGTACGATGGTAAAGAAGAATAAAGATGCAACTTTCGATTATGTATGTAATTATTATTATATTTAAAATCTTGTGTTTATATTCAATAATGATGTCATATGTAAGGGTTTTAGTTCGAATAACGAAGCGGTTAATTAGACATATTATTTTTTTATTTATATCATATATACTCTTTCCGTCTCAAAATAATTGTCCACGTTTGACATTTGAAGTATTTCTTTCTCAACTTTGACATTAAAATTTTTTCTTTGTGTTATATAATATGTGATGCAAAATATATGAATGGATTTGGTTTTAAATGAATTTTCATTGGGTATAATTTTCATCAAGTATTATATAACACAAACTAATATATTTGAGCTCAAAGTTGAAAAAGAAAGACTTCAAAAGTCAAATGTGGACAATTATTTTGGGACGGATGGAGTAATTGTTACGTTTTCTCAAATACCTCTTTAATATATCATGTTTCATAAAAGTTTGAATATATCATTATGATCGAATTGTGTGTATCTACATATCAGCATTAAATTTAATAACATCTAAATTATTTAAAATGACAAAAATTTCATTAACATTACAAAATTTAAAATAACTTTTTATTTAATATGCAACTATTTTTGTTTTTGTGTTGTAAAAATTTTAGTTTTTGTGTTATAAACATTTCATTCAATGTATTTTGTATTATAAAATTTAAATATATCATTATAATTGCATTGTTTTTATTTATTTCGGATACAAAACTTATTACCATACTAAGTACTTCTAAACTAGTGATTTTTTAAATTTTAGTTAAAAAAATTTTTATTTAATTTGTAACGATTTTGTTTTATTATAAACTTTATTGTATGTTGTTCTTAAAATAATTATTTTTATCAACATTCCAATATAAAATTAAAAAATATACTGTATATCACGTTTGCGGATTTTGAAAAACATTTTTCCTTAAAATATACAATTTACGGTTCTTAATATTAAGAATGTTTTCGGTTCAGATATGATTTAGATGTTATACGTCTCTATCCCTCAACGTGGAGATATTGTAATATTGTATCTCCTTTTTGAGTAATACCCCAAAATTTCTATCGAATAAATAAAAGATAATATTTACAATACAATAAACAATTAATTTATATAATAGGATAGAATTCAAGTAATTAAATAAATAAATATATACGAAAATCTTGAAAACTCACGTGGAGAGTATGTTGTGGATAGATTACAAAATTGAATCATAAGAAAAGGTGTGTAGTCACCTCAAATAGTATCATGGTGAAAACATATCGAAGGAAATGAGAAGTCATATGAGTGATGCAAATTGTCTTCCAAAGTTTTTATATGTAAATTCGTATTGTCAAATCAATTAACAGTAAAAAAACATGATAAAAAATGTTCGTCAAATGCCGATGCATCTTCACCTATAATCACCCTTTAATTGAGTTGAGAAAAATCACACATTCATATAGCCTCTGATAAAAGACATACGTTTGAGTAGTTTCACCTCTCAATTTGAGAAAATATTAATACCGATTCTGAAATGCTGTAAGTTTTCTATACATTTCCACTTTGAACCTAATGTTCAATTCAATATCTCTATATCAAATTATTTATTTAATGATATATGCATTCCAATTTATTGATCTAGTAATTTATATGATATATGAGTGATGATAATTATTGTGCATTTTTTTATTAGATATTTTATATCGTAAAGCATACATAATACATGTTGATATATCTTTGTGAATACCAATGTAATTGTACTGGTAATATTATGAAAATAACAGTCTTTTGAGATTACAAACATATGATGCCAAAATGGCGAAACCTTTTGAGATGACACGAAAGATGTTTGTTAGTGATTAATCAGGGTAACAATATGCCAGTTTAGATTTATGAATTAAACATAATTTATTGGGCGCTGTCGTTCAACCTTACATTTTATACTCAGGTACCGAGGCAGTAACTTTTGAAGATAAGGAAAAGAAAAAGTTTGTGATTAAAGGTTAGACATTGAATTTTTGTACTATGTATTTAGACCTCGCAATACGTGCAATCGTGTCGTGTGTCATGTCATATACGAATTTTTACACGACATGGTATTGTAATACACGAACATGACACGAATTATAAAACGTGTTTGGATATGAAACACGAACACGACACGTAAAAACATTCGTGAGACACGTGACACGACACGCATAAAACACGTGTCACACGTAAACACAATTTTATTCACGAATTTAATCCAAAACATATATAATTATAAATTCAAATTATAATAATCTAAGTATCTGACAACACATCAAATGTATTTTAAGCCACTAATTAATAAACGTAATCGAAGCCGAACTTTTGACCGAACTAGACTCATTGTTGATACAAGTCGACAATTCCATTTATCACATCATTAATGTGGGAGACAAACCCTATCTTTTTCAAATATTTTCAAGTTAAGTGGGACTTAAATTTTTTAGAAAATTTGAAACCCTAGTTTATACGTGTCTTATGCATGTCATCGTGTTACACGATGTTTATACGTGTTTATACATGTAAATTCGTGTTTTACCTGTATAAGACACGAAACATGAATTTTAAATTCGTGTCGACACGAATTTACATGAAACGCGAATTTGTAAAACTCATATACCGATAACTCGTGTCGTATACATGTCGTGTACCAAATTGCAAGGTCTATATGTACTATGTATTTACATTTCAAAAGTTATACTCAACATATGTATTAAATAAATTATGTGATGTTCTGTTATCATGAATCAATCCTCGATCAATTATCATGAATCAATCCATTATATAATGAATTTGACTCCATAAAGATATAATTATTAATTGGAAAACGAAAGACGTCACAATTTGTAATTTAGAAAAAGACATTAGACATCAAATATGTCATATTATTCGGCTTATCATTTCAAACTAGAAACCGTGCTTTAATTCAAGGGAAAATGAATAATTATTGACCAGCAAAAGTCCAAAAAAGAAAATGGAAATATATATATATATATATATATATATATATATATATATATATATATATATGTATATATATATATATATATATGTGAACCAATTTTCTTATGACCCCATCAAAGTATGTAGGTTGTTATATGCATTTATTTTTGATAAGATATATAAAGGAGACATAAAATATATGATAGGGATTGTGGTATATATGAAATAAACGGGGATTGAATATTCAAAAAGGGATCGAAACAAAATCCAACGACTGGATACATGAATTTTATTATCCGAAATCGTATCCGATTTTCGGATAATCCGAATGTCTGATTATCCAAAAATTAAAATTTTTAATTGAACTTAAAATTATAAAATGAATTAAAAAATACAAAATACAAAGTTGTATATCTTTTAATATATAAAAAAGTAAATGCGTTGTAAACGAAATTATATCATACTTTTTAAACTTAAAACAACAAAAAAAAAAAAAACATGTCAAAAGATAGTAAAATACATTTAAATGAGTTATAATTATGTTAAAGCTAAATTATACATTTAAAATTAAAGAATATAAGTATTCTTAGTCAAATAACGTATGACAACAAATACTTTAAAAAATACAAATTTAAAAAATAAAATTGGATTTCGGATTTTCTAGATTATCTGAAAATCTATCCGAAAATCCGTAATTATGCAAATTCTGTATCCGAATCCGAAACCAAAATTTTGGACAATCCGAAATTTATGATAATTTCAATTCGGTTTTTTGGATTGGGCCCTCGGATTCGAATAATTTTGAACACCATCTTTTATATTAAAAAAAATACAAAACTGAACCAAACCACTTAAAACAAACTAAAACCGAAAACCCATAAAAATAAAAAAAATGAAAATTGAACCGTATCCAACAATTGAAAAACTTTAAGACCTACGATATTTATTGGTTTTATGTTTTAATGGTATTATACTATATACTTTTTTAAGTAGAAAAATCTTGTTATTTGTTAATTTTGTAGCCCGTTTTGGTGACCCAGTCCATCTTATTTATCATCTTTGTAACTTGTAAAAATGCTTTATTGTTGTAGCCACTTGTTGGGGTGATTCTTATTTTAGTTCTCACTACAAGATTTTTATTTAGACTTTTATCTTATTTTTGGGGTTATTTAGGTGATCTTTAATTTTCAATAACTAAAAAAAAGGACAATGAAGCCAAATGCTAGCAATAAATGAAATGAACTTTCTTGAAGAAGTTTTGAGACTTATCACACTATATTTATAGTATTTCAATCCAAAAGATAACATGCAATGTTTGCATCCTTGCACACTTTTCTCTTTTCAATGTTTTCATTCATCATTTTTGTTTTGATCATTTTTGTTCCTATCAAATGGATTTTCTTTTATTCCAAGATCAATAGAAACCTACCACCCTCTCCACCAAAACTTCCGGTCATCGGAAACTTCCACTAACTAGGATCAAGTCCGAATCACTCTCTCCGAACCCTGTCCCAGAAATATGGTCCGATCATGTTACTTCGTTATGGTAGTGTACCTACTCTTGTAGCTTCGTCTGCAGAAGTTGCAAAACTAATTATGAAAACACATGATTTATCATTCTCTAGTCGACCAAGTTTAACCATCCCTAACATACTATGTGTTGGGATATATTCTAAGTAGTTCAAACTGTTAGTTAGACTTCTCATAGTGTTAGTAGAATTTCTATGTAACTACAAAGTTCATGCTGCTAGTTGAAGAATCTCGAGCTGTTAGTGTAAAAGTTCATGCTGCCAGAGTAATTTCACTCAAGCTGCCCTGCTCAGACTGCTAAGAGATTCAAGCTGTTCAACGGTTTCATAAACAGAAAGTGTTGATATTCAGGAAAAGATATCTACATGAAGATTTCAGCATATCTACTATCAGAGAAGTCAGAGTCCTACAAGGAAACAAATCAGAAAGCATTATAAATACATAGAATAGGTTAGTCTATTGTATTAGAAGTTTCTGCGTAATTCAAGTTTGTAATTGCTTTTTGTTTAAGTTTTCATAAGCCTCTAAGGTTGTAAAACCCTAAGAACAATTTGTGTTCTTCGTCTAATCAAACAGATTAGAGGTGATTGTAATTATTCTGATTCAGCAATACAAGCAGTTTTGATTATTACTTGCATTTATTTGATATTGATTCTGAAAGCTTTTATCAATATAATTAAGTATTATTCCGCAAACTTCTTAATTAGACTTTGATTTAATACAAGATTATTGTTTTACACTCTGATCAATTCAAATCAGTTAATCTTAGGTAGTTAAATTTAGATCCTGACAAGTGGTATCAGAGCCAGGTTGTTCTTTATTTTTCAAAGTCGAAAGCTTTCTTTTAAATTTTTAATCTTTTGCAATGGAATTTGAAAATACCAGCAGTGGATCTGGGCAAGGACTCAAAGTGCCTATGCTCAAACCCACTGAGTTTGAGATGTGGAAACGCAGGATTCAACAGCATATTCAATTCATTGATTATGTCATATGGGAAGCTGTTGAATTTCCTCCTGTAGTTGATCCAGAAATTGATGATGAGGGAAAACCAGTCAAAACTCCTCCAAAAACTGAACTTGAAAGAAATGCTAGAATGAATGAAGTGAAAGCTCTTACACTTCTACAAATAGCCATTCCTAATGCTTATCAACATCAGTTCAAAAAGTTTTATACTGCTCATTCTCTTTGGAATGCTTTAGAGAAAAGATTTGTTGGTAATGCCAGTACCAAGAGAAATCAAAAGGATCTTTTGAAACAACAGTATGAGAACTTTCTAGTGGCAAGAATGAAAACCTTACTCAAATTTTTGACAGGTTCAGCAAACTGATAAGTGAACTGGAAAGTGCAAAAGTCAGCCTGGATTAAGATGAGGTCAACATAAAGTTTCTCAGATCTCTTGGAGAAGAATGGACAGTTTATGCTGCTCAATGGAGAACTAAAGACACTCTTGATGAAATAGAACTGGATGATCTGTACAACAGTCTAAGAGTGTTTGAGACTGAGATTGACACTAAAAAGAAATCTCTTTCTTATAATCATAATATTGCTCTTCTGTCATCTGAAAAATCTAATGGCAGTGATTCCTTTTCAGGTGGTGATGGCAACTCAACTGAAGTTCACTATGAAGCTTTTGTTGCCAATGATGGACTGTTTGCTCTCAATGCTGAAGATCTAGAACAGATTCATCCAGATGATCTTGAAGAAATGGATCTGAAGTGGCAACATGCAATGCTGACCATGAGGGCCAAAAGATTTCTTAAAAGAACTGGCAGGACTAACTTTCAAGCCAGAGCAGAAGGCAAACCAGCTTTTGATAAGTCAAAAAGTTGAGTGCTATAAATGTCATAAGCTTGGCCACTTTGCCAGAGAATGCAGATCTCAAAGTCAACAATCATCAAGGCCTCAGCAGACTAATCAGGCTTTATCATCACAAGCACTTGTCTCTCAAGAAGGCAATGTGTTTGACTGGAGTGATCAGACAGAGGAAGAGTTTCAAAATCAAGCTCTAATGGCAGAAACATCAAATGTCTCCTCCACTGAACTACCATCTGAGGTAAATTCTAAACTCTGCTCTCAAACATGCAAAAATATGGTTAAAAAGTACAGAGATCATAATGAGAGCATGTGTAAAACTCTAGCTAAGATGGAAGAAGGAGATATGAATACATGCAAGCCATAGAAGATCTTGAAAAATAGATCAATGACTATAAGGATAATGAGATTCAAATTGGACATGATAGAACATATCATGAGTGGGAGAAAAAGGAGCTAAATAAGAAAATAGAATCCCTAAATAAAAAGGTAGAAGAGACTGAACAAAAGGTGTTAGAGGCTAATAAGAAACTAGAATCTGTCAATATAGATCTAGGTAACTTCAAATTGGCAAATCAAAAGCTGGAACACCTCATGGAAGTTCAATTTAAAGATAGGGTAAAGTCTCAAGTTAATCCCAAAGAAGGAATAGGCTACAGAGCTACTCCACCTCCATACAACAACAAATACATTCATCCAATGAGTGAGGTTGCTGATAGGCTTGTCAATGAACCATTAGATGAGTCTATGACTACTGTAGATCCTATCCTTACTAACTATCCTGAATCTAACGAAGATCAGATTCAAAATAGAGATTGTGAGTGCACAGCAGTTGAGAAAGAACACAAAACAATGAGTGCACCTATAGCAATCCAAGCCCCCAATAAGAAAGGAAAGGAGAAGATGAGTGTGTGCAATGCTGCTCCACAGGTTTCTGTACCTTCTAACTGTAACACTGCATCTTCTTAGAAAGGGTAAAAATGTTCCAGTTTGCACATGTCAAAAGCATGGTGTCCAAAAGTTTCCCAAACAATAGCAGGTAAGGGGAAATTAGAGGAACAAGAACCAGAAATTGTCAAATAAAACTGGTTCTCAAATTCAGACAGTCAAAAAATGTTTTCATTGTGGCAGAATGAATCACTTGGCCAGAGATTGTTTTTATAAACCATCTGTTGCAAAACAGACTGTGAAACATCCAAAGAAAAACTCTCAAAATTCAAAAAAACCAAAGGCCAAACCTCCTACTGCATCAGTTCCAAAGAAAACAATATATCACAGGTTCACAAAAGTTAATAAGAAACAGTCCACACACCAAAAACAAGTTTTAGCCAAACCAAAGGTAAGTTTTAAACAAATATGGTGTGTTAAAGGTACAAACTCAGATGAACCTGTTGATAAAACTGTTGAAACTGCTGAGTCAAAAGTTGAGAATGCTAGTGCAAATTCTCAAACTGTTAGCACTACAGACTTAACTCAGACTGGTAGGCTCAAAACTGGGACTGGTAATAGATCATCTGAGACTGTTACTGAAAAGGATGGACAAAATACCTGGATACCTCATGTGCTAACTAAATACTCTCCACAAACTCCATCAGTGGATCTTACTAAGTATAAGAAATCCAAGACAGTCTTTAGTTATGTTAATGCACAAGGACAACCCAAAACCAAGGGTTTACTCCACTACTAAGTGAGCTGATATTTGTGCAGGGCAACCACAGGTCACCACATAAAACCAGATGGCATTTGGACAGTGGATGCTCTAGGCACATGACAGGCAATTCTGAGTGCTTGTCAAATTTCAAAGGATTTGATGGAGGATTTGTTGCATTTGGAGGCAACTCCAAAGGACGTAAGGTGACAGGTAAAGGTATTGTTAATGCAGGCAACATGATTTTCAATGATGATTTATATGTTGAACAGCTTAAGTACAATTTATTGAGTGTCTCTCAAATCTGTGACAAACAAAATATTGTTTTGTTTACAGACTCTGAGTGCATTGTCCTTTCAAAAGATTTTAAAATTCCTGAAAATCTTGTTTTACTAAGAACACAAAGAAAGGACAATGTATACTGTTTGGACACAGAACTTTTGTCCAAATCAAGTACTTTAAGCTGTTTGATATCCAAAGCATCATCCAATGAGTCTGCTCTTTGGCATAGAAGGATGTGTCACATGAACTTCAAGTCCATGAATGTTTTAGTCAAAAAGAATCTGGTAAGAGGTTTACCACAAAAGGAGTTCATATGTGATGATCATTGTGTAGCATGTCTTAAAGGCAAGCAACATAAAACTTCTCATAAGGCCAAAGAAGTAAATTCAATCTCATCTGCTCTTCAGCTGATTCATATGGATCTATTTGGTCCAACATCTGTTTTGAGTTTGAATAAAAGGGCCTACTGTTTAGTTATTGTTGATGTTTAGTTACTGTTGAGTATACTGCAGAGGCTTATGCAAACAGAATTGGAGCTGTCAACACAAATTCTCATGCTGTCAATATAAATTCTCAAGCTGTTGGCACAAAGTTTCAAACTGCTGCAAATTCAAACAATTGGGATGAGTATACAACTATACCACTTCTGTCCTGTGACCCTCCAGGGGTTCTGAATGCTTCACATGATTCAAATCCAGACGCTGAAGTGCAATTCCTAAGTCCTGAGAGAACAGCTCCACCACAAAGGGAAACAGTCCCAGATTCAAGTCAAGCTGCTCCAGAAGCTGAACCTTTCACTGGTCCTGATGGAGATGATACAAACCTAGGATCTTCGTTCCAAACAGAAAGAGAGCCTACACTCAGAATTCACAAGTATCATCCTCTCAATCAAATAATGGGTGATCCACGTACTCCTGTACAAACAAGGAAAATGGTTCAAAATGAGACTGCTGCTGCTGAACAAGTAGTTCCTGAATTCAGTCTAGCTGCTTTTGAACATGCCTGTTTTATGTCTCAGCTAGAACCTAAAAAGGCATCAGAAGCTTTGAAAGATTCATCCTGGATTGAGGCAATGCAGGAAGAGCTGCTACAATTCAAGATTCAGAATGTATGGACACTTGTTGATCTTTCTAAAGGAAAGAGAGCCACTGGTACAAGATGGGTGTTCAGAAACAAAAAGGATGAGAGAGGGATAGTCATCAAAAATAAAGCAAGACTAGTAGCACAAGGGTACACTCAAGAAGAAGGCATAGATTATGAAGATGTCTTTGCCCCAGTGGCAAGAATTGAAGCCATCAGACTGTTTTTGGCCTATGCAAGCTTCAAAGGTTTTAAGGTGTATCAAATGGATGTGAAGTCTGCTTTTCTATATGGCACAATTGAAGAGGAGGTCTATGTCTGTCAACCTCCTGGTTTTGAGGACTACAAGTATCCAGACAAAGTCTACAAGCTAGACAAGGCTCTCTATGGACTCCATCAAGCCCCCAGAGCATGGTATGACACTCTGTCATCATACCTTCTACAGAATGGGTTCAAAAGAGGCACTCTGGACAACACACTTTTCACTAAGTCCATCAAAGCTGAGATTTTGCTTGTACAAATCTATGTTGATGACATCATCTTTGGATCAATAAATGATTGTCTGTGCAAAGAGTTTGAGGCATTAATGCACAAAAAGTTCCAAATGAGTTCAATGGGAGAACTCACTTTCTTTCTAGGATTGCAGGTCAAGCAGAAGCCCACTGGTCTCTTCATAAGTCAATCAAAGTATGTTAAAGACATACTGGAAAAGTTTGGGTATCAAGACACCAAAGTTGCAAGTACTCCAATGGATCCTCACAAACAGCTCCATACAGACAAAGATGGCATTGATGTGGACATTCATTTATACAGATCTCTTATAGGATCTCTTATGTATCTAACATCTTCTAGACCTGATATTATGTTTGCTGTCTGTGTGTGTGCTAGGTTTCAATGCTCTCCAAAGGATTCCCATTTGGTTGTTGTTAAGAGAATCTTTAGATACCTCCAAGGCCAACCACATTTAGGCCTCTGGTATCCTAAAGACTCTCCGCTTGAACTAACAGCCTATTCTGACAGTGATTATGGAGGATGCAACATTGACAGAAAATCCACAACTGGTGGATGTCAATATTTGGGAACAAGATTGGTCTCTTGGCAGTGCAAAAAGCAAACAACTGTCTCCACATCATCTACTGAAGCAGAGTATGTAGCAGCTGCAAGTTGCTACTCCCAAGTGATGTGGATTCAAAATCAACTGAGAGACTATGGTATGAATTTCCTATCCACTCCCATTTATATTGACAATTCAAGTACAATTAGCATTGTACAAAATCCAGTGAAATTTCCCAAAACCAAGCATATAGAAATCAGATTTCATTTTATAAGGGACTGCAAGAGAAGAAATTATTCCAAGTTACCAAAATTCACACTGATGATCAGTTAGCTGATCTATTTACAAAACCATTTGATGTAGGAAGATTCACCTTCCTAGTATCAAATATTGGTATGGTTAATATGGATTAAATTGTTTTTCCTGTGTACATATGCTTGTTTAAGGGGGAGTCACTGTTTCATTAACAGTCACCTAAAATTTTCATCTAACAGCTTGAGTATTTTCTCAAGCTGCTAGTTCATTTTCTCGGACTGTTAGTTGTTTCACTTGATCTGTCAAAGTGTGCAGGGTAATATGGTCATTTCCATAAGTATGTGAGCGGGTTTAGATATTTTCAAAACCTTTAAAGGTTCCAGTTTCGTTCCATTGTAACTACCAGTTGCAAAATATCTTCTTAAACCCTTCTTGATTCTCTGAAACAATTCCCTCGCACATCACTAAAAACCCTAAAATCTCTGATTGATCTTCAATGGAGTTCGTCAAAGAACATAACTGTCTACCCTACTCTCTCAAACACGCTGATCTTGAACCATTCCATGACATAATGGAATTCCTTCGAAGTTCCCATATCAATCATGCCCTCAATATCAATCCCACCATATACATCTCTCATATTGAGCAGTTCTGAAACCGTGCTACTGTAAAAACCATCAATGGAGTTCCTTCACTGGTATCCAAAATCGATGGCACTCCCATCACAGTTACTGAGGAATCCATTCGACAACATCTTCATCTTCAAGATGCCTCAGGTATAACAGACTTATCCCATAACGAGTTACATACTGGTCTTCATGATATTGGATATAGGGGTCCTGCTGATTCTTTTACTTTCTTTAAAGCACATTTTTCTCCTAAATGGAAATATCTTGTGCACATTATTCAGCAGTGTATTAGCCCTAAAAGAACTGGTTGGTCTGAATTTTCATCAAACATTGCCACTGCCTTGGTGTGCTTTTCAACAGGCCAACAGTTCAATTTTTCAAATATGATTTTTCAGGGGATGTTAAGGCATCATTCCCTAAAAAATAGGAAATTCTTGATGTATCCTAGATTTTTGGCAAAGATAATTGCAAAAACTTGTACAGATTTTAATATAGGCACTCACTATCTTCCATTAAAAGGCTTTTAAAGCCAAGTGCCAATTTTTTGAGTATAGATGTTCCATTGCCTTCTGCAATGATGAACATCATTCCAAGAAACAGAGGAGAAGGTCCTGAGCAGGCTCAGCCTAACACTACTGCTTCAACCCCAGGATCCCAACCCACTCCTTATGATACACAAATGCCTTTAGTTCCTGTTGCTAAGCCCTCATCCCCACTAAAATTATATAAAAGAAAAAGAGGTCCAGGAGCTCCTTCCTCCTCAGTCCTCAGACAAGAGCCAAATAACCCTGTGCAGGAGGACACTTCTGCACAGAATATCCAAAGGGCACCCATTGAGGACACTCCCAACCTCAATCAGGAGGTGGACATCTCACCAGAGATAGTCCATATGGGTTTTGTGGCTGACACTACTGTTGCTTCTGTACAAAAGGCACAGGACAGTGCCAACATCACTAAGACCACACCCATGGCAACAGCAAGTGTGCAAGCACCAGCTGGAAGTCCCCAGTACCAAGAACAGAGGGGCCCAGAGGTTTCTACTTCTGGTATTCATGCCAGTGATAGATCACAAGCACCAACTTCGTTTGTTGATCTTGAGGCTAGTCTGCAACTAATGTTATTAACGGATCCTAAGCTGCAACCTGTTGTTGCAATGTTGGAATACCAACAGTACATCATTGCTGCACAGGGGGCACAAATCATTGCACTCAGGCAGGCAGAAGCGGCTTAAAATCAGAGAATGGATTATCTTCATAAAGGGTTTACCCTCTGTGGAAATAAGATCATTCAATTAGAGCGTTTGATTCAAACCCAAGTGGCAAAGGTTGTAGGTCCTCCTGACCAAACCAATGCTTTCAAAAAGGGGGAGAATCAGGAGATCCCTAAAGCAGTCCAAGCAGCTCCAACAGAATCAGTCCAAACAGCTCCAACCGTTCAAGAATCTAGGCTAACAGTCCCAACAGCTTCTCAAGCTGTTAGCCTAGAAACTCAAGCTGCTTCTTCAAAAGCAACTGGAGTTGTTATAAGAGAAGGTATTCAAGCTCCCATCAGTTCAGTCCAAGCTACAACTTCTGCTACAAAAGACAAGGGCAAGGGCATTCTTATAGAGTCTCCAAAGCACAAATTTTCTTCCAAAGAAGCCCATATTGCCTTTGATGCTGAGATTGCCAGAAAGTTAGCAGAAGAACAAGATAAAGATTTAGACCAGCAAACCCATGCCCCAATGCAAGATGATGAAACCTTAGGAGACTACCTAAGAGGGTTTGTGGTCAAGCAAGGTGAAAGAAAAAGGAAGATGCCAACAGGGCACTCAAAGGTTGAGCATAGAAGATTTCTGATAAATTTTGTCTTTGCTACTGGTATCCCAAAGAAGATGGCTCAATCTATGAGCACAGAAAGGTTGCAAGATATACATGATAAGGAAATGGAAAAACAGAAGAAAGCCAAAGTCTCCCAGGAAGTCCAAAAATCAAAAGATTCAGCTCAGGCTGCTGCCAGTGATCCTGCTCCTTCTGATCAGCTGTTGCTCCTCAACCAGAGCCAATCTCACAAGCAAAGTTTGATAAGGTCAAAAAGGTGATTTTTGAACATCAGCTGCAACAAGTTATGGAAATAGAGAAGTCCCTCGACCAGCATGATTTCTCCAAACCTCTTATTACCTACTGGTATGCTAAGTCAATGGATAACATTGACTTAAGATATCATTTTGTAGTAAGAAGAGAAACTGGTTCTGAGGAAGAATATAAAAGCATAACGCATATGGCTGAAAGGATGACCAGAAATGAGCTTTCTAGGATGTATCAGGTTGGAACTGCAACTCAAGTCAGATCTTCCCTTCCACAAGTCAAGCAAGCCATTAAAGATTTACTGAGTATTTTTTATCCTGAATCTATAAGGAAAGATATAGAGAATGCAAAGGAGATGAAGGTCAAACAGGTTGATCTGTTTGTTAAATCAAAGACATACAGAATCAGATTTACAGATGGATCTGGTATGTTCTTCATTTTTGAGTTTCTTGATCTTCCAAAGGCTATACTTCTTCAAATGAGGACAGTAAGGATATATTGTGATAGAGAAGATTTGAAGAGAGAATTTTTGAAAGCTGTCAATCAGAAACTTGCACAGTTGTAAGTTTTTGAAAGCTTTGGTTTGTAAATAACAGTTTACTTATTTTATTTCCTTATTTGTATAGAACTAAAAGTCTTGTATAAAGAATTTAAGTTAGGGGGAGATTGTTGGGATATATTCTAAGTAGTTCAAACTGTTAGTTAGACTTCTCATAGTGTTAGTAGAATTTCTATGTAAGTACAAAGTTCATGCTGCTAGTTGAAGAATCTCGAGCTGTTAGTGTAAAAGTTCATGCTGCCAGAGTAATTTCACTCAAGCTGCCCTGCTCAGACTGCTAAGAGATTCAAGCTGTTCAACGGTTTCATAAACAGAAAGTGCTGATATCCAGGAAAAGATATCTACATGAAGATTTCAGCATATCTACTATCAGAGAAGTCAGAGTCCTTCAAGGAAACAAATCAGAAAGAATTATAAATACATAGAATAGGTTTTTCCATTGTATTAGAAGTTTCTGCGTAATTCAAGTTTGTAATTGCTTTTTGTTTAAGTTTTCATAAGCCTCTAAGGTTGTAAAACCCTAAGAACAATTTGTGTTCTTCGTCTAATAAAACAGATTAGAGGTGATTGTAATCATTCTGATTCAGCAATACAAGCAGTTATGATTATTACTTGCATTTATTTGATATTGATTCTGAAAGCTTTTATCAATATAATTAAGTGTTATTCCGCAAACTTCTTAATTAGACTTTGATTTAATACAAGATTATTGGTTTACACGCTGATCAATTCAAATTAGTTAATCTTAGGTAGTTAAATTTAGATCCTGACACTATCATATGGTTCTAGGGAGATCGTGTTTTCTCCTTATGGTGAATACTGGAGGCAGTTGAAGAGCATCGTAATGGTCCATCTTCTAAGTAATACACGAGTTAAGTCATTTCACCAAGCGAGAGAAAAAGAGATATGTCGTATGATTGACATGCTTGTGGAAACTCGTGGTTCGTCAGTTGATTTGTATTCATCACTTCTTTCACTTACAAACAACATAGTTTGTAGGGTGGTTCTTGGACGAACATATGATGCGCCAAAACTCATCGAATTAACAATAAAGTTCGTCGATTTGTTCACTGTTTTAAGTGTGGGTAGTTATATCCCATGGTTGGCGTGGGTAGATCGAGTCAGCGGTTTGGAAGGAAGAGCAAAACAAGTTGCTAAAGAATTTGATGTGTTTCTTGAAAGTGTTCTTGAAGAACATGAAAATAAGAAGAGAGGAAAAGATAACGAAAAAGGTGATGGCGAAGACTTAGTTGACATCTTACTAGATATCGAAAGAGATAACACAATCGGCTTCAAACTTAATAGAGATAGCCTTAAGGGTGTCATCTTGGTATGATTTCTCCATCTTTCTATCCATATATCGTCTTTTGATTTTGACATATGACATCATCCTATTATTTAATCGATTAATATTCACGTTAATTAATTAGGCATGCCAATCATTTCTCAATATGTAAGTTTTTAGTTATAAACAATTTCATCTTTGTTGACATGAACAAAAATATATACATCGACAAACTTAAATTGCTAATCACACGACACCTTGTTTCTTTTGTAGGATATGTTTGTTGCTGGAACTGAAACTACATCCACTAGTTTAGAGTGGGCGATTAGCGAGCTAATAAAAAACCCAAGAATAATGAAAAAATTGCAACATGAAGTGATCGAAATAGCTCAAGGAAGATTCATGATTCTCGAGGAGGATTTGGAGAAGATGCATTATCTTAAAGTCGTTATCAAAGAGTCTTTACGATTGCATTCTCCTGTCCCTCTTCTTCTTCCTCACAAATCTTTGCACGATGTAAAAGTAATGGACTACGACATTTTATTGGGCACACAAGTAATAATCAATGCTTGGGCAATAGGAAGAGATCCTTCAACATGGGAAGAACCAGATGTTTTTAAGCCCGAAAGGTTTTTAAATAATTTGAGCAACAATAGAGTGACAAATTTTGAATGGATTCCATTTGGTGCTGGCCGGAGAGGTTGTCCTGGTGTTCAATTTGCTACGCCTATCATGGAACTAGCACTACAAAATAAAAGCCTTTTAGTGACTGAACATTTCTGTCAGTAAAACTCAAAAATCAGTCACTAAATCCAATTTGACTTTCTCCCTCTGAAATAAAAACAGTCACTAACGCCATAGTCACTAAAAGTATTTACATACACAATTTTTCAGTCAGTCAAAGCTAAGGAGATTTAGTGACTGATTATTTCAGTAGGTATAGGGTGCTTGGAAAATAACAAGGACCCATCATTTCTTTTCTTGACATAACATTTACAGTCACTAAAAATGGAATTTCAGTCATAAGAAGCCATTTTTACTTACTTTTAATTCCAGTCACTAAAACCTCTCTCTCTCTCTCTCTCTCTCTCTCTCTCTCTCTATATATATATATATATATATATATATATATATATATATATATATATATATATATATATATATATATATATATATATATATATATATAGATATACACACACACACACACACACCATAAAACCCTATTAACAATATTGACATATCAAACTATTTCTTCATTTCCATTTTAGTCGAACAAAAATTACAATTCAAAATTCAAATGTATTCCAATACTTCCATTTTAGTCAGACAAAAATTACAATTCAAACTCCAAATGTATTCCAACAATTCCATTTTAGTCATGCAAAAATTACAATCCAGTTAATATTTCTACATCCAACATCTTCAACCTTTGCAACCTCCTGATTCCTTTTATAAAAAGCATGTTTACCAAATTTATTATCTGCAAGAATCACAATGAAAAAAATATTATGGTAAGATAATATGAAATAACTACAAGTACTAATCAACAACGATAAGAATTAATCACTTTTAAGCATTTTTGCACAAAAATGACGAATTCGCAATACACTTGACTTCCCATATAAATACATTGAAAAGTCGGTTCTGTTTGTATCATCAGAGAGGCTTTTCATGCCCCAACCTACCATTTGACAGTGGTAGAGGCATGGTAGAGGCATAGAATCAACAGGAAAAGTCACGAATTGATGACTATCAAATTTCTGTTCAGTGAAAATCATTTAATATATATTCTGATAAGATTTTCAAATATAAAATTTATCAACAAAATTGAATGAAGACAACCTTTGACAAAGCCACTTTGAAGATCCAAAACTTATAACAAGCAGACTGTAAAAACCAGAAAATTGATTATCAAAACGCAAATTCCACATGCATAACTGCATAAAGATTCAATATTTCCTTACAAGAAACACACAGAAAGGAAAACAAGAAACTAAAGCAATCATCAAGAAACAGTTCCGCATGAGACAGTGTTTGGATGTACTCTGCTACTTGCCTACTTGAAGCTGTAATTCACTAGTGATGCTGTTGATTGTTAGCCAAATTCTGAATACTTAAGAAAGTGACAGGTAAATAGTATTTTAGATTGCTAGTCTCCAATAAGCAGTTTTGTTTAAAATTATGGAAGTGAATATTTCAGCAATATACATAAGCCTGTGCTATGTTTCAAATATCTTAATATAGATACATATATATCTGCAGTTCTGCACACACACACATATCAGCAATATACATACATATTTGCACACTTTTTTCACTTTATAACAGAAACATACATATCAGCAATATAACAGCAATATACATACATATTTGCACATTTTTTTCACTTTAATATACAGAGGAATATAGCAGCAATATACATACATATTTGCACACATATATATCAGTTTATAAAAGAAACATTTATATACGTACGTATATGCAGATGGGAATATAGCAGCAATATGCATACATATTTGCACACTTTTTTCACTTTATAACAGAAACATACATATCAGCAATATAACAGCAATATACATACATATTTGCGCACTTTTTTCACTTTAATATACAGAGGAATATAGTGAGTATATAAGAATCTAAAATTTTATAATGAAAAAAAGATCATCTCAACCTCTATGATTGTGTGCAGTCAAATGAGTTGGATCATTGAATCTAATCAATTCTTGTTGCTAAATAATTCATAGGATTCATCGATGTTCCAGTTTCTAACTTTTAAGAATTCGTTAGGAATGTATAACATTAAGTATCTGAGTTAGAATTCAACGTTCTTTGAACCGAATTATCATAGATGAGGCAACCAACAAAGCAAGAAATCTTGTCACTTTTGTCATGCCTATATGATGACTCCAGGGAAGCCTTTGAAAGCAAGGCTCCAAACAAAGCCACCAAAGAAAAACTCCTTGTTCATGCTACAAATAATTTACACACCTACACTTGGGAATCGGCCAATGATAACGATGAACGGGTTGAGACTTGAGAGACCAACATCCCATCAAATATGGTTTTATGGGTGATGGCAGCAAGCAGTAAACAAGTAAAAATACAGGAATATATTAAAGTGAAAAAAGTGTGCAAATATGTATATTAAAGTGAAAAAAACAATTAATTCAACAACACATGATGAGAAACTAAAATTGTCACTGCAAGGAGTTGTCACTCTAAGGAAACAAACTGGACCATTTCTAAATGCTATTATATGACACAACAAATGAAAGCTATCATGCTAATATAAATTTTAAGGAACAAATGTAAGAGACATATTATTTGAAACACTTACCAAAGTTTAATTCATTTACTCGTGTTCAGATTACGACGATGTGTATACACGCTACACGAGTCATTAACAGCCTGAATCATTTGGATTGATCGAAAAGCCTAGAATGAACTTTGTTCTGAAGCTGTTTAGGTTGCAGAATTGAAGGAAACTCAAACCCGACGAACCTAGACAAATGTTAAAAGACATAATCACTCTCAAATTCTGCCATATAAAACGAGGAAAAGGTTGATAATTGGATATTCATGTAAACTTACCCACGTAAGCGAAGAAAAGGCAATACAGGGCAGCAACAATCGGAGCAGGAATTGAAGCAAAAACAGCTCCAAATTTACCTGCATTGTCATTGAATTGATCGGCAAATAAGAATTATGAAGCGTTAAAGAAATACCAGGTTGATAGATGTATGTGTTGGTATTTTAGGGTCGAACTCAAATCAATCTTAATTATTAAATCTTATAGCATTTTTTATTCATTTAAGTCAGGTTCAGGACATGAATTTTTTACATTGAATCAAAAGTGTATAGAACTACTTGCAATAAGAAAAACAGTATCATTATGGACCCATTATAAAAGCAATACACAACATAGTTTTTTTCAATTGATAACCATATAATGATTTATATGTTTAAATTAATCAAATTTGTGGATCCATTGATAAATATTATTTGGAATTTAGGTGTCTGGTTTCCTTGGGCCACAGCAATTAGAGGATGCGCTTACAGGGATGGATCTTGTCATCATTCCAGCAGGTGTCCCTAGAAAACCAGGAATGACAAGGGATGATCTGTTTAATATCAATGCAGGGATCGTTAAGACCCTTTGTGAAGGAATTTCTAGGTGCTGTCCAAAGGCTATTGTCAACTTGATAAGCAATCTGCAGAGGTATTTAAGAAAGCTGGCACATATGATCCAAGGAGACTCCTAGGAGTTACAATGCTTGATGTTGTCAGAGCTAATACTTTTGTGGTATGTGCCATTTGGTTAATGTTGACCATGTTTCATAAAGCATACTCTATATTTGGAAGACAAGATAACGATCAATATGCATAATTTGTGATGTTAGAACAATATATACACAAATAATTTTGCAGAGCAGAAGCAAAAATTATACTACCTCCTAGCTAGGGTTTGATTAGCAGAGTAGTAGAGCAGTAGCAGAGGTGGAAGGCATTCAAAGCCGGAGTAGAAGACGAAGTCGGCAGGTGGCGGTGCGACGTGAAGAGTCGCGGATCACAGCAGAGAGGCGAGAGAGACGGCGGTGGCGGAGATGACACGGCGGTGGCGGAGGCGACGGAGAGGACATGGCGGTGGCGGCGGCGGAGTTGGAGATGAGGGGCGACGGTGGGTCGATGTTAGGGTTTGTGAAAGAGAATGATTTGGGGAAATGACTAGCTTCTCAGTTTTCTTTCATATATTTTCTTTCATTTATTTTTTTTATTTCAAGTAGATTCACCTACTTAATATTTTAGTCAGAGTAGGTATATTGAGACATTTAGTGACTAAACTAATTTCAGTCACTAAAAGCCTCAGTCACTAAATGGCATTTTTGTTGTAGTGTAGCGTTAGCGAACATAGTATACGAGTTTGATTTGGCATTGCCAGATGGTGTCCGTTGCGAGGATTTGGACATGACAGAGCAATGTGGCATTACACTCCATCGGAAGTCATCGTTGAAGGTTATAGCGACTCCTCGATTCTAGTGGTTGCTAATTGTATGTAATGTTCTTAGATTATAAACATATGATTTTTATAATAAATGTAATATATGTCTATAAATAAGATCATGTATCTTATCATTGGTTTAGTTGATTAAACTTTGAATTTACTTTACATATTCTTAAATGGTTATTTAACCTAGATTTGCAAATGAATCGAGCTTTTACAAGACAACTTGAGCTCGAGCTATTAATTAATAGCTTGGCACCTGTTATTGCCAAATAATAAATGCCTTGTATATGTAATTATTTATGACTACAAATAAGTCGAGGTTTTATCAAAAAAATTGAGCATATCGTGTAACTCGAGCTTGCTCTAGTTATATCGAGCCAGGTTTTTATAAAGTTTGAGCACGAGCCATACAAACATATAAACACACACACACACAAACCATCATCTAAGTCTCTTCCATGATAAGATCCTGTCCTTACCAAAGTTTCCAACCCAAAAATAATAATTATTTATAGATCAATATCGAGGCATCACCGATACAAAATCCAAAATAGATGACATTTTCATATCTACCGAGGGCTACCTCCTGCAACCTTATCAAAAGTACATAAAGTACGGTATGTGGTGTATCAAGTGTCGCAACCTAACCATAACACCCAAAAAGTACATTCATCCAAGATACTTAAAAACATCCTAATTAGTGAAGCTTGTAGGAGTAGTCGGGACCCCTCCATTCGATCTAAACTTCCCATGAGATGACCTCCTTAGTAGTTACATACTCCCAGTGAATGGTACCGTACACGTCCATGTATATGCAAGGCCTACAACGGACTCACTCCCAAGTGAGGCTTACTACATAGTAGACGAAGTCCTATATAAATAGCTCCACACGCGGGGTAAGCAATCGTCTAATGAGTAATCCTGATACAATATTAATATCATAAAGGCATACAAAAATCAATAGCATAGGAAACATATACTTATTGTTCAACAAGTGTATTATGAGTGTGTAACATGAATTCGTACTACCATGCACTTAACCTCAGAGTCAAGCTTGATCACGTCCCATGTCGTTCGGAGTCAAGATTTGATTATGTCTCGATTACACAAATATCTATGATGCCAAGCCCGATTACGCTCTGATATTTTGGAATCAGAATTAGGTCATATTGGTCGACCGGACACTTGATTACGCCCCGTTAAGTTACTTGTAACACCCGTAAAGTTAAACAACTAATTTTTATTGGTGGTTCGAATGTTCGATTGAACAATGAACAAATGTTGTTTGTAGTTTTGAATGGTGGTTCGATTTTCATGGTGATGTACGATGTTCGATGCATCTCTAGTTTTATTGGTGAAGATGAACGATTTTCCTGGTGATGAAATCGAACGATGATGATGAACGATGAACACAATAACGATGAATGATGAACAAGATGCATAGATAAACTATGAACGATGAACACGATCAAGAGATGAACGAAGATGATGAACGATGAACACGATGACGATGATTAACAACGATGCATCATAATCTTCATCACTTTATTCGAATTTGTATTATTTTGGTTAATTCTGGAAGTGTAGTAATTAAATTTATTAAGAATTTATATTTAAATATTTGATGCAATATTCAATTAATATAAAATTAAAATTAATCAACTATATATATAATTTTTTTTTCCTAAATTACCCTTCATTAGGTGCATCCAGTATGTTGCATCACGTGATCGACTTGATCCAAGAGCAGTAAGATGGTTCCTAGGTACCTCGATGCATAAAAGTATTCAATTGAACCTAATTATATACATACATACATATATATATATATATATATATATATGTGTGTGTGTGTGTGTGTGTGTGTGTGTGTGTGTGTGTGTAGGGGAGGTGTGTTCAATGGAATACCAATGTGCATCAGGAAACCATAGGAAACCAAAATCTACCAATCGCAGCCATTGGATCTGATGCATTCATTAAAAAGAACAAGTTGATAATTATGTAATTAATATCACTTTTTGGATGCATCATCGGTCTGCAGAATGGTAAACATGTAAAATGTCAAAATAGAATCCTCCATGCTTTCCATGTAAAATATCACTTTTGTTTAATTGATAAATCCTATCAAAATCGGCAAGTAGAGTAATTATAGGACTTTCTAGTATTAAATCTGATTTTTAAAATCTAGTAAATTAATGTAAAAGTAATATACCTATAATGCCCTTGAATAATAATTTTGATGCATTTCGGATTGTTTATACACCATGTTGGTTTCCTATGGTTTCCCAATGCACATTGGTTTTCCATTGAACTAACCTATATATATATATATATATATATATATATATATATATATATATATATATATATATATATATATATATATATATATATATATATATATATATATATATATATATATATATATATATATATATGGGTTCTTCTAAGAACTTAAATATTTGTGATAACCTAAGAACTAAAGGGTAGTTTTGAAAAAAAAATTAACTCTCCTACTTATATATTTTCTTTTTTCTCCATTCACTTTAATTTCAACCATAGAAAAAACTCTGTCATCTCTCTCTTTCTCTCTCAACCCTAGAAATTTCATTGCCCCCGTCGCCGCCGGACTTCCGCCGCCGCCGCCACCGGCGCTACCACGATCTCGAAGCCACGATGATCTCTTTCTTTCCCTTTAGATCTCTCACGATTTTGGAAGCTGGATAGTCAAGAAATGACGATTTAGAAATCGGATGGTCAAAAAATGAAGATCTAGAAGTCCGACCGTCAAGAAATGAAGATAATTTGTAAGATATTAGATTTATAATGAATGTAATAGTTATTAGATGTTTTTTTTGTTAAAAAAGTTTTTGTTTATGATTCACAAGATTAATGGTTTTTTTTGTTTAAAAATGTGTTTTTGGTATATTTTATATCAGTTGACATTTTACACGATGTTCTACATAGATTATATGTCTTTTTTGTTTCGGTTTGTCTACGACACTCTACGTAGAATATATGATACTTGACATTCTACACGACGTTCTACATAAATTATATGATAATCTACATAAAATATGTTCGCCGATACTTTACATAGAATATGACAACTTCATTTTCCATAGATTTTGAAGTTTAAAATCATTTCCAAACATGTTTTTTTGTTAAAAATAAAGATTTTTGTATATGATGCACAATATTTGAATGTTTTTTTTTTTGTTAAGAATCTGATTTCAACAATACAAGCCTAGAAGCATTATTCACAGAAACAAAAGATCATCTGAAAGCCTAGAACTTGAGAATCCAATCCATATAACACATCACGGATATAATCCAGTAACAAAAGATCATTTGAAAGCCTGAATTCCTGTAACCAATTACCAATAACTCATAACATGAATCACAATTTGATGCAAACCTATGATTAGGAAACACAAATGGAATCAAACAAATATAAACTCAATATAAACAAAAACCTAATTCATATGGAGTACTCTACAAACTTACATAAACTGAAACCCAAATGTAAATTGAAACCCTGGAAATTGGTAATGTTCAAACCTGAAATCGAGAAGAACCCTTAAAATCGAGAGGGAAAGAGCGAAGCAAAAGAAAGAAGGTGGTTGCAAATTAAAGCTTCGATGATGAATCATGAAGCTGGTGGTCGTAGGAGGCAACAGTCGAGCTTCAATGGTGGTGGTGGAGCTTCGAAGATGAAATAAAGATGATGATCGACATTGGAAGGTGTCGAGGTGGTGGAAGTAGTCGGCGATGAGGGAGGCGCTCTGGTGGAGCTACTATGGTGGCAGTGATGGAGAGATAAACAACAGTTTTTTCTGAACGGCAAATTATCTTACAATTATTCTTAAACCGCTCATTTGCCGCAAGACTTACTTTCTCCACATAAATGATAAAATGAATACAAAAGTAGATGCTATTAAAGATACGAAATACAAAAATTGATATTATTCATATGAAAAATACAGAAGTTGAGACAATTAGTGATAAAAAAATAAATAATGTTGTTATAGATGATAAAAAATCAAAAAGTTGTTACTATTTTTAGTAATTGACCCTTAATAATTAATATCTAAGTAATATACTATAAAAACTCATTAATATCTAAGTAATATACGCGGGGTAAGCATGTGCCGTTATTTGAGAACTCTTTCCCCAGTATGCACAATGTGTATATATGTGATAATCGCATGCCTATGTGGCTCCATGTAATTTATGTGATATGTTTTAATCGGGTGAGTCGTATGCTTTGATTTGTACACATTCTAACCACGGCCGGTGATGAGGGAGGGCAAAATGGGCCTCTACCCAGGGCCCCAAAATCCAAAGGGCCACAAAAAAAAAATTAAAGTATGTTTATGTGTAATGTTTGTGAAGCCAAATTCCAATAAGTCACAACATAAGTCCAAAGCCCAATAAGTCATCATCAGTTGTATCTTTTCAATCTTTCAACAATTTTCTAATCGTTTTATAAATTTTTATGTCTTATAGGATGAGAAAACACGAGTCTGAGTATGAAAAACGTAAAAAGAAAAATCGACTTGAAGAGCTTGTTAAGTCTCAAAGTGGGGCTCTTGATAAGTTTTTTAAACAAGACTAATGTTGATGATGCTAATATTAATTTCAAATTTGTAGGGTCTCTTTTATGGTTATTGCACAGAGCCTCCGAAATCTAAGAGACGGCACTGAAGCTAACTGAGCAATTCATACACCAAGTACTTGAAACTGGCAAGCCGAAAGTGGTATATCATCGTGAAAAATATTTCAAATAGCTTCTCGTATAAAAACATTTCAAAGCTTTCAAATATGAATCAAAAGTTTAAGCTTTTATTAACCAACTGAGCTTTTAAGCTTGAGATTTTATAAATAAAAACTGAAGCTCAAAAAAGCTCTCAGAAACTCATTGACAAATACATTCTTGATTGACCAAAAAATTTTAAACTTTACCTAAAACTTCACTAACTTCATACATAATTTCAGGTATTATATAATTCACGATTATAACAACTTACTTAAAAAATAGAACAATTGATAATAAAAAAAAAGACTAAATTACATAAATGGTCCTTGTGCTTTATATGAAATTATGGTTTTAGTCCCTGAAAAAATTTTATTACACCAGCAATCCCTAAAATCGAAAATTTGTAACATTTTGGTCCCTGAAACTAACGGCCGTTAACTTAAGCCGTTAGTTTCAGGGTCATTTTTGTCTTTTTAACTTTCAAGGACCATTTATGTAATTTTCAAACTTGCAGGGACCATTTATAAAATTTTCATACTTTTCATATATATATATATATATATATATATATATATATATACACATATATATATACACACACACATATATATTGTAACATCCCAATTTTGAGATAATTGCGTGTAATTATTTTAGTGGATGTTTAAATAATTATTATCGTGTTGGGCCAATGAGATCCCGAGTAGTGGATTAAATGTGTCGGGTTTATGGGTTACGTGTCTCCGGGTTATAATATTAGTGGATTAATTATCTCCTTGAGTTCGTGGAGTTAAATGGGTCAAATTGATATAATTTGTGAAAAAGTGATATCGGGTCCGGGTTAGTGGGTTCGGAGCCGGTTAAAGATGAAGACGTATATGTGTTGAGCTTCCTTATCCCTTTCTTCCTTATCCTTTTTGAGACAAAAACCTTAAGTGTGTATATGCTCCTGTGTATTGAAGTGTTCCAGCAGCAAGAAGCTTAACTACAAGCTAATTAAGACCTGGACTTGAAGCTAATTCCCATCATCTTCTTCTTGTTGGTGTTTTGAGAATTCAATAAGGTAAGAGCTATGAGTTTTGTGACTAAATCTTGAGATATGTATGTGATATGTTGAGGAATTGATTTCTGTGGTTTATGGGTAGTATAAATGTGAATTGTGTGTATTATGTTGCTGGAAATCGGAGGTGGGTGTTGAAAACCCCCCTGGTGCATCTATGGAGTTCGAAGAGCAGAGTTGAGAACAGGCGGCTGGTCGCGGCGCGACGCGCAGGGGGCCGCGGCGCGACACGCAGAGGAAATTGGGCGCGGCGCGAGGTGCAGGGGCTTAGCGGCGCGAGCCGCGGCCTGCTGGGGAAATCCGGTTTGATTCATTTGGGGAGGTTTGGGGTGGTTAGTGTGTCGATTTCCTTCGGGATATTGTTAAATTGAATTGTTCGGGATTTTGAGTCTCGTCGGGATTTTGAGGTCGGGTTTCGGTTGGGTCTCCGGGATCCGGTTGGGATTATGTGTCGAGTTCAATTCGATAAAAGGGGCCGTGTTTGGGTTTGTTTTATATGTTGGTTGGAGTTCGTGGGTTTTATTGAGATTGTTTGAGTCCGTGTTGGATATGGGATCATTGTGAGTCGGTTATATGTATTGGCTGGGATTGAGATTAATTGTTGAGATCCGTATGATTGCAGGGACGAGCCGACCGCGAGGTGAGCCGAATCAGAGATCGTAGAGTTAGGGATTGAGGCGGATTGTCTGACAGTCAGGTGAGTACTTGAGTTCTTTTACAAATCGCGCGTAGTCTTTTATGAGTCGTGTATATGTGTTGTGATATGTTGTGTATGAGACCGAGCTTGGCGCGCAGGTATGATTCATTCTACCCTATACGTGCGATATATGTTTGAGTTGCAGGTGTCCGCGATATGTGATCGCGCAGGCTGACTGTCCCTAACCAGTCACGAGATATGAGGCTGTATATATACAGTAGTGATATTGCCAGGTCGCTCCTGTGCCTATTGAGTAGCTAACCGCTGCTGTGTGCGGCCTGTTAGCTGGGGAACGTGGTCCCCTTTTGAGCAGAGATATGTGTTGTGCATCGAGTTGCACCTATGTGTTGAGATATTAATGTGTTGTGCATCGAGTTGCACCTGTGTGTTGAGATATTACTGTGTTGTGCATGTTATATGTGTTATCGTGCAGAGTCTAACCCTCGAGTACTCACGAGCTTCCGAGCTTACGTATTCGAGTCCACCATGTTCAGGGTATCAGGAAAGAGATTGGTAGCCGGGTTTGCTGAACAGGGAATTGCGGATAATCGAGGACGGTGTACCTGCCTTGCTAGGGATTATGTTAGTGTTGGCTGTGTTGGCATCTTTTGGGGATGTTGTAATCTAGTGGATTATGTGTTAATGACAACTATGCGAAAGTTTAAATTATCAGTGATTTCGAGTTATCCTATGACATGTGTCTAATGGAGTTATTGAGATGTGCCACCTGTGTATTGTATTGACGTGGCATTTGTGTGAGAATTGTGGGTGTTACAGCTTTGGGTTTTATTGAGATTGTTTGAGTCCGTGTTGGATATGGGATCATTGTAAGTCGCTTATATGTATTGGCTGGGATTGAGATTAATTGTTGAGATCCGTATGATTGCAGGGACGAGCCGACCGCGAGGTGAGCCGAATCAGAGATCGTAGAGTTAGGGATTGAGGCGGATTGTCTGACAGTCAGGTGAGTACTTGAGTTCTTTTACAAATCGCGCGTAGTCTTTTATGAGTCGTGTATATGTGTTGTGATATGTTGTGTATGAGACCGAGCTTGGCGCGCAGGTATGATTCATTCTACCCTATACGTGCGATATATGTTTGAGTTGCAGGTGTCCGCGATATGTGATCGCGCAGGCTGACTGTCTCTAACCAGTCACGAGATATGAGGCTGTATATATACAGTAGTGATATTGCCAGGTCGCTCCTGTGCCTATTGAGTAGCTAACCGCTGCTGTGTGCGGCCTGTTAGCTGGGGAGCGTGGTCCCCTTTTGAGCAGAGATATGTGTTGTGCATCGAGTTGCACCTATGTGTTGAGATATTAATGTGTTGTGCATCGAGTTGCACCTGTGTGTTGAGATATTACTGTGTTGTGCATGTTATATGTGTTATCGTGCAGAGTCTAACCCTCGAGTACTCACGAGCTTCCGAGCTTACGTATTCGAGTCCACCATGTTCAGGGTATCAGGAAAGAGATTGGTAGCCGGGTTTGCTGAACAGGGAATTGCGGATAATCGAGGACGGTGTACCTGCCTTGCTAGGGATTATGTTAGTGTTGGCTGTGTTGGCATCTTTTGGGGATGTTGTAATCTAGTGGATTATGTGTTAATGACAACTATGCGAAAGTTTAAATTATCAGTGATTTCGAGTTATCCTATGACATGTGTCTAATGGAGTTATTGAGATGTGCCACCTGTGTATTGTATTGACGTGGCATTTGTGTGAGAATTGTGGGTGTTACAGCTTGGTATCAGAGCTTGTGGTTTTAGTATTAAGTATCCGTGGATGCTTGAGCTTAGACCGTGTTCAGATCCTTGGGGAGTATTCTGGTGTCAAATATAAGAGGATTTAATTAACCTAGCTTAGTGTATAACGCTGGGTGATTTATCGGTGATTCTCAATTGTTTCGGTTTGTGCAGATTATTATGGCAGATCAGGGTGAGGGATCCGGTACGGGTAAGCCAGTGGGCGACGAGTATATCCGCAGATCAGAGCTGTTTGAGGTCTTGACAGAGTTTTACAGACAACAGCGTGAGCAGGGTCGGGGCTTGGGTCCGAGTTCGGGGCCGGCTGTTCAGCCAACGGTGACAGAGTCTGAGACTGGTGCTTCATCTTCTACGTGGAGGGGTGGGTCCTTTAAGGATTTTATGACGGGAGATCCACCCCAGTTCAGAGGTGAGGGCGAGCCAGGGATGGCTATGGCATGGGAGCGAGAAGTAGAGGCAGCCTTCAGAGATGCGCATGTGGAGCCGAGAGATATGGTCGGTTATGCGACCTATCTGTTGAGGGGAGGGGCGTCTCAGTGGTGGCAGTCTATAGAGTCAGTGATGACATCTTTTGCGGCATCAGCAATGACGTGGGATCAGTTCAGGGTTGTGTTCGAGCTGCAGTACATCCCAAGAGATGAGAGACGAAAGATGGAGCGTCGATTCTTGCAATTGCGGCAGGGAGAGATGACGGTGCAGCAGTACGTGGACCGGTTCAACGAGCACTCCCAGTTTGCGACTCACTACATCACCACCGAGCAGCGAAAGGTCGATACGTTCATTGATGGATTGCGAGCAAATATCAGGGAGTTCGTTGGAATGCACGAGACTCCTACCTTCGCCAGAGCGTTAGAGATGGCCCACATCAGAGAGCGGGAGATAGCCAAGCAGAGCGAGGATCCATCTTTTCAGCATCGGCGTGCAAGGACTCCTGAGCGGTCCTCGGGAGATCGGAGGTATTCCAGAGACGATTCCAGGGAGCGACGTTCCGGTCAGAGTTCGAGAGATAGACGAGACAGAGATAGAGACAGAGACAGAGACAGGAAGCAGAGATCAGGTGGACCGGGGTGGAGCCAGCGACCAGATAATCAGATTCAGAGGCAAAGGCAGAGTTCGCGATACATAGGGCAGAACCAGAGCAGCGTAGAGCAGAGACCTCGAGATGGGGGCGATAGAGGAGACAGTTCGGTTGGAGATCGGGGGTGCCCGAGATGCCACCATTGCCATAATGGGTCGTGTGTGCTCAGGTGTTATCGATGCGGTCAGCGGGGGCATGCTGCCGCCATGTGTACTGTTCCAGAGCCATTGTGCTTCCGTTGCGGGAGGCCGGGGCACAGGGTGCGAGACTGTCCAGAGTTGGGATCAGCGGTGCAGGGTGCGAGTTCCAGTGGGGCTAGAGCTGAGCCGTCGTCATCCGGTCGTCATGACTCTCGGGCGCGAGGTCGGGTATTTCAGACGACTACAGAGGCAGCCCGAGATGATGCTGACATGGTTCCGGGTATGTCTTTCTGAGTTTGATTTGAGTATGTGTCAGTTGTGGGGCGGGTTATTGGGCTATGTCTGCGATAAGTGTATGTGTTCTGTTGCGTGTGACTGTTCTGTTATGTCTGTGATTATGTGGCTCAGTGATAGAGATGTGGAAGGGTTGTGTATGAGTTATATGGGATTGTTATATCTGGGTATGTGTGTGAGAGTGGGATATATTGTGGTGTAATGGGTTATCAGAGTTTCGAGATTGAGTATTGTGTCATGTTAGTGGATCAAATTATATGAATAATTATTGCGAATGTGTTTGTGATTGTGGGATTCAGTGACAGAGGGGCGGGATTGTGTGTATGGGCTGAATGGGGTCGTTGAGCCTGGGGTGTATATGTGGAGTCAATGTGCTAAATTCGGGTTTATTGTGATCTGGGCTTCCGAGTTTAGAATTGTGCTATGCTAGTGGACTGATCTTGTGGAGTTATGTGAGTTATATGAGTAGTTATTGTGAATGTGTTTGTGATGTGCTAGTGGAATGATCCTATTGATAGTGGATTATCATGTGATAGTGGATTATCCTATCGATAGTGGATTAAAGTTCTTGTGTGTGTGTCCATATCTATGATATTGCGTTTTATAAGATGCGTTTATCTATTGTGTTGAAAAGAGTTGAGAGTTCTGTTGTGATAGTGGATTAATCTATTGAGAGTGGATTTAATCCCTTTATGAGTTTAACTATGTTTATGAGCTTGCGTTTAGCGAATCGATGGAAACATCTTATGTGTTGTGTTAGTGGATGATCTGTATAGAGCTATGCGAGTATGTGATGAGAGAGAACGAAGACCGATGGATTGAGATCATATGTGGATTGAGTGGCTTATGAGGTGACGCCACGTGAAGATTCTGTGAATAGAGGATTTATCAGTTGCCCATATGTGAATTAGGGGATTTAATTGAGCTATTAGTGGATTGCCTAATTGAGTTAAAGATTCGAGGGAGTCGACTTGTTTTGAGAGTTGAGATAGAGACGTGTATTAGTGATGATGGTGGCAATCCGAGTTCAAATGCGAATTTATCAACGTTGTTGATGATGTCGAGAGTTGTGAGTCAATATTTTCGGGGATTTGACTTAGAGATGTGCATTTGCGAGCGGGCTTGCGATAGATTCCGGGGACGGAATCTCTTTAAGAGGGGAGGATTTGTAACATCCCAATTTTGAGATAATTGCGTGTAATTATTTTAGTGGATGTTTAAATAATTATTATCGTGTTGGGCCAATGAGATCCCGAGTAGTGGATTAAATGTGTCGGGTTTATGGGTTACGTGTCTCCGGGTTATAATATTAGTGGATTAATTATCTCCTTGAGTTCGTGGAGTTAAATGGGTCAAATTGATATAATTTGTGAAAAAGTGATATCGGGTCCGGGTTAGTGGGTTCGGAGCCGGTTAAAGATGAAGACGTATATGTGTTGAGCTTCCTTATCCCTTTCTTCCTTATCCTTTTTGAGACAAAAACCTTAAGTGTGTATATGCTCCTGTGTATTGAAGTGTTCCAGCAGCAAGAAGCTTAACTACAAGCTAATTAAGACCTGGACTTGAAGCTAATTCCCATCATCTTCTTCTTGTTGGTGTTTTGAGAATTCAATAAGGTAAGAGCTATGAGTTTTGTGACTAAATCTTGAGATATGT
>JAANYP010002555.1:155000-180000 GCA_020465985.1 Centrapalus pauciflorus
ATATCAAACCAGGCTTCTGCCAAAGCCTTTTCTTCGTGCGAGGTCCACATTTTTGGTTTCATTGGACCTTTTTTTGTAGATCCGCTTGCCACCCCCGCGGTGTATACGGGAATCGTCTCGTCGTCGTCGTCGGGTTGAGTGTCGGGTATCTCTTCTAGTTCGTCCTCGTCGACGGATGCTTGATCCCGATAAGCAGTAAATGGTTCGAAACCGTCGCTAAATTCTTGCGACGAATATTGTGGAAAAGGTGGATTTTGTTGGTAATATTGTTGAGAATATTGTGGAATGGGTGATGATGATTGATATTGTGGAATGGGTGATGGTGATTGATATGGTGAAAAGTGTGGTATATATGGTGCGGAATATTTCGCTAAATTCGGTGGATAATTTTGAGGTGGGCGGAATGAAGGGTTTGTTCGAGAAGCCTGTTGTTTACCGCGTTGTCGACTTCAGGCGGGTTGTTTGCCGGTATTTCCATCCATAATTTTAGAGAGAATGAAAATTGTCTAGATTGAAAAAGATGAAAGTGTATAGAGATAGAGAGATGTGTGGAACGTGTGAAGATGGATGAGAATGGAGATAAGTATTTATATGGTGAAAATATTATTAATTTTTTTTATTTTGAACGGTCACATGACCGTTGGTTTAGCCGTTGGAACACAAAAAGACAAAGGAGAGAGAGCGGGGTCGCGCGGGGAGGGGAAGCCGGGGAGGGGTCGGAATCTCGCAGGGCCGGGCACCGAGGGTGGTGTTCCCGGCGGCTCCAGGCTGATGTGGCAAGGCCGCTAGGGCGCGGGGTCAGTACACCGGACACTCTTATAGTCACTCTCCAATAATAATTATTTGTCCTAATTGGATAACCAAATATTATTATATGATAATCACAAGAATATACGTTAGTTCTGACTGATAAGTTCGTTTTGTGTATATATATATATATATATATATATATATATATATATATATATATATATATATATATATATATATATATATATATATATATATATATAGAGGGAGGTTCAATTGAGAACTTTTATGCATCGAGGTACAAAAGAACCCATATCAACCATTAGATCAAAAAATTGTATGGATTAGATTAATGGCAAAAGGGTAAATAGTTGGACAATTTTATGCAACTTGTGCATTATAGGAACAAACAAGGAAGGGCATTTTGGGAAATGCGCATACCTCATTAAATTTAATATTTCAACAAATAATCAAATAATAAATGTCAAATAAATTCAATTGATACATTTCCAAATTTAACAAAAATTACACAAATTCAAAAAAAAGATGATGGATATCGATGCGTTTCATCGTTAATCTTGTTTATCTATGCATCATGTTAAAAAAAGACGCATTTAACAAAAAAAAATACAAAAATTCATTTATGCATCGTGTTCAACTTGTTCATCATTCTTTCATGCATCGTGTTTGTCGTTCATATTCTTCATTGAGCTATGCATCATGTTCAACTTGTTCATCATTCATTTATGCATCGTCATTGTTCATCGTCCATTTATGCATCATCATTTTTCGTTGTTCATCGTTCATCATCCATCGATGCATTGTCATTGTTCATCATCATCTATGCATTATCATTATTCATCGTTCATCATCCATCTATGCATCATGTTCTTCATAATTATCATCGGTTACCTCTCTTGTTCATGTTCATCATCATCGTTGTTCATCGTTATTATTCGTCTTCAAATCATCATCACTAAGAAAATGGTGAAGAACACGATTAGAGTTAGAGAGAGAGAGAGAGAGAGAGAGAGAGAGAGAGAGAGAAATGAGGAGGAAGGAATGTAGTTAATATGAGATTTTAATTCAAAGTGTAACTCCTAATTATCATTTAATGATTTTTAGAAATAAATTAATTATCATGTCTTTAGTTTTCCCTAAATGTCCTTTGTGCACCCTTGGTGGATTATCTGATGCACAAAAGTGCCTCGAGGTGCCCCGATGCATAAAAGTTCTCAATTGAACCTCAATCTATATATATATATATATATATATATATATATATATATATATATATATATATATATATATATATATATATATATGTGTGTGTGTGTGTGTGTGTGTGTGTGTGTGTGTGTGTGTGTGTGTGTGTTTATCAACGAAATCAAGTGAATATGATAGGTTACTTCTCATTCAACCAACTAAAATGGTTGAAACTGCTACTATCATAGCAGCAACATAACCTTAACAGCACTAAGGGGGCGTTTGGTTTGCATATTTTTTTCTATGGAATTTGCATTTTGTCAAAAGATTTGCATTATGCAGCATTTGCTTTGTCAGGATTTTGTCAAAGAATTTGCATTATATTATAGAAAAAATTTGTTAATCTGAAAAATGCAAGGTAACTGGGATTTAAAATCCTAGGGGGGAGGCTGGGATTTTAAATAACAAAGAAGGGAGTGATTTAAGAAATCCTGGGATTTTAAATCCTTACTGAAATCTGCGAACCAAACACAGGATTTTAAATGCAAATCCCAGTGAATCCCAGGAAATCCGCGAACCAAACGCCCCCTAAAGCTTTTAAGATAGCAACCTTCACAAGTTGTTAAGATAAGCCGTCATATCTTAACATCTCTTATCTTAACAACTTTAACATCAACAAAGCTATTAAGATGTTAAGTTTTTTTAATGAATTTAACAAACTAACAAATAATATCTAATTGCCACCGCAGAGGCTCCGCCCCTTGGACCCTTAGGGCGCTGCCCCTAGGACCCAGCAAGAGGGCGCAACCCCCTTGACCAACGCTTTAATGTCCGGATCTGGATTTTGGCCAAACGTATACAAATGCGCACTCCGTACCTTTCAAACTCATTCTAGTTCCAACCAAACCAATAAACTTGGTCAATGAATTACACTACAATAACAATAGGGATGACTAGAGATGAACAAATCTAGGGTCGTTCCGGTCCCAAAACCAGTTCTGGACGTACCAGTATTTTTTCGGATCAGCCTTTGTTTTACCAATTTTTTTTAATCCAGTCCTACGCCTGTCCTGAGGCGGTCTTTTGTCAGTCCAGTCTTTTTTAAAACCTTCGGTTTTTCGGTTCGGATTTTTCGATTAGTATTTTTTTATTGGAACTTTTCGATTCGGTTTTAATTAGGCTCGCTTTATTGACTAGCTTGTTTTCTCTAATTTTTTGATTCAGACTTTTCGGCTCGTTTTTCCACTTTAGATTTTTTTTGACTCGTTTTTTCACTTTAGTTTTTCCATTAATTAATATAAAGAAATTTATAATCATTTATTATTAAAACTTATAAATATAATTAAAAATTAAGAAATAAAACGATTACAATAGATATAAAACAAATTCGTAATCATATTTCAGTAAAACTAATATGTGTGTAATTAAAAATTATAAAATAAATTTGTGATCATGTATTAATAAAAGTTATTATTATAATTTATAATTATAAAATACATAAACAAAATGATTATGGTTAATATACAACAACTTGAAAAACAAAATTGAGACTGGACTAGTCGTTATCGGGCCAGTTTTTTCCAGAATATTCTTTTTTCAAATCAGTCATTGTTGATTATGTCTTGAACCAGTCTGGTTTGGTTTTACTTTTCGGTATGGACTGGTAGACAAATTTTTGTAGGACCACTTCAATAATACTATAAATTAATTCAATGATTTTCAAAACTATGATCCAAAAATGTCAATCATATTTGAAATTATTTTGTTACCTTTGGATTTTGTAAGGATTTTCGTGATAAATAGTTAATAAAAACCAAAATTTTAATATTATCTTGTTTTTTAATTTAAATAAAATATAAACATATATGTTAAAAATACAAAATTTAATATATATAAATATATATATATAAAGATTTAAGTTCCATGGCGTCCCATATTAGAGTGGAGTCCTGGAGTCCATATTAAATGTACATGTTCATTACAATAAAATATTTTATTTAATGCAAAAATGTAATATATAAATGTTCAAAAGTGTACTACTGTTGAACAATTCACATAATAATTTGAATTTCATTACGATAAAAATGTTATATTTCATGCAAAAATACAATATGCACATGTTCAAAGTGCATCATCAGATCACATGTGCATATTGTTTAAATATTATAATTTTGCATGGTATAAAATTTTTTTTTATCGTTATAACTTCAAATGATGTGAACTCGTCAATTGTAATGCACTTTTGAACATGTGTATTTAATACTTTTGAATAAAATAAAACATTTTATTGTAATGAACATGTATATTTAATATGAGACTCCAAGACTTCACTCTAATATGGGACTCCATGGAACTTAACCCTATATATATATATATATATATATATATATATATATATATATATATATATATATATATATATATATATATATATATATATATAGGATTGGGTTCTTTTAAGAACTTCAAATAATGTGAGAACACAAGAACCATTTTCAGCCCTTGGATTAAGAGGATCAATGGTGGATAATCAATGACATTTTTGTAAATTTTGCAAAGATGAGAGTCTCCACTAAGGGCAATTCTGTCTTTTTCTTTGGCCTCTTTCATACGACTCTTCAGAAAAGATTGGATCTTTTCTGTCATTTAATTAAGCCTTTTAATTATCAATGTAATCATCATTTGTGTTTGTCATTAATCTACTCGTTTCTTCCATTTTTTCCAGCAAGAAGAAGAGATGTTCCGTCGAGTCGCCGGAAAACATTTTCGATTTTTTTTCCCCCTGAATCCATGGAGTCGACCTTCACAGTTTAACAGACTCCATGTAATGTTTTTCCAAATTGTTTTGCAGCAGACGAGGAGGTCGTTTATTTTTTATTTGGCTAATCTTTGATGTATCTAATGTTTACTCCTAACAAGTTTTGATTTTGTAGTGTCCCTGTCAGTGTATGTTTGTCTTGTCGTGTTATTCGATGTTTTTCATAGTAGTTTTTCTTTCAGTAGTTGTTTTTGAAAATTGACTGAAGCTTTTATTTTATTTGTTTGTATGCAATCCGTATAGTTTTTATTTTATTTGTTATCGTCTGTGTAGAACATTTTCTATTCTATATAGAATAACATATTTTATACGTAGAATACTGTGCGTTTTTCGTAGAATATAATGTATTCTGTTTAGAAAATTAGCTATTCTTCGTAGAATGCCTAATCTTCTGCATAGAATGTTTTGTATGTTTCGTAGAGTTTATAGAATGCCTACACAGATGTATCTCATGCTTACTCCTAACAAGTTTTGATTTTGTAGTGTTCCTGCCAGTGTATTTTTGTCTTTTCGTGTTATTTTATTTGTTTGTTAGCAATCCGTATAGTTTTTAATTTTTTTGTTATCGCCTGTGTAGAACATTTTCTATTCTATATAGAATAGCATATATTCTACGTAGAATACTGTGCGTTATACGTAGAATATAATGTATTCTGTTTTAAAAATTAGATATTCTATGTAGAATGCTTAATATTCTACATAGAATGTTTTATATGTTTCGTAGAGTTTATAGAATGCCTTCATATGTACATTTAGTTTTTGTTATTCTTTGAATATGTATTCTTTTATTCGAGTTTAATGTATCTTTTTGTTTGTTTCATATATCCTAAGCTTTGTTTTTTTCGAAATCACAGATTCGGGTAAAGATGAAACGTTAAAGACCTTGATAAACGATGAGGGTTTCGAGGAGACAACTCCAGGGGGAGGGAGATATTGGATTCCCAACGTTCCGTCTCATTTAAAACCGCAAAAATATAGTGTGTATTCTTCGCTGGACGATGCTATTGGAATGTATGAAAAGTATGCTGATTTATCTGGTTTTGACACTAGAAAAGGAACGACAAAAAAGAATAGTGATGGGTGTGACACCCTTGCCACAACAACCACCAATTACAATACACCCAGAATTAATCACCCACATACATTAACATAATGATCTGATAACCTAAATTAAGTGCGGAAGCATTTTAAAACATAAATACGTAGTGCAACAAGTGTTAAACACCCTACGGTGCTATCAGGTACCAAGTCTAGGTCTACACACCCATACATTTATTACAATCATCCAGAATATATTACAACATTTGTCCCACAATATAATTACCGATTAAATAGCAGATATCTTCCAAATCTTCCAAATCGACCTAACTAGAAGGTCCAGCCGTAGATTTTCCTTTGCCTGTAAAAATACAACAACTAAAACGTAAGCGAATGCTTAGTGAATACAAAGATTGCGCATATTATAAATATTTATGAAGCCCAAGAGTAACCCCGACGACAAACGTCGTATACTCTCTTCGTACACCAAGTACGGACCAGAGCCGCAGCCCCTTCGAGCCCAAGGCTCGGCATTTACACATACCATCTGAGACAAACGAACGATCGGGGATGACATACTGCCTACCGGACCTGGAGGGATCAGCTCCAGCGTCATATAGCGCAGTAACATCAGAGTTAATCGATGCGACCCACCGGTCCATCACTAGATGCACAACAATCGAACGGACATGCAACAAGTAAGAATGTGCATCTAAATCTACGCAAGTTAGTAGAAATCCAACCAAACAAGTGAAACAACAGGTCTCAGCAGGCAAAGCTTAACATAAATCAGATATAATCATGCGAAATCTACTGTACTCACAGTGGGTGCGTATTATCTTTAACCGATATTATTTCTCTTCGGGCTTTCAACCGGATTCCACCAAGTACCCCACTGTGGGTTAAACAACACCACAAGGGACCTGTTATATCAATTACAACAAATTCCTCATATCATTATCCGTTTAATTCATAAAAATCAAGTCTCGTAAGTTTTGCAACGTTTTCCCCCATTTCGGGTCTACATTCAAATTTAACCCATAACTAAATTTGAAACCTATTTCAAGTTCACAACTTGTCCTTTGAATAATTCTTGCCATTTTATGTGTTGTTTATAAGTTCCATTCAAATTATACAAGTTTAGAGAGTATATCTCTCAATTTTAGGCATTAAACTCGAATTTAATGGGTTAGATTCGAAATTAATCATCAGATTCGAACCCCATGGTCAGATTCGAACCATACTTCGAATCTATCATCAGATTCGAACTCCCCCCATCAGATTCGAACTCATCTTCGAATCTAATGTCAGATTCGAAGCCTCCCCCTTAGAATCTAATAGTACAACTTCGAATCTAGTACCAATCTCGAGTTTGTTCTTATATTTCGACTCTGTTCTTGACCTATTCGAGTCTGTTCATCATTTCAACTTAAATCCTTCATTTCTAAGGCCTAAAATCAGTGTTATATCATGTATGATGCATATATTCGATTCTACTATGCATATAGTATCATAATCCAGCAACATTTCAAGCAAAACAAACTTAAATTTGCATAAAATGATAGATTCGAATTCTTAGTTACTTTAAAACCGAAACCATAAACTAAAAAGGTTCGATTCTTACCTCAATTCGCACGAAATCTGAAATCCGTTTGTAGATTACTGTTGTACTCCTCGATACCTTTCCGATGACGTATAATTCTCGAAAATCCGACGGTCGGTTTGTGATTTATCTTAGAGAGATGTAGAGAGAAAATTTCTAGAGAGATAGAGTAGAGAGAGAGTGTAAACTAGAAAATGAAGCCTATTGCCCTTTATATACTACTTTCGTCATTTTGCACATTTCATCACCCGACTTAACCGGTTTTATAAAATACCGATTTAATCTTAAATTTAGCATAAATAACTTTTAAATTCATAATATTCCACAAAATTGATTCTGAGTTCAATTTTCTTAAAAATAACAACAAACTTTGCTAAATATCCAAATACATAATAATCATCCAAATTCAACTTTAAATATAAATTTTCCACTTAATTAGTCAAAATACATCAAATTGGATCCGTGGATGTTACAACATGGGCTCCACCACGCTCAACTTCCTCCTCGAAGTTACTCGGACTCAAACAGTTTCGGATATTTTCTTAACATTTCTGACTTAGTTTCCCATGTATGATTTGCTCCTTTATGATGCTTCCAACGTACAAGCACCATTTCTATCTCCTTACTTCTCAATTTCTTCATCTTAGTGTCTAACACACACTCCGGCTCTTCAACATATCGGAGCCTTTCATCAACTTGCAGTTCAGTATGATCGGCCCAATCCTCGTTTCCAGTGTTAAACGATTTTCGAAGATTCCCAACGTGAAATACTGGATGTACGCCCGACATCCCTTCAGGCAATTCTAATCGATATGACTGATTTCCCACTTTTTCGATTATCTTAAATGGTCCGACGAATCTCGGAGCCAACTTTCCCCTTTTAACAAAACGAGTAACACCCCTCATGGGTGATACTTTCAAGTAGACCCAGTCATTCACTTCAAAATTGATCGGCTTGTGCCTCCGATCATAGTAACTTTTCTGACGATCCTGGGCCGCTTTCATGTTCTACCTAATCAACTGTATCTTCTCGTTTGTTTCTTGAAGCAAGGCCGGCCCAGCGATTGGTGTTTCACCCGTTTCTCTCCAACATGTAGGAGTCCTACATTTTCTTCCATATAAAGCCTCGAACGGAGCTTTCTTGATCGTAGCGTGGTAACTGTTGTTATACGAAAATTCTATGAGTGGCAGATGATCGTCCCAATTGCCACCGAGATCTAACACACACGATCTCATCATGTCTTCAAGCGTTAAGATGGTCCGCTCACTCTGACCATCAGTTTGAGGGCGGTAAGCTGTACTCATTGCTATCCTTGTCCCTAACCCTTCTTGCAAAGCCGACCAAAAATTTGAAGTAAACCGGCTGTCCCGGTCCGATACTATGGACTTAGGCACTCCATGCCTAGAAACAATCTCGTTCATGTAAATTTGAGCTAATTTCTCCAACGAATAACTTTCACGAATCGGTATGAAGTGAGCCGACTTTGTTAACCGATCCACGATTACCCAAACCGCATCATGCTGTCGCTTGGTCTTCGGCAGTTTCGTAACAAAATCCATAGTAACGTGCTCCCACTTCCATTCCGGAATGGGAAGCGGTTGCAGACTGCCATAAGGTTGTTGATGCTCAGCCTTTACCAACCGGCAAGTCCTACATCGTTCCACATACTGCCCTATGTCCTTTTTCAATCCCGGCCACCAAAAGTCTGCCTTTAAGTCGTTGTACATCTTTGTGCTCCCGGGATGTACAGAAACCTTAGATTGATGTGCCTCCTCAACGATCACATTTCTCATACCACCATATTTCGGCACCCAAATTCTTCCGTACACACCTTTTATACCAGACTCACTCGTTTCCATATTCTTTAAATGTATCCTAACATCCTCAGCTCCAATATTCTCCTCTTTCAAGGCTTCTTTCTGAGCAGCCTTGACATCATCAATTATCGTGGAGGTCAACATTGTAGAAGTCATCATATAACAGAAATCCTTAGCATACGCTTTCCGGCTCAAGGCATCGGCTACTACATTAGCCCTTCCGGGGTGATAAAGGATTTCACAATCATAATCCTTTATTAGCTCCATTGATCGTCTCTGCCTCATATTGAGCTCCTTCTGACTGAAAATATATTTCAAACTCTTATGGTCCGTGTATAATTGGCACTTAGTCCCGTAAAGATAATGCCTCCATAACTTCAATGCGAATGTTACCGCAGTTAACTCGAGATCATGAGTCGAATAATTCTTCTCATGCTGCTTCAACTGTCTTGAAGCATACGCTATAACCTTCCCACGCTGCATCAATACAGCACCTAATCCCAACCTTGAAGCATCGGTATACACCACGAAGTCATCATTACCTTCCGGTAAAGCAAGTATCGGTGCTTCACTCAAAGTCTTCTTTAAAACGTCAAACGCCTCTTGCTGCACAGTCTCCCAAACAAAAGGCGCATTCTTCTTCGTTAAAGCAGTCAAAGGAACTGCAACCTTAGAAAAATCTTTGATAAATCTCCGATAGTATCCTGCCAACCCAAGAAAACTCCTGATTTCCGTAGCTGATTGTGGCGGTTCCCAATTTCTTATAGCCTCAACTTTAGCTGGATCAACCGAAATCCCAGCTCCAGATATAACATGTCCTAGAAACTGTATCTGTTGTAGCCAAAACTCGCACTTTGAGAACTTGGCGTACAACCTTTCTTTTCTTAACAACTCCAACAGTTCTCTCAGATGTTCAGCATGTTCTGCTTCAGACTTAGAATATACCAGTATATCATCAATAAACACTATCACCGACTTATCCAACATCGGTCTACAAACCCTATTCATCAAGTCCATAAAGACAGCCGGGGCATTGGTTAACCCAAAAGGCATAACCAAGAACTCGTAATGCCCATAACGTGTCCTAAATGCTGTCTTAGGCACATCCTCTTCTCGAACTTTCAGTTGATGGTACCCCGATCTCAGATCAATCTTAGAAAATACACAAGCGCCATGTAACTGATCAAACAAGTCGTCTATCCTCGGCAGAGGATACTTGTTCTTAATCGTCAATTTATTCAGCTCCCGGTAATCTATGCACATCCTCATCGTGCCATCTTTCTTCTTTACAAACAGTACCGGAGCTCCCCACGGCGATGAACTCGGCCGAATAAAGCCCTTGTCCAATAACTCCTGAAGTTGTGTCATCATTTCTTTCATCTCGGTTGGGGCAAGACGATAAGGAGAACGAGCTACCGGTGCAGCTCCGGGGATCAGATCAATTCGAAACTCAACTTGTCTCTCAGGCGGCACGCCAGACAAGTCTTCCGGAAACACATCCGGGAATTGTGAAACAACCGGCACATCGGCCAAAGTTCTCTTCTCTGCCTTAGCATCAATCGCATATGCTAAGTACGCATCACATCCCTTTGCAACAAGCTTTCGAGCTTTTGCAATAGTAAGCAAACACAGATCCCCGCTTCTCCTATCCCCATATATACATATCTCACGCCCCTCCGGGGTAGTTATCTTTATCATTCGGCTCTTACACACTATGTGGGCTTCATTCTCGATCAACCAGTCCATCCCGACTATGACATCAAACTCACTGAATTCTATCGGTATCAAGTCCAAATTGAAGACTACATCTTCAATTACTAACGTGCAGTTACGGTAGACATGATCTACTTTTACAAGAGTGTTGCTAGCAGTTTCTATATCAAGAACAACAGATAATCTAGATAGTGGCATGGCAATTCTTTGTGCAAACATAGTAGAAACAAACGACCTATTGGCACCCGAATCAAATAAAACTCGTGCAGGCATAGAATTAACTATGAACGTACCCGTGACGACCTCCGGATTTTCCCTTGCCTCCTCTGCAGTTATCTGGAAAGCACGAGCAGGTGCCCTTTGAGACTGACCCCGGCGGTTAACTGAACCACCACTCGAACCTCCAGACGAGCGTGTTGATGATGGGACAGCAGCCGTTGGAGCATTCTTTCTACAATTCCTGCTATAGTGACCCCACACCCCACACTTATAGCAAGCATCACCCTTCCTTGGGCAGTCATTCTGAAAATGTCCCAGCTCCCCACAGCAAAAACAAGCACGTCCGTTAGGGCATTTGCCAAAATGCTCCTGATGACATTTATTGCAATATTGCGGCTCAGTGTTGATGGAGTATGCACGCGCACGACCGCGATCAGATGAACCAGATTGTCGGCGATACGACTGTTGAGGTGAGTACTGTGAAGACCGGGAAGAACCAGAATATCCTCCCTCCCTTTGGCGCTTCGGCGGTGACGGCTGTGTCGGATTGGTGGAAGCAGCAGCAGACCCAACAGAGTAGCCCGACATAATCAAAATCTGCTCTACATTTCTGGCAGCCTCAAGTAAGCCAGCAAATGTAGGGTAACGAACATTGCTCATGACCCTCCTAATCTCAATGTCAAGACCAGCCTCGAACCTGGTCACTTTCCTTTCTTCGGTGTCCACCTGATGAGGTGCGAACAGACTTAACCTCGTGAACTCCACAGCATATTGGGACACCGTCTTCGTCCCCTGTACCAGCGCCATAAACCTTGCCTCTAATCTCCGACGCTCATCAATCGGACAATATTGCTGAGTGAATAAGTCCTTGAACTCAGCCCAAGTCATAACCGAAACTTTCTCTAATGTCAAAGCGTTCACCATGGCATTCCACCACATGATTGCATCATTCGTGAACATAGCAGTTGCATAACGAACCATGTCCTTCTCAGCACAGTCGCTGATTCGGAATGTTCGCTCAGTTGCTGTTATCCATTCCAGTGCAGCAACAGCATCCCCTAAACCGTTAAACTCTACAGCTCCATTTCCTTTAAAATCCTTAAACCGACAACCCCTGGGCTTATTAGATGACCCAGTGTTGTCATCTTGTTCCTCATTAATTCCTTCTCTTTCTTTTTCTTTGTTCTTCCTTTTATCTTCCCTTCGCTTAGTTTCGGCCTCATCTCGAGCCCGAAACTGCTCTTGAATCATCTCTCTTTGCTCAGCCATCATGGCTAGCATCATTTCTCTCGTCTCTTCAGGTGTCATTCCTCCTCCAGACATGTTCTGAAATACGAAACATATAACTTATTTAGCAACATGTCATAAATTTAAAGACACCATTCATTTGTCCCGTATAATAGTCAATCCCTATAATTACTAGATCGTAACCTATCTTAGTTCAGATCATTACTTAAACCACTACATATCATTACCTAATGTTTGAGATCAAGACCTCACGGACACTTGAATCTCAAACAACTGCTCTGATACCATCTCGTGTGACACCCTTGCCACAACAACCACCAATTACAATACACCCAGAATTAATCACCCACATACATTAACATAATGATCTGATAACCTAAATTAAGTGCGGAAGCATTTTAAAACATAAATACGTAGTGCAACAAGTGTTAAACACCCTACGGTGCTATCAGGTACCAAGTCTAGGTCTACACACCCATACATTTATTACAATCATCCAGAATATATTACAACATTTGTCCCACAATATAATTACCGATTAAATAGCAGATATCTTCCAAATCTTCCAAATCGACCTAACTAGAAGGTCCAGCCGTAGATTTTCCTTTGCCTGTAAAAATACAACAACTAAAACGTAAGCGAATGCTTAGTGAATACAAAGATTGCGCATATTATAAAGATTTATGAAGCCCAAGAGTAACCCCGACGACAAACGTCGTATACTCTCTTCGTACACCAAGTACGGACCAGAGCCGCAGCCCCTTCGAGCCCAAGGCTCGGCATTTACACATACCATCTGAGACAAACGAACGATCGGGGATGACATACTGCCTACCGGACCTGGAGGGATCAGCTCCAGCGTCATATAGCGCAGTAACATCAGAGTAATCGATGCGACCCACCGGTCCATCACTAGATGCACAACAATCGAACGGACATGCAACAAGTAAGAATGTGCATCTAAATCTACGCAAGTTAGTAGAAATCCAACCAAACAAGTGAAACAACAGGTCTCAGCAGGCAAAGCTTAACATAAATCAGATATAATCATGCGAAATCTACTGTACTCACAGTGGGTGCGTATTATCTTTAAACCGATATTATTTCTCTTCGGGCTTTCAACCGGATTCCACCAAGTACCCCACTGTGGGTTAAACAACACCACAAGGGACCTGTTATATCAATTACAACAAATTCCTCATATCATTATCCGTTTAATTCATAAAAATCAAGTCTCGTAAGTTTTGCAACGTTTTCCCCCATTTCGGGTCTACATTCAAATTTAACCCATAACTAAATTTGAAACCTATTTCAAGTTCACAACTTGTCCTTTGAATAATTCTTGCCATTTTATGTGTTGTTTATAAGTTCCATTCAAATTATACAAGTTTAGAGAGTATATCTCTCAATTTTAGGCATTAAACTCGAATTTAATGGGTTAGATTCGAAATTAATCATCAGATTCGAACCCCATGGTCAGATTCGAACCATACTTCGAATCTATCATCAGATTCGAACTCCCCCCATCAGATTCGAACTCATCTTCGAATCTAATGTCAGATTCGAAGCCTCCCCCTTAGAATCTAATAGTACAACTTCGAATCTAGTACCAATCTCGAGTTTGTTCTTATATTTCGACTCTGTTCTTGACATATTCGAGTCTGTTCATCATTTTAACTTAAATCCTTCATTTCTAAGGCCTAAAATCAGTGTTATATCATGTATGATGCATATATTCGATTCTACTATGCATATAGTATCATAATCCAGCAACATTTCAAGCAAAACAAACTTAAATTTGCATAAAATGATAGATTCGAATTCTTAGTTACTTTAAAACCGAAACCATAAACTAAAAAGGTTCGATTCTTACCTCAATTCGCACGAAATCTGAAATCCGTTTGTAGATTACTGTTGTACTCCTCGATACCTTTCCGATGACGTATAATTCTCGAAAATCCGACGGTCGGTTTGTGATTTATCTTAGAGAGATGTAGAGAGAAAATTTCTAGAGAGATAGAGTAGAGAGAGAGTGTAAACTAGAAAATGAAGCCTATTGCCCTTTATATACTACTTTCGTCATTTTGCACATTTCATTACCCGACTTAACCGGTTTTATAAAATACCGATTTAATCTTAAATTTAGCATAAATAACTTTTAAATTCATAATATTCCACAAAATTGATTCTGAGTTCAATTTTCTTAAAAATAACAACAAACTTTGCTAAATATCCAAATACATAATAATCATCCAAATTCAACTTTAAATATAAATTTTCCACTTAATTAGTCAAAATACATCAAATTGGATCCGTGGATGTTACAATGGGGTTGTTACAATCAAATATATATTATGCAATAAAGAAGGCAATCCGGCGCCTGAGAACAAACTTCGTCGAGGGAAAAGCGGTCGGGCAGAATGTGGCGCCTGTGTGATGATAAAGTTGTTGTCCGTGGCTTCAAAAAAGTACCTTGTATACGATTTTGTCGAGAGGCACAGCCATCGGTTGTTATCAGATAACAGGAAACACATGCTTAAGAAGCGCAGACAGCTTGACTTCGCTGATAAGACTTTGTTACACGACATGTCTAGGGCGAATGTTGGTCCTGTTGTTGCTCGTAGATACTTGTCTTACATTGCCGGTGGTTATAAGAACTTAAAATTTAGTAGGAACGCATCAGAAAATTTTAAAAGAGATTTGAATCGGTTCATTGGTGATAGTGACGCTCAAATGGTTGTTGACCGCTTGATAAGCAAATCAAATGACGTTGCAAATTTTCATGTGAGTATAAATGTAACAGTGAGGGAGAGTTAGTATGTTTGTTTTGGGCTGACGAAACCATGAAACTGAACTACAAAGCTTTTGGGTGCTGACGCCACATATTCTGCAAATAAGTAAGTGTTCGTTTATTTTTTGGAGTATTCTATGTTCTTGGGCTTTTTTTTCTACGTAGAATGATCTATCATTCTACATAGAATGTCACTATTCTACAGAGAATTTTCATATTTTTTCCAATAGAATTCCATGATTTGTTGTTTCTTCTCATTAGATACATGATGGTGTTTGTGCCTTTCACTGGAATTGATAATCACAAGAAATGCGTGACATTCAGAGCCGGTTTAATAGCAAGCGAATCAATTGAGTCATATGTGTGGTTGTTTGAAGCTTTTGTTCGTAATATGGGGCATGAACCAAACCTCATTGTTACTGACCAAGATGCTTCAGTAAAGCAAGCAGTAGCAAATGTTTTCAGATCCGCAAAACACCGTCTGTGCATGTGGCATATAACCCAAAAGTTGCCACATAAGGTGTTTGCAATTGCAATAATTTCCGTTTTCTAGTGTAATGTGGTGTATGTTTTTTTTCATGTCGGTAACCCCCAATTGCTTGAATCGACGCAGGTGTGCTACGAACTTTTCAATGACAACGAGTTCCGTGTGAGGTTTAATGATATAGTGTGGTTTCGCAACATGGAAGTTGATGAGTTTGAAAGGAAGTGGAATTTATTCATAGGAGACTACGATTTATCAGGCAACAGATGGTTTAATGACATTCACAAGGATCCTGAGTTATGCATTCCAGCGTTTTTCATTGATGTTCCGATGAACGGGTTAATGAGAACATCTCTTTCTGAAAGTGAAAATTCTTTTTTTAAATTTTGCAAAAATTACCAATCTACTTTAGTTGAGTTCATGATGCGATTCGAAGGCGCCATGGAAAAACAGGGAAATGCTTAATTTGAGTTAGATGTAGAAGATGACACAAGGAGCAAAACAATGAAGACCCACCTTGCGATTGAGAGGCACGCCCATGAGGTATACTCTCACTCGATTTTCAAGTACGTCCAGGATGAAATTTCTTCGGGGTTAACAGCCTGTGTCCAGATCGGAACATCACATGATGAATCAATGGAGGTGATCACAATAAAGGATAAAGCTGCGGAAAATTTTCAAAAAAAGGATTTCAAGGTTCATTTCCTTCAAAATCTTGTTTTTAGTATTTTTTTTCATTCACTGGATCTAATATATACTTCTTTTTGTAGATATTCTATATAAACTATGTGTAGAATGAGGTATTCTATGTCAGGCGTGTGTGTTGTTCTAAACAGAATGGTCTCATATTCTATGAAGAATATCGTTATTCTATTCAAATTAACGATTATTCTCTGTAAAATTCTGATATTCTTCATAGAATATTTATATCATGCTTTAAAATAACTCACATTCTTCGTAGCATAAAATTATAGAATAAACAGAATGGGCTCATATTCTACATAGAATATCATTATTCTACGGAGAAAAAAATGATTATTCTACGTAAATTACTGATTTTCTTCATAAAATATTGATCTCATGCTTTAAAATATCCCATATTATACGTAGAATAAGATCCTAGAATCTCGCTGCCCATATCAATTGAAGTGTATTCATTTGACACATCATTGGTTGATTATTATGATTTTAATACAGGTTGTAAAAGATTCCATCATGGGCACTATTGATTGTGATTGTCGGATGCTCATTCGGATGGGGTTGCTTTGCCGACACATTTTTTGTGTTCTAAATGTAAACGACGTCCAAAAGATCCCCCATAATTACATCATGCCCCGTTGGACCAAAGAGTCGACTTTCTTCAACCGCATGCGCAAAGATATTGCTGAATCCAGTTATATAAGAAAGGAAGCATATGAGTTTATGAGTTACGTCCGGAACGTTGTTTTATGTCTAAATGATTCTCCAGAAAAGATTAATACGCTTTTTGAAATGTTCAAGAAAGACGTCGGGGAGGTTGACGTCGATGGGAAGTGTATGGCTAGCTATAACAAGGATGAAACCTTTGAGAGGCTTCTGGGATCAAAAGCACCAGAAACTGTAAGTTTTCATGTTCCAACTGGTATTCGCAACAAAGGATGCGGGACAAACAAAAGGTTGATCGGTCTAAGGGAGAAAAAGGTAGTCGAGAGCCACAAACGCACTCGTTTATGCAGGTCCTGTAACAGCCAATCAAATCATGATTCTCGTAACTGCCCGCTTAAAGGGAAATGAGCGGCTAAGTTGGGGTAGTTTTGCATGTTCTTCTTTGCTAAAGATTTGTCAGTAATTCTTTTTGTATTGAGGTGGAAAACATTTTATATCTGTTATATCTATTGTTTGAAGAATGTTTTAGTATGTTGCGTTTTACCTATAAAATAGTGTTTGTATGTTACACAAATTTTGGTTGAAATAGTACTAATTTTCATAGTTTCTTGTTTTAAATACCTCGAATAGAGTTCAATCTTTTTATAATTTTTGAGACTCGCAGATTATTCTCCTTAGAATAAGTTTGAACTTAGATATAATAATATTATTAATTCGCTTAGAATAATCGATGCTATATAGAATGCAACATATTCTCCTTAGAAAACATTTTAATCTACGTAGAATGATACATATTTTCCACAGAATACATTACTCTACCCACAATCTCAGAATATTGTTAATTCACATAGAATAATCAATTCTATATAGAATGCATCATATTTCTCCTTAGAATACATTTAATCTACATAGAATGATACATACTTTTCCACAGAATACATTACTCTACCCACATACTCAGAAAGGAGCTATAGACTTATACAGAATTTTCCATGTTCCCAAAATGTGTTTTATATAAATGCATGTTAGATATGTCATGTCCATAGATCCTTCACGCATAATATTGATGAAACTATCAAGATTTTTTGTTTTTTTGTCATAGAATAGATTAATTCCCCAGAATACATAGAATTTTTCATTCTATTAAAAATGAACTATAGTGTAACTGGCATAGAATACATTAATCAGCTCTAGAATGCAACAGATTATCGATAGAATTCATTACTATAACCCCCATTCTCAGAATGCATATATAAACTTTATACTCAGAATGCATAAATTACTCTTCCCCCATAATCAGAATGCACATATACTCTGAATGTTTTAAATAAATGCATGTTCGATATGTCATTTCCATAACGACAAACCCATAATATCGATGAAACTTCCAAGTTTTTTAGCCCAGCATCAGAATAGGTAGTTCAAAATAAAATTAAAATCGACAATGAAACCTGTTTTCCAACCATAAGCCTATTTCATTTTTGAGAATTCCTTAATTGTTTTAATCAAGAGTAGATAGACGGGCTTCGGCCTCCAACTTTGATTCTTCAACCGACTCTTTCACCTTCTCTTCTCCAATCTTCCAGAACTCCTCACAGTTCAGCAGAAACTCCTTCTTTAGTTGGTTTACATCCGATAGAATTATCTTTGTCAGGTACTTCGCCCTCAGCTTTCGAAGTATTGATTTCTGTTTCTTCCCATCGATCTCCAGCCCACAATCCAGCCCCTTTGCCTTTTGTACGTTTCCATATGTCTCATCAAGAACACCCCACAGTCTACGCTGTTCTCCTTAGTCGCCCATTTCACTTTTAAACGTTTTGGGGTGCACTTTTCAATCGCAACTGCTTTCGGGTGCTCTATCAACGCTAGGTAGTGGAAGAAGTACGTGTGCTGCAGCAACAGAGAAAATCGTAATATGTTATGATACATTTCGAACATGGAAGAAAAATATATTATATTATGAAACATTATATTTAGTACCAGGCGTTCCGGTATTATCGAATATTTCGCAGAAAAATCGACCTCCATGCCACTGTTGTCGATAACGTCGATGCTCGGTTTTTTCAAGTTGAACACTATTAGATAGAAATGTTGGGAGCGGATGATCGGGAAAAATACCTGCCGTTAACAAATTGCCCAGAAGAGTTACCAGGATGATGTGCATAATACGTTATTATCAACAAAAAGCGTTCATATCATATCAACTTTGAACATTTCTACTTTCGGCAACCCATGAATTTCGCACATAGAGTTCATGGTTGCGTTGAATATACTCTGGAGCTTCATATCAAACTCATGAGTTTTAACCATGGCGTCGTTCTGAGATTAATAAGACACGATATAAAGATAAGCATACACATTACGAAAACAATAAAAATAAGTCGGGTTAACAATTCTACGTAGAATATGTTTCCATTATATATAGAATATTACCCATTCTGCGTAGAATATTTTAGAATTCTTCTCACAGTTTTTTGCAGAATGCCTTAAATTCTACGTAGAATGGGTTTCCATTATATATAGAATATTACCCATTCTGCATAGAATATTTTAGAATTCTACGTAGAGTTTTTGCAGAATGCCTTAAATTCTACGTAGAAAATGTTTCCATTATATATAGAATATTACCCATTCTACATATTTTCCCATTCTGCGTAAATTTGTTATTCTTTGTATTTGTGGTTATACATTCTATAAGCACATATAGAATATGGATTCTTTTATAAGGTTGTATATAGATCATATCCCCTAAGATGTATTCTATATTTGAAATCACAGTTTTATGGAAAATCTATTCTATAGATTAATATATGTTTGAATAGATTAATATAAGAAACAAACTTTCTCAAAATACGTTGCACAGAATAAATGTATTCTACATATAACATCATAGATTGGTTTTTTCATTCACGTCCGAAAACAGGAATAACTTACCAACGCATCAACGTTCACAAACAAGCGGAAGGGGTCTGTCTTCCGGAGGATGGACTTTGGTTCTTCTTCATTCAACACAATCACCCATAGGTCTATAACCCCGTAATAGACCCACGCATCATGGGCTAGGCTTTCAAAGTGGACACGGGTACTAAATCCCAAACTCTCTGTCTTGAACATGCTTTCACTGTCATAAAATACAGATCGATAACATGAGACCATAGGCACTGAACATACAAACAAGCGTTTTAAAACAATAGAATACAGCCGATTACCTATAAAAAATAAAAAGTTATTTGAAAAACATAGATATGAAATAAAGTACCATGGATCCGGGTTTTTAAAGCAGAAAATGAATTGCCAAACAGTCTTCTCCACGTCGTCCAGCTTTGTAAGGCTGTTCACCATACGCGAGACATACGGTGACCTCAAAAACGACGACGGCATTCGTACTCGAACATCTGTTGGTGTTCTTTCGTCAACAACAACCTTCACAACCTCTTTTCCCTTGTCAGCTTTTGGGATTTCAACTTGGGGCACATCCCCGGCCATGATCTCCTCAACAACCTTCATAACATCTTTGTTTGCATCTCTAGTCTCCTTTTCTTTTACACTTTCTTGTTTCTCGGGCATAACATCCTCCCCGACCTTCATTCTGTCTTCTTCTACATCTCCTTCGGTTCCCTTTTTTTCGTCTTGGGTTAGCCCCAGACCGAAGCTTGGGGGTGTCATCTGGCCCACCAAAACGTTCGACCTTCTTTTTGTGAGTTGGTCCAAGCTTTTGTCAACTTCGGCTATAACCCCCGGGGAATTCCAGAATTGGGTCTCGGTTATTGCGGTCGCTCCCTGAATCTCTTTTTCTTCCCCGAACAATCGCATCACTTTTGATTCCGGCTGCTTTAAGTCATCATTCTCCGGAAACTTATTCAAAGCTTCCTTAACCATCGTCGTCAGAACCTCTTTGCCCTCCAAAGCCTCGTTGTATTTGTTTTCAATTTTCCGAATATCTCTCGCAACATCCCCAACAACAGCAGCCTCTTCATCATCTTCTTGTTTTGCTGCAGAGTCAACGTCATCGTCTTCCTGTTCAACATCATCAAGAATCGAGCCAATCCCAAATCCCCCACTCTTCAACTCATCACCCTCTCGTCTCCTTAGGGTTGTATACTCCCAGGTCTTTATCAACGGTCTAGACCTCAACACAGAGTTGTGTTTACAACAAACATAATCTACGTATAACAGCTGAACAAAAAATAAATTTTTATGTTAATAACAGTTACAAAAAACAGATTATTGAAATAGAGTAATGATACATAGAAATTTTCTTTTACACATAGAATGTTTTATCATAACACATAAAAGGGTTACATGATGTTAAAATCATGCATACATGATTAACTTAATTTTCCATCCTTCATAGAATATTTTCATTCTATTTATAATAATCTATCGAATTACACCATAGGTTGTCATTCTATTATAGAATGTTTTTTATTCATGAATAAATGATCAATAGAATTTTCCATCCTACATAGAATATTTTTCTTTGTATTAAAAATAATATGTCGATTTCCCTCATAGATTGTCATTCTATTATAGAATGTTTTTTATTCATGCATAGATGATCAATAGAATTTTCCATCCTACATAGAATATTTTTTCAGTCTGTTAAAAATAATACATCGAATTACACATTCTTCCCTATTCTATGAACATGATCTATAGAATTTCCAATTATCTAATAGAATGATGCAACATATCAATTTCAGTTCTTCTAGAAATATTAAGATTTTAACATAGAATATGACCAAGAAGTTTTCAAGCATTAATCATTGGTTCGAAAACAAATATTTGGAACTTACAGTCAATAAAACCAGCGGGCCGCAATGGCAAAATCCGCTTGCTACCTTCGGCCAATAAAACTTGCACTACTTCAAGACGTCAAGTATGTATCCACACCAATCCAACTTTTGAAACTCTTCTCCCGGCCTCATCAATGGCAAAAGTCTCTGGTTGACTAAGCCCATCCGGGTTCCTTCAGCCAAAATAGTCGAAACCAAAACAATGAAATTTAAAGTGAACATTCTATCAGAAATGTTTTTGTCCGAAATAGCCTCTAAAACATCTAACGGCCTTATTTCGGAACTCTTAAACTGGTCCTTCCACATCATGGTCACTTCGTCCCTTTTATTGGTCACCGCTACCCTGGATATATCAATCCCTTCTTTGGGTATGCCAAACACGCTGTGGATCCTATCCTTCGTGATTACCAGCTCTCCTTGCTCCATCAGTATGCTACAGCTTTCAGGATTGAAATTATCAATCACGTAGTATCCAAGTTTGGACGGAATTCCTGAAACTTTCATGTCTAAAAGACTCCCCAAGCCCAGTTTTTTGACAATTGTTTTTTGCCCTTCAGTCATCATCGATGCAGCCTTCATTAAGGTTCCGGGTGAGAAACGCGATTTCAGCACCCTCACTCCTGCTTGATCATCCACATCCTCATCTTTGACCGATACTTCCTCCTTGATTTCTCGCTTCACGTTGTCTCGAGTCAATCTTGGTCGTTTCTCTCTTTGAATTTTCCCTCCTTTGGTCCCTTTCTCTCCCAAATTATGTTGCTTGGTTTTAGATGCGAGTTTCTCGACAATTGCATCCAAGAATCTGTCTGAAATATCAAAACATTTATCCTCTCTTTTCCTTTTACGCTCTTTCTTCTTTTTTGACTTCGCTCGTTTATCTGTGATAAAATGAAAATTTCTATAAATCATCTACATCGGCTTAACAACATTATGTTTTCCGATAGTTCATTTCTAATAGGATGAAAAAAATGATATGTAAGATGAAGATAAAAATGAGGTCTGTGGAGTATTAACAATATTTATACCTAGAGTAAAACAATTTCTTATACATATTTAAAATCTATTCTATGGGAAATGAACATATTCTATGTAGATTAAACACATTCTATGGAGAATTATTCTACGGAGAATGATTTTTTAAAAAACAATCTATGGAATTCAAGTGTTTTTTCATTATAACCTATGTAACAACAGGAAGCCAAGTGTTCTGTTTATATTACACGTAGTTTATGAAAAAAAAAATAGTATTTTCGTCTTTTTTCAGATAAATAAATTTTACCCTCAGATGAAGATGAGACGGATGAATCCGAATCCTCGGAGCTATCAATTTTTTCTTTTTTCGTCCGCCGACTAGGAATCTTTTTTAGTTTTCCTCTCTTCGACTTTTTCGATGACACGGAAATTGTGTCCCTAGATTCACTTCCCTCTTCTATATCATCGGTCTTCATCTGCTTTAGTTTAGCTCCCTTTCGGGTTTTCTTTGTTATAGAAGTTATTTAAGATCATGATTCCCTAAAAAGCTAAAAATCTCATATATAAATGCAAATATCCCAATAGAGGTTGTATATGAATCATTTTTCGGTTATTGAGCATAGAATGCTCTTGTAGAATCTATCGTTCTATAAAAAATATCGTAGAATTATTATAGATCTCATGGGAAATCAGACCCCCTTATAATTAGAATGAATCATTATACAAAAAAATCGTATAATTTTTAAAAAAATCCAAAGTTTAATCATCCCCTTATACATAGAATGCTCTTAACTTATTCAATCTTTTCAATTCCTATCCAAGAATTATAGAATACATTACTATCATAACCAAGTTATCGTTCTTCCAAGTATTAAGAGAAATAAAGAGAAATAACATTAAAGTTCTTCGTACCAGAAAAACTAAAATTTCATCTTTCTTTAAAAAATTTAGTAGAACTTTTATAGATAAAAGATAAAACTCCCCATTCTCCATAGAATTTCTTAAAGTATTTTGAGTTCTATTTAGAATATCATTCATTTAACCAGAATCCATGGCCAATGGGTTGTATAATACTTTTCTAACCTGAATCAAACATTACATACCCTAAAAATAACCACGAAAAATTCCCCATTCTACGTAGAATAACATATTCTTCATCTTCTTTAATACTTTTTTATCCCCAAAAAATAAACAAAAAATGTCACAAACCCAAAAATTTAGGGTTTTTATATATATATATATTTCAGAAATTTCACCCCCCAATAAGTCAAATACATAAACATTCACCAAAGAATGATCATAATCATCAAATCGACTGTTTATCATCCATAGAATGATCATAGAAGGCAAAAACACTATAAAAAAAACCCTTCATTTACCAAATTCCTCAGATGTCGACACTCGAACTGGCTTAGTCGAAACAAATCTTTTCACCTTAACTCTATCATCTTCTTTTCCCTTTACTTTAGAAACACTCTTCCCTGTATAATGCATTTTCGTCAAATGCAGATCATCGAAAATTTTCATAAAAAAAACCATTTTCCGGTAAAAGAATTGCATTCTACTTACGTTTTGCTTTGTTATACAACTCGTTTAGCGTCTCTTCTTCTGTCGCCGACGACGAATGCATGGTTTCCGGCGAGTAGAGAAATTTCTCCTGCGGAAGTTTCTTGAGAGAAGAGAGAAGGTTGGGAAATTCGAGGGAGGGAAATGATGGAGATGCAAACGTGGGCGTGTGTTTGATAGGAACGAACCGTTTTTTTTATTCCCCTTTTACCCCTTACCCGCCCTTTTGTCCAACAAAATAAACCCTTAAAGCTTTCTTAATTACAAAAATGTCATCTTACATCTAAGTCATTGATTCTATAAAATCAATGGATGAGATTAGTTCTTAGGTTCCCACAATATTTGTGGTTCTTAGAAGAACCCTCCCATATATATATATATATATATATATATATATATATATATATATATAGAATATGGTTCGAGAGAGTATCACCCCTTATGCAGCGCACCAGAAGGTACCACCTTTAAAAAAGCTTTTTTTAATTTTTTTTTTTCATAAACATGTTTTAATTAACATTATGCAGATCATATGTAAATTTCACATACATTCACATCTCCTAGCTCCTAAAAAATGATGTGAACGCACACTTACATAATTTTGAGTATATGT